>CM029608.1:25944812-26072641 GCA_017311375.1 Mytilus coruscus | reverse complement strand
ATATGTAAATAAAAGGAGTTGTGGTTCATATATACGTCAATGACATAGCAACCCAACCACAAATATATATATAGAAGGCATTTATAGATCTTTTTGGTCGAAGCACGAATAAAACTACAGTTATTGTAAAATATAAGGGAAAATAATCGAAATATTAAAGAATTTTTTTTTTAAATCTCAAACACAAAAATTGAGAGAAAAAAAAACAGGAAGGGTCATGCCCAAAGCTGCGGTGAAATAATGATGCATTTAACATTTTAGAAAACTATACCAAGTTAAAATTCACTGGTAAATTTCAGGCCATTGCAGAATGACAATACCTTACTTTCATTTGACAAATTGAAATTGCTCCGTAAACTCCCAATTCACAGCTTATTAGTATGAGTGTACCGGAAATGAGTGTTATAACATGTCTGGGACGTTATGTAATACAAAACGTATTGATAGTTGGGCGCAGGACCTTTTAGCAAAACATTTAAAACTCTATTTTAGCGCAGACATTATATATCCTTTTAGCGCCGACTTAATCCGTTCTCCTGTATTTTCAATAGCCCGTTTTAGTGAAAACTTACCCGATTGAATGAAAATCACCATACTAAAACCATGAACAGTACTATTAATTTATGCTTGGTTAATGTTTAAGTTGCATTACAATTTTTTTGTTATGAACATAAATGTTGTTGTTGAAACAGACAGAGGAAATAAAAGTGCGACATGTGATGGCTAACGTCATCCAGCCATTTTTGCTTTCTTGAACAAAATATATTAAGAAGCTCTACAACATGTCTTTACAAGACGAAGAGAAGGAACAGTTCCTATCGAAATTTTATGAACAATCTTCTACAGGGGTATACAAAGAGCTCGTTACATCACAGACAAGTGCAGAAATTTAGAGACAAGTGCCTGTGCGTTACATGTCCGTACGTTCATTGGTACATACATTAACAATTAAAAAAATGAGTTAACTTTTTATACTTTTATTGCTCTATTTTTTTGGGCGTTAGATACTTTTATTATGCTATCATGATACTATATTAAAATGCATTATTCTACAATGAATAAATAACATTCTCTAAAATGGCACTGATAATTTCACTTTTCGGTAAAATGGGTTAAAAATCTGGCGCTAAAACGGACTATACTTTGGCGCTAAAACGTCCGACTGTTTTTCGCTAAATGTCCTATCTATGCGCTGAAATGCCCCCACCTCCAACTCTCCACCGTTGATAGTGATACACTTTTTCTGAATAAATTGAATATGAATACACATCACTTTAGATAATTCAGTCTACAATAAGTTAAAATCATCACACGGTATTGCTTTAACACATATATCTTGATAACTTCGAGCCGGAATATGCACAGAATGTATCAACCAGGCAAATTTCATACACATATACAAAAAAATAATAAATTGTGCAAGCACAAGATTTAATGTTCTTAAAAAGTTGAAATATGTATTGAATAGAAATGATCTTACTCGTATTTACTTAACATTCATTAGACCAATTGTGGAATGTGCATGTGCGTTACGAGATAATTGTACTCAACAAGATTCTAATAATTTAGAACATGTTAAGTTGGGAGCAGGAAGAATAGTAACTTGGTTGCCAGTGTATGCTAGTCGGGAATCTTTACATTTCGAAATAGGTTTGGAATTGCTAGTAGACAGAAGAAATACAAGACAGCTCAATGTGTGCTATTCTTTACATAACGGGACTGCCCTTGAAAATAAACACTTTAATAGATAAATTTGAAAAATTAAGAAACCGAAAAAGCTTAGCAATCGTGTGGGATCTGTTTAAAATAGAGGTAAAGGAGACGACTATTGAACATTGTAAAATTAAAGCTAAAAATAAAAGAAATGAAATTAAAGAAGTAGAACAAGAACTAAAACTTTGATGAGATCAAGAGTTAAATGGATAGAAGAAGGCGAAAAAAATACAAAATATTTTTTGGGATTAGAGAAATCGAGACAGACAAGAAAACATATTACTGCTATTAGGGACAGTGAAGGGGAAATAACTGAGGATCAAGGTAAAATATTAGAAACGGGGAGGAATTATTATGTAAATTTATATACGTCAACTAAACCAGATTTTGGAGAAATTGAGAATTATATTGAAAATACAAAAATAAACAGCAAACTAACTACACACGAAAGTAATGAAATTGAAGGAAAGCTGACAATAGAAGAATGTACAAAATCTTTTTTAAATGAAACTTAACAAAACACCGGGTATTGATGGTCTTCCAATTGAATTTTATAGATCTGTCTGGTCCAACTTACAATATTTTGCTGTAGATGTCTTTAATCATTGTTATGAGAAAAAAGAATTGACAAATTCACAGAAACTAGGATTAATTACCCTTATTTACAAGAAAAATGACCTGTTAAATTTAGACAATTATAGACCAATTCCTTTATTAAATGTAGATACCAAAATTATAGCATATTCTCTTGCACAAAGACTTAAACCAGTATTGCATAAGATCATTCACAGTGATCAAAACGGGTCTGTAAAAAAAAAGATATATTGGGTTTAATATTAGACAAATCCAAGATATTATAGACTATTCAGAAAAATTCAACGTAGACGGGGCAATCCTTTTTTTAAAGATTTTTCAAAGGCATTTGACTCGTTCGAATGGACATTTATGTATTGTTCATTAAAGAAATTTGGCTTTCAGAAATCTTTACTGAAGTGGATAAATACTTTATATACAGATATAAAGAGTTGTTTATTAAATAATGGATGGATTTCAAGACCCTTCAGCATTGAGCGCGGGATCCGTCAAGGGTGTCCCGCGAGTTCTTTAATTTTTGTTATTGCTGTTGAAATTTTAGCCTGTAGATTAAGACAAGATAAAAAATTTAAAGGTTTTCAAATCAAACTAGATAATAAAACCCATACTCTAAAGTTAAGCCAGCTTGCAGATGACACCACTTTATTTTTAAATTCAAAACAAGAAGTTTCATTAACTTTGAACATTATCGAAATTTTCGGATGAATTTCAGGCCTAAAGCTTAATCGAAATAAAACAGAGTGGATATGGCTCGGAAATTTAAAGTCCTGTAAAGATAAAGTTGAAAACATTAAGTGGACAAAAGAACCGATAAAAGTATTAGGGATATATTTTGGACTTAATAAAAATGAGTGTAAAAAATTAAACTTGCAAAGACAATACGAAAAATCGGACAAAATTATTAAAGATTGGAATAAAAGAAAATTAACTATGTTAGGTAAAATAACTCTTGTTAAATCACTAATCCTACCAAATATAACCTATGTAGCATCAGTAACAGAAATTGATAAAGAATATCTCGCAAAATTTAAAAAAATAATATATATATATATAATGAACCAGAAAAAGTTAAAGTTATAATAAGTAAAAATTATCATGCTGGCGGGCTTAAAATGATAGACATAGATAAATATATAGAATCCATAAATATTAATTGGGTAAAAAGACTCATTGATAATGAAGACTCATCACCCAATTGGAAAGTCTTACCAACATTTTACTTAGACAAGTTTGGACAAGAATTCCTTATATTTAAAATGGACTTTAACAATATTAATTTGATTAATAAACTAAAAGAAATTGTTCCAGAATTTTACTTAAAAATAATCATATCATGGATAAACTCAAAATCTGAAAAAGAATCAGATCGACTAACATATAAGCATATCAGACAGCAACTAATATGGGGCAATAAGCATATCAAATTAAATGGTAAATGTCTTATTTTCTAAAAATGGATAAACAGCAAAATTTTATTTGTAAATGACATAATTGATGATAAAGGAAAAATTAATCAAAATAAGATTTTAGATAAACTATCTTGCCATGCTAATTGGTTTTCGGAATATACTAAATTGATGAAAGCAATACCAAAACAGTGTATACAAGAGCTAATAAAAGAAGAATCAATTAAAACAAAAGTCGCTACCGACTCCGAATTTAAATTCAAATATAGAGAAGGAAACATGGTACCAATAAAAACATTTTCCTCGAAAGATACAAATGTATCTACATCTCGCTTTTAAATAGATATTATGAGAAAGCAAAAGGATTTCAAAAATGGGACAGAATTCTAAATTTAGATAACAACACAAGGAAAAGAGAACAAATGTTGTACTTTATCTTTAACGATATCCAAGATAATGAATTGAGAATGTTAAGATGGAAATTTCTACATTACATTTTACCAACCAAACAATTAATTTTCCCTTAGAAAATAACTAAAACTCCTTTATGTAATATATGTAATGTCATTGAAGATTATGAACATTACTTTCTAACATGCAAATATCTCACTGAAATCATTTTGGAATCAAATAAAACTAATACTAGACAAACTTAAAATAGGACATCGTATAATATCACTTGCGTCACTTTTGTATGGATACAAGATAAACGATACAAATTATTACAATATCAACGATTTTCTAACAACCATATTTTTACTAATATAAAGTATATTATATATCCGAGCAGAAAACAAAACAAATTAATGTGTTTGAAATTTTTAAAAATGAACTTCTCCAACATTACGAAATATTGACAAATAAACAAGGCAAATATAAAGACTTCTACAATTTGGTTGCAGAAAAAATTAATTTATCTTCTTAACTAAGATTTATAATATATCATATTAATTTCTTTTTATTCTTTTACACATTATTTATTAGCAAAACTGTATATTGTGTAACAAGTACTAACCAAATCACTGAAATGCTATATACTAACGTTAACGAGGCCGGGATAAGGTACCGGTACTTTATGTATCTCTAACAAGTGTACATTTCAAATAAAATTATATAGAATTAAAAAAAAAAAAAAAAAGTAATGAAGGACCCAATCCATTCCTTTATATATGTATGCCTATGATATACTCATGGACAAAAGACACGTCACATTAAACATAAAGTGCAAAGTTTTTTCTCATATAAAATATAAAGCTACTGTACTGTTTTGCTCAAATCTTGTGTTTAAAGACCATATTTAAAACGACATGCTTAAAAAAGTGTTATTGCCTCAAACCAGAGCAACCTTTGTGACATAAAATCCATTTTGAGAGCCACTTTTTCAAATTGTTCAATTAAAAAGTATTTTGGTGAAGAATTGTTAAATTTATAATTTCAAGCCCAAAATGAGTTACAAATGACACGTGAATGAAAACTAAATTCATTTTAAAACGGCTTGATGTTAGAAATAAGATGTTTCTGACCACTCCCATCTAATGAAGAAATCAAAAGGTTTATTGGATACTTATAAAAAAGGAGTTGTGGTGTGACTGCTTATGAGACAACTCTTTACCTAAGACCAAAATGTTGTTTTTATATTATATGCGCACTGCGGAACAAAAATCTACACCTTTTAAAAAGTCGGCATGCTCGACTGTCTGACCGCATTATGCCGTCCTGGTCTTTAAGTTTCTTAAGTCGCCATTTTCTAACTATTCTTCTGGTTTTTTTTCTGAATGTCGAAAGTTTAATCTTGACAATGTCAGAACTGAAATGATGTTTTCGAGAAATGAGCCACGCCAATCCAATTCGATACAAGTATTTATAATATATAAATCTATTAAAAATTGCTTTAGAGTTGTAGTTGTAGTAGTGTAATGCTTGGTACAAGAGTATATATCCATATATTATAGTAATGTAAGCACCAATACTGAATCAACAATTGAGCGTCAGTGGCAAAAATATTTCTTGCATATGATAGCCAAAAATTCAGTACATCAGGTCTGGTTTGTTGCGTTTTTACACGATTTTTATGACTTACACCGTCCTATATATACCAATAGTTGAAAAGTGAATTATTTGCAGCTACATCTCAAGAAAATCAATTTCCATATGAAATATTATATATGCTTATATTGATATAATGTTGTCTAAAAGTACCGGTGTATAGTCAACTCAGCAATATCTCTAGTGCAGCTCCAGGTTTCTTGACGAATTGTAAATGGAGAAAAGCTTTCAGATTATTTCACTATGATGAAATTAAACAAATAATCTCTGTGTCAACATAAATTCTAAATATTGAACCACAATAGTGTAAATTATGATAATTGTCGTTTTCAACACCAAAACTATGTGCAATCTTAGAGAAACCGGGTAGACAAGGAAAATTTTTGTTTCAATATAGAGCCTTAATGTTTCTGAAATTTAGAATATTGAATACAGTCTATTGTTTAAGTATCGTATGTTTTAATTATATAAATATATTATTACAGCATGTTCTAGTGTTTTTATTTTATGGGTTTTGTATAAAAAAATCAAAATGTGTGGTAATTCTACGCACAAGAAATAAAGTTGTTTTTCATCTATTTTCCAATAAGTTCCATATTAGAAAAAAGTTTAATACAACTAATCTTTTTCAAACAGTTTAAAGATTTTTAAAAGAAAATCTTAGAATAAAAGAAAAAACAAAATTTTTATACAAGGTAAAAAATAATTCAAGAATAAGTTATTAATTTATTATTGTGACTTTATCATGTTTATTTCCTATGACTTTTCCTCCTACATTCATCAATAAGAAGGCAGGACAGAAGGTCATAAGAAAAATTGAAAGACAAGAAGTCACAAATTATATATAGTTTTTAGATAATTTTTTGGCAAAGATCTAAAAAAAACTTGTTACACTTTTACATATTGAATACATTTGTAGTAAAACATCAATTCTTTGCTAGGAATACACAATAATACGAAAAGGACTTATTGACTAGCAACAAGAACTATATATCATTTGTATGGTTCAAATTTATTTAATCTCTTTTGAATAATGCTAATATAACAAATTAGGAGAAATGGTATGACTGCCAATGAAACAACTATCTACAAATGTACCAGAGTTCAAATAACAAAAAAGGTCACCGTACGGCCTTCAACAACGAGAAAAACCCATATCGTATAGTCAGCTATGATAAAAAGCCCCGACATGAAACATGTGAAACAATTCAAACGAGAAAACTAACGACCCAATCTATACATTGTACAATACAAATTACGAAAAAAAAATATGACAGACACAAACCAACGACATACAAACACATTAATTTTGAATTGCTGTCCTGACAATGTTATTACTTTCAAATGTTATGAATTACAATAAATTCTGCTATGTGGAAGTATTTTGTTTATTTTAGGACTTCCAATTTGTTGTACTTTTATTATAGACAATGATAAAGAAAATTAAGAGTTTCATTGTATATCTACCAGAAAGTTGAAAAAGGAGAAAAATACAGTTACAGTTCTCATATTCCGAGATAAGATGAAATTGTTTTTGTTTAAACATGTTTATTTATATTGCTATCAAGCCCTCTATATTTTCTGTTATGGATAAATTGATTCCCTATCAGAATGAATTTTTAATACGTTTAGCCCCAACATATCTTTATGGTCCTGTCCCCAATCTGGAACTTTGCCAGTGGTAATCAGTGTTATCATTTGCCATGTTTTAATGTTTCTATTCTTATTTAGTGTTGATGGTAGTTTTGTCAATGCCTCTATTTAAACTATTTGTATTTTTTAAACTGACAACATAAGCTATTCTGTGTTGTTGGATTGCGGTCTCGTTGATTTATACCTTTATCTCCTCTTATTCATTTTTATTTCCAAATAATGTTGGTGACAAACATTTTGTCAGAATTTTATACAGGTCAATGCAAATAATGTATTTGAAATCCTTCCATGACACAATAACGCCTTTAATACATACAGTTCTAACCATGCAGTCAGCATTTAAAAGGATGTACATTTTTTTTATTTATGTAACAGTTGAATAAAATTTACGGTAAACGAAAGAATCAAAGTGTACATAAATATTGCAAAAGAATATTTTGTTATCACAACACACACGCACAACTTAATTAATCAAACTTTCTTATCATTGCTTCGTATTTTACTGGATAATCATGGTTTAATGGAACTTGCATGTTGAGTGCAACTTTCGATACACAACCATATTAATATTTTGTAGAAAACCTGCTTACTGCAATAATTTAACATAAATCCTGTATTTTCAACAAATTTCAATTTTTCTGGGAGAAAAAAAAACATTCAAAAGGAATAAATGTTCCCATCGTAAAATATATGTTCCCATGGGAAGAAGATTTGTTCCCATGGGAAGATAAATTGTTCCCGTAGGAAAACTTAAATTCCCAAGGGAACTTTCAGTATTCTTGTTTTCCCATGGGAACATTAAAGTTCCGATGGGAACTTTAAACTTCCCATGGGAAAAGTACTTTTTTCGATGGAAACTTTAAATTTTCCCATGGGAAATGTACTTTTAATCAGATGTAGTGACAATAGTGACAACAGTGACATGTTGGGACATGTGGGAAATTTTTTTTTTAATTATCTATCACTTGGCCAAAAAATATTTTTGTTATCTTGTAAAACAACAAAGTCTGAATTGCCAATTCTGGAATGGCAAATTTGTCCTGCACAGTGTTCATGGTAAGCACAAAACAAATTGAATTGTCAGCAGTTAAGTA
The DNA here is from genome assembly GCA_017311375.1 of Mytilus coruscus. Classification (NCBI taxonomy): domain Eukaryota; kingdom Metazoa; phylum Mollusca; class Bivalvia; order Mytilida; family Mytilidae; genus Mytilus; species Mytilus coruscus. The sequence goes on along the minus strand of CM029608.1, from coordinate 26,064,135 downwards.
CATTGTATTAGTTTGAAGCAAAACATTATAAGACGGTTCATTCGGAAATTGGTTTCAGTCATTGAAACAATTTAAACGGACATGAAATATAGATTTTTTAAAGAAAATCAGTTTCAGTATGCAAATTATTCAAATACACTATCCGACCACATGACACAGATAGCATGACTTTTTTCACAGGTAATCACAATTTACCAATTGAAATCGGACGGTGGATTGGTATTAGAAAAGAGCGTGTTTTTAATATATACTAAAGTCAAATGAATGACGAGGAATTTCAATATATATATATATATATATATATATATTAATATTCATCTTATTCAGAAGCTAGGAGTAAACTGTATTAAAGCTGCTTATATTTCGCAGAGCTAACATGTTAAAGTTTGGAAATTTATTTCATTCTAAGAATAGAGCTAAACATAAAAATATTTGTAAATTCATCAAGCGTATATATTTACAAATTAGTCCTCCTGGTTACAAAGCTACAATTATTTGAAACTGATATCAAATATGCATACCTCTTGAATTTGTGTTCGGCACTGTGTAGTATCAATATTGGATCCAGAAGGGGGTTCGGGAGTTGGAAACCCCCTTTTTGTTTGACAACTAATGCTTGTGTATGGGGACATATTGTTGAAAACCCCTTTTTGTATGACATATATCTGTTGGAATCCCCCTTTCAAAAATGACTGGATCCGCGCCTGAGTATGATGTTATTTATATAAGAAAAGTCTTTGTGCCAATGTGATTAAAATGGTTGTTAAAGAATTGTATTTGCCTCGATATGTCTTGATAAGAATTAGGCTCCGCCTTCTAGCATATCGAACACAGTAACTTCCTTAACCATGGCTTCCATGTTGAATTCAATATTTTATCTGATTCAATTGTAATAAAAATAATAGCACATATAAAATAGCTAAGCAGAGGCGACAATTGAACAAACATATACACAAAGTGTCATTACTGAATTTAAGTACCGACAATATTTTTCAAATTAGTTATCTCCACACGTAAACGAACTTTAATGATGTCTATACTAAACGCAATCATTTTTGAAGAAAATAGAGAATTTCTGCAACAATTTAGGAAATGCATAATGTCATGTGACGCGAAGTACACTTTTATCAGCTTCAAAGGTAATTACTTTTAAATATGTACAGTTCCGTTAAAGTATGATTCGATGTCAATGTTATTTGGACATATAAGTAGAATATTCAATGTTGAAAAATGTACGTTTAACATTGACTTGGTTGCAACATGGTCTTTATTTTTCGCGTTACAGCACGTTTGCATTTGAAGTTGTCCACGAATGTTTAGTCTTTTTTCCTTGTGGTTTGATAAAAGAATGTTTGTGAAAAACTCATATACCATAAGAATGCAAAATATGAGGTTTTAGATTTTTTTTTTTTTTTTTAATAATCAAAAAGTTGAACACTTTTTTTCTAGAGACTTACCTTTCATATAGTATGTTTTATTATTTTGTCAATAATTCTCAATTATGATAATCCCCTTATTCCAACGAAACATACCTTTCAAATGCTCTCAATATAATGCACCAATTAAAAAAAATCGTCTTGTCGGATAGTAAAAAGTTATCTGCATTGACAAGATCAAAGATTTAAACAGGGAAGTACTGAGTTTCATCTATAATTACCCTGGGTTTTTTTAAGAGTGTTGACTTGTTAATCTTGTTTAAATCATTTAGATAAAAAAAGCACGTTCTAAAATATTCCAAATATTTTTAGGAAGTGATTTTTGATAAACTTAATAGAAAAAACATGTGTATAATTGTTGTTGATAAATATGTAAACAGCATTAATATTGATCTAAAGAAAAAAAGTAATTGAAACAAAGGTTATTTTATTTTGCAAAAATAATTGTCAACAATTTTGTCGCAAATTATCGCAGATGAATATGAATCCGATAGTTTCGAAACGATTCTGCACATTTATGTTGGCTTTGCAGACAGGATGTTGTAACGACAAAGGACAGATGTCCAATGTAGAAATCACGTTAATGACAATTCGTAAATTTTGATTCGTTTGTATTTTTAATTGAACAATATGTAGGTAGTGGTACTAAAAATGAAAGATTGTTCACTAAATTTAGAGTAAGTCAACATTATCTAAAAAGAGGTGGGAAGATATTGTATCTTGGATGTTAATGAAATAAAATGTAATTTTGTTTATTCAGCCGAGTACAACAAGCATTGTATTGTCCTATCAATACAACACTACATATATAGATATAAGAAGATGTGGTATGAGTGCCAATGAGACAACTCTCCATCCAAGTCAAAATTTATAAATGTAAACCATTATAGGTCAAAGTACGGTCTTCAACACGGAGCCTAGGCTCACACCGAACAGTAAGCTATAAAGGGCCCCAGAATATGCCTGTTTTTTCCAGACACATTCAATGTTTTTTCAAATAATTGTATTATGTAAAAATTCTCTGTTGAAGATGAAATCTATTTGTAATGTAGTGCCCATGCTTGATAACAGAACGCAAATCACACTTTGATCAACATTATGATATCAATTAGTAAAATCAATTTTAGTAAATATTTCTAATGAAACAAAATAATTTTGCTTTTAAGCAACAAAGATACGTATAGCAATTATAGCCTTTATAAATTGTTAAAGCAATTGTTCAAGAAAGAAATGTTCTAATGTATCATTGATTTAAGAGATGGCCCCTTTATTATATGAAATGTTGTATTCGAAGTCGAATCGATATTGGTGTTTTTGTAAAGTCACCAATATATCATATGCAGATTTATTCTATTTATACATGTATTTATGTTGCATATTTTATTTACCCAATCATTGAAATCATATTCAGTATGGTATGAATACTATTGTATCGTATTTTATTTTATATTGTATTGTATTGTATTGTATTGTATTTTATTGTATTGTATTGTATTGTATTGTATTGTATTGTATTGTATTGTATTGTATTGTATTGTATTGTATTGTATTGTATTGTATTGTATTGTATTATATTACATTGTATTGCATTGCATTGATGTTGCTGTGATTTACAACAACAACAAAAACACACAAGAACTAAATTAAACTTGCTTTAAAATATTAATGGCAGAGATATGAAATGAATGTGAAGACTTAATATCACAAAGAGGAAAAACTAAGTTATATTTCTAATCCTACTCTTTAGGGAGTGCTATAAAATAGTTTCTAAATATCGGTAAACAGAGAGTCCCTACATGGCGTATTTAAAAAATGCTAACTCACTACTCTTTTAAGCTGCATACCAAATATTAAATCATTTCCTTTCGTAGAAGCCAAGACAACTTTAAAGAAAGTTTTTTTCCAAATGCCTTCGGAGTCGAGCGGTTACAAATCCTGTTTTTGCCTTTGACTTATCCATTTCTATGTTTAACCATTTTAAATTAGCATGTAAATAAGGTTACAAAAATAATTTTAACGATGCCAAAAAGTCTTTTGTTTGTTTGTATTACTCTTAATATCAAAACACAAACTAATCATAAGTTTTACACACAAAGCTTATATATTTTACTGGTAAGAAAATATACAAAATTTTAAAGACCGGACACAGATTCTTAGTTAAATAGTTAAAATTAAACTTTGTTTGATTTTCCTTAATGATACCGAATAAATATATCTATAACAAAACATGTATTGCTTTAGGGTCACAGATCATGTAAAATAATTGTTATGATATTGTAACTATCATATTTATTTAGTTGGCCTAACTTGTTTTGTGTGGCCTAAGAATGTTTACATTGTTTTATATTGTGTACAAAATAATACACATTGTGTTACAACTATGCAGTTTAGAAATCACTGGAACAATCATTGATACTCATGGAATGATTAGAACTTTCTATTTCACTTACATAACGTTTCCAGAATGATCATAACAAAGATGCGTATTTTAAACATCTAGCGTAATCTAGAAGTTTCCGTTTGAGTATATATATAAGTATGCAGACCCTAAAGACAGATATAGACACAGACATAGATAGACTAAGACATCGATAGACATTAATATTCTCAGCAGTTGGATTGACACTTTTATTTACAAACTACAACATACTAGATTGTGACCTATTGGATATAATGATAAAAGATTGGACATATATTTTGACAGTTAAGTTGACATTTCTTTTTGTGTAATACTTCTTGTAAACTTTTGTATAATAAATTTTGTTACATTTTATTATTGATTTGTGTCTTTTGTTGGCTACAATTAAAAGTTGATTTTTCTGTTCATAACATAATTTGATCAGAAATGAAAGTGAAATGTCCATTGCTTTATACGGAAGAAGTGCATATCTTTGAAGAACAATTGCGTAATAGAATATAACATTATTATCTTTGATGGTATAATTAAAAATATGACAGACAGTTTCTCTACAATGTCCTAATTTACTCCAGCCGGAAGAATTTTATGTTTTTTTAGCCAATTACAACAAGGCATTGTAATTTCCAATCAATACAACACTATATATGCCTGGTTTTTCCAGACACATTCAACGTATTTTCAAATAAATTTAATATCCGGCAAATAGACATTCGTTTCTCTATTGTAACTGTATACGTATACCTAACAACAAAATTATTTTATTTACCTGTGTTTAAAGTTATTGCAAATGGCTGATATTTTTGTTCGAGCATATTGTTTTTCTTAAATTGTTTAACATTTCATACCGATATAACATGTTACTTTTATTATTCTTCCCTTAGTTTATTTATTTTGAATTTACATTGTATCATAGGTCAAATTTATTTGTTCAGTGTATGTTCAATGGTGTTACTATGTCCTTTGATTGAGTTAAGCTATTTCAGTTGATATCTTATAGTGTGTCTTTCTATGTTGTGATGTTACACTATTGTTTCAGAAAAAGGGTGAAGGTTTGGTACCATTAAAACGTTTAAACCCGCTGCATTTGTTTGCACCTGTCCTAAGTCAGGAATCTGATGTTCAGTAGTTGTCGTTTGTTGATGTGGTTCATAAGTGTTTCTCGTTTCTCGTTTTTATATAGATTAGACCGTTGGTTTTCCCGTTTGAATGGTTTTACACTAGTAATTTTTGGGGCCCTTTATAGCTTACTGTTCGGTGTGAGCCTAGGCTCCGTGTTGAAGACCGTACTTTGACCTATAATGGTTTACATTTATAAATTTTGACTTGGATGGAGAGTTGTCTCATTGGCACTCATACCACATCTTCTTATATCTATTCGTTTTGAATTTTTTTTAGCAGAGAAAAAAGAGATTTAAATGACTAATGTAAGATGCCTAATGTAATAAAAAAAAACTGTAAATATACGATATCAAAACATTCATTTGTAGAGGAGTTCTTATAAATCATCTAACTATTTCAGGATTTATTCGTCAAAATTGACCTTTTGTGGACTCTGTTGATTTGTATAGCACATGAATAGAGAGTTGAATCGACACAGGCAAGTCATAACATTTTTGTTCGCTACGGATATTCCGTATATAATCAAGTTATCGGAATTCCAATGGGGACTAACTGTGCACCACTTCTTATGGACCTGTTTCTATATTATTATAAGTTACAATTTATGACTAAAATCAGCAAAAACCTATCGAAACAACATCTGATACAAACATTTTATAACTCATTTAGATATTTGGATGATATATTGGCTCTCAATAATGACGAAATCAGTTTGACACTTAATAGATTTATCCTGTTGAAATTACTTTAGATAAAGCTATTACTATCAATGAATACTGCCCATTCCTGGATCTTGATATCTATATCTATAACGGGGAAGCTTAATAAAATTTACGATAAAAGAGATGATTTTTTTTATTTCCTATTGTCAATTATCAATTTAGATGGTGACGTTCCCTTTGTACCATCTTATAGATTCATATATCTCAACTTGTTCGATGCACTCGTGTATGTAACAACGTACTTGATTTTAACGAAAGAAATCTTTGTTTTACAGAAACATTTTTACATCCGGGATTTCGATACCACAAACTTGTTAAAACATTTGATAAATCGTATCATCAGAACAAGAACGTCATTCGTCAAAATACAAATCAGCGTGTAGATATCTTTAACATTCATGTATTTCCCATCCCATCTGACGTGTTTATTATGTGTTATAGTGTTCTTTTATTTGTCTTTGTAAATTATCAACCTTAACTGTTTAGTCCTTTTTTGTAATATCCTTTTGATGTGGCTCTGTACTTATGGGTTCCACCAATGTGTTGTTGAGATGTTGTCATTTTTTGAATTCTTGTCTTTCATTTTTGCTGATGTACTTTGTCTCTATGTCATTTTGTTTATCTTTGTTGATATATTTGTTTGTTTTTATAGTGATTAAGATTATAATATGATGTTGACTGCTCTACCCCTATTTGTGACATTTTTACCTTTTATGTCTGTTTGTTTTGTTCACACATTGTTGTCAATATAATGGAATCTTATGCAACTGTCATACAAGTGAGAGGTTTAGCTAGCTGTAAAACCAGGTATAATTCATCATTTTCTACATGAGGAAATGACTGTACCAAGTCGGGAATATGAAAGTTGTTTTCCATTCGGTTGATGTGTTTGAGCCTTTGATTTTGCCATTTGGTAAGGGACTTTCCAATTTGAATTTTCCTTGGAGTTCGGTATTTATGTTATTTTCCTCTTTATACAAAGCACAAAAATGTCGTCATTCACTAACAAAAACTTTAAACAGACTTAATCAGAAGGGATATAGGTACAGTATATTGTTATTCGATCATTAAAGATGGCATTTATAGGAATAAATATTGATTCACCCATAGGGTCTTTGCATCGGAAATAAACACATTTATTCTAAAATCAATTGTTGGCATGACACGGTTTATGTTCCTCTCGTATATTTTAATGGTATTTCAGGGTTTAAGTAAAGTATATAATAAAACAGAAGTACTTTGTAATATTTCAACTAATCAGGAGCAAAGTGAATATTAAGTACTCACTTCATGCGTTTTTTTAAAAATGAATATCTTCACGAGAGGAGGGGGTCTATATGTGACCCATAGACTGTAAATTATTAAAATGAAACTTAACAAAAAAGATAAAAAGAAGGAACATTTCGATTTAACAATAATGTAATTTATCTATTTTGTCTTGTACTATTTGCAGACGGATATGATATGACATAAGGAGATCATTGACAATATCACTTGATTTTGACAAATTAAATCTCTTTGTTATTCTCATAAAATATTTAAATAGTTTTTGGTGCACTTACATCGTTTACCTGACATGATACGTGCTCCACCTGCGGAATCTTTGTAATGAATAAATTAAGTCAATACCAAACATGCTTCAACCCAGACATGTAACCATAAGGAAAATATAAATATTAAGTATCGTTGCCAACAAAGGAAGCCAGTTTTAAATTAATGTTACATGTTATAATATTGTTGTATTTATATACAAAGGAGTGACAGTTTAGATTGGAATGCATATTTAATTTATATGGTCTGGGTACGTTGACCATTGAAAAATACGACGCACAGCAAAACATACATGAATATTTGTGCATGAAGACCAATCAAATATGCTTCAGCTTTGTAGACATTCATCAATACATTATTGGTGTTGCCTTTTTATATTGGAAAGACACATTCTTAATAAAATCAGAATAACATAAATTATTTGAAAATATTCACACAAGTCGATGGCCGTTCTTACAAATGATCCCAGCTGTATCTATTGTATTAAAAGTTGATGTTTCACATTTATTTTCGTCATTTTTTTAACCTAACGAATGTTATAAAAGAATTAACTAAAGCACAACAAAACCAAAATTCAATAAAACGAAAAAATCTAAATGCCTAAACAGATAATGACAAGACAAGATGAAAACAAAAAACCATCAACGAACAACAGCATAGAAAATTTAAGATTATTTAACCCGAACCACACCAATGATATGATCGTGGACGAACTGAGGTGTTCCGGTACAATAGGCAGTTCCTGCTCCATGCGCGTGTTTGCAAGGAGTATCTTATTTCAATAAACGTAATAATTTCATTCTGAAAACACTTTAAAAGCAATCCTAAGAAAAATGATACATATATGACAAATTGATCAAAATTAGAAAAAAAAAAATCACGAATATAGAAATTCATTGGACAAGTTTGATACCACCTGCATGCATTTAGTTCAAATGTTGTATTTCGCATCAATTTTTAAAGCTGATATTGTTTATAAGCTTACAAATTTTATATTGTCCTTCAAAATAATTCAAAATCAAGAACAATGTTCAACAACAGACAAGTGTCATGACAGTATATTAAATATTGTGTTTTGCAAAGTAATAACACGTTGTTAATACATTTTACAGTAATTGAACCAAATATACATAAAAGACAAATACAAGACATATTTAAGAGACTAAACCACCAACGAGGTTTCTGACTTAGAAAGGCACGTGAACGGTTTTGTAGGAATAATCATCTTAAAATGAATACTCCTTCTCGACTCTAAGAATAACAAAACCCTTGATGAAAACCGATACAAGAATTTCAATTCTTTTAATCTCAATATTGTACTGTAATAACAGATAGTATATACACTCATAGTACTAGAAAATAATACTATTAATATCGTAAGGAGTTACTTTGAATTATATCAAAGTTAATATGTGTTTTTTCTTTACGTTCTAATGCTTTTTACCTATACTGCAATTGATCTCGTTACCCCAGAGTTATCCTTCTTACTGAGAACATTATCGTCTCTACATATGGTATATAGAGGGTATGGAAGATCGAGCTATGTGATGTTTGGAGTAAGTTTCCCTCGGAAACATCATAAAAAAGCATGACAAAATTAAGATATATTCAAGGAAAAGGCAGATGAAAATGTTCATCAATTGGAGAAACAATAGAAACTTCGATCAATCTTGTTATATACATGAGCAACGCAACGGGTGCCACATGTGAAGCAGTATCTCTTTACCATTCTGTACCACCTGATATCACCCCCGGTTTTTATGGGGTTTGTGTTGCTCAGTCTTTAGTCTTCTGTGTTGTGTTTTCTGTACTGGTGTTTGTCTTTTGGTCGTTTTTCTTTTTTGCCGTGTCATTGTCAGTATGTTTTCGACTTATGTGTTTGAATATTCCCTTGGCATTTTTCGGCTAGTTTGTAGCTTCTAGAAGGATTGTGTTCTGATATTTTACCATTCAAGATGGCAGAAGACACCAATACCACCTTAAGCGTCTTCTCAAGTCGCATTTGTCAACACTTGATTCGGGCTTGGTTTTATATGCAAGAATAAAAAGAAATGTAAGGCATTTTACGTCAATGAGAGACTTAGCCATGGATACAAGCAAAACGCTATGATCATGATAATTTGTGTTTAACGTCTATTGGCAATTATTGAATACATAAGAAAGAGAAGATGTTAATGTGATATGACTATGAAACCTAGACCAACACGCTGACTCGGACTTTTAACGTGCTAGATCACACGGTTACAGTTTGCAGAAAGACATATCGGACTACATGGGCATATTATTCTAGCAATGAGCCGACCAATTTTTCCACATAAGAAGCAGAACATGCCACTTTTTAAGTCTTGGTTCGACCCGGCTGGGTTTCGAACCAACTACCTCCGCACCATCTTCGCTAGCCAAAACACGCTACAACGCTACCCCGAGGGAATCTGGACGGTTAACAATCAATATATAAAGACATCCGTACTTTTATCTATAATGGTTTACTTTTGCAAATTGTGACTTGGATGGAGAGTTGTCTCATTGGCACTCATACCACATATTCTTATATCTATCTAGAAGTCAATATACAGACTGGGTTATCAAAATAGACTGATGTCTATAAAGTATAAAAAAAAAATCATCTTAGGTACCAGGATTGAAATTTTGTACGCCAGACGCACCTTTCGTCTGAAAAAGACTCACCAGTGACGCTCGAATTAAAATAGTTAACAGACATTCTCTGATAGCATCAATAGACATGGAATATTGATGACTACTCATATTTTTATATCTAAATTACATAAAATTGATAAAATCTGCAGATATCCGTGGCCAACCCAAGTTGATGCTTACAGAGAATGTCTCTTAATGCCCTAAAATACACCGTGTCTCAAAATTTGTCTTGTAAAACGGTTTATTCTTTAGGGGAAAGGATGCATTTTTTTTATTATATAAGTTTCCTTTTTTTTTGATTTTCGAAAACTATGACTTGGGTTTCAGTCACTGTAACATTATTATCAATTATATGACACGAAGCGAGACCTAACAGGAATCAGGCTTGTAGGGCAAATACGAGTGCCGTCCGTTCGGGATAATTACAAATTAGGGTAGAATGTGAACGGTAAATTATACATACAAAAGTAAAAAATAATAATCATAAAACCTAGGATCGTCAACATTAAAAATGAGGCACAGACGTCCGGACGGGGTTTAAAAGCCACCCCAATTCATGTATTGGAATATTTGAAAATCCGACTCATAAAATATGGAAATCATAACCCATCATATATTAACCAGCTATCAGACATACAATTATTTTAAGTCTTAATTATATGTTAACGTTTATGAGATTATTCATGATAGTTAGATAAAAGATAAGTACATACAGACAACTTAATAAAAACTGAAAAATTTATGACCCATTGACATATATTTTACTACCCATTTTTTATATTATGTCCGTGAAATTGCACCCCATTGATATACTTGACATTCTAAACTATATATAGGAAGAGACTATAATATATTTAGGTAATTACAGTATCTGTGCCAAAAAGATATATAAAAAACCTTTGCCTCATATTCATCAAGCATATCAGTTAAAACAAAAACATGAAAAGTTACATGTTTTTACATGCTGAAGAGAACTCTGTTAGATTATTCCAATGATATGCCTTTTTAGCTATTATGTAGTCCGACATACAAGTATGCTTTGACCACTAAACAGTTTTTTTCAGGCTAAAATATCTTGTCAGTAAACAGAAGTTTCTGTTCCAATGCTCCAACTGTTGTCGCAGTTTACTCTGGATGCTGTCTATAAAATATAAAGAAAGCTATCTTTATAGATATGATCTATATTAGCAAACTTGACAGAAAAATAAAGTTAGGCAGATTATTTTGAAGGACTTTATTGATGCGTAAACTTGGCCTACTCAATCACCAACTGAATATGTTATATGTAACGTTTGCAATAGAAAAAAAAAACATGTCTTATACTTTGATCTAGCTGTCAGTGACTGCGATTACTCTCAGATCTGTACTTTGAGTCTTTCTTGTTGTGGGATGTATATTAACCCTGCCATGTATAGTGTTTTTGTTACTTGTTTTTCTGCTTTGTATTGATCTGATGAGTTATGCCATTTTCAACTGATTTTTGTGATTTGTTCATATGTTGTGTGTTACACCAATGTCCAAGGTTAGGGGAGGGTTGGGCGCCCTCATATTAGCATTTATATCACATCTTCTTATTCGTATATGTTTAATTACTTGCATTTCAAATAGTATGCAATGCAAATAATTCCCAGTTAAAGATAATTGTATTTCACGAATACCTACAGAACTAGTTTACCTCTATGAATTAACTCTCCTGACGTCAAAAAACGGGTTATGTACGTATACATATTTGGGTGCCATGACGTTAACCAGTACAATCAGAATTAACTTATAAAATTAGAATTCTCGTGATATTGTATAACCATTTAAAATCATCACACAGTAATTTCTGGTTTGTCGATTTGGTCACAAATCACATTTGATACCAAATTTAGAACAAAAATTGTTACAGTAGAATAAAGCCAGATGAATATTGAACACCAAAGCCGGCTATCTACGTGTACATCATTCGGTCTCTGGTGTACAGCTGTCTCATTGGTAATCATACCACATCGTCTGGTTTTCATATTAGTAAAAACTAATACTTCATTTGTATAAAAGCATTATAAAAGTAAGAACATATTAAGATATTATCTAGTCAATACAATCACTGGGGTCTTATTATTCATACTTTTATTATACTTTCAAATATTTAACTGCGTTTTACGAAAAGTTGAAAACTAATGTAAATCAAATTCACGCACAAAGATATAACTTACAGTGGTGTTTTCATGTATTATCTTCTTCCGTCTGTTAACAATATCTTTATCTCCAAACATTTCCCACTTTCTCGATTATCCAAAGAGATGTTAGCGCCATGCCACGTAGTTTTGCAGATACCAATTCAACATGGTCATTTCAGGTCGGAAGGCGTCATAAGTTACTTATATCAGTATTGCTTAACTTCCTGTGGATAGAAATCAATAAAAACCATGTCTTTATTGTTCATTTTGAAGAATTACTTTAGAAATTTCGGTACTGTTCTTGAAAAGTTGCCACCGTCAAATCCCAAACTGACGTAGAGATAGAACCTTTTAAAAACATCTTATTCCTAAAAGTATGCTTATAAAATACATGCACGAATAAAAGGTTTTAACCAAATTTTGAATTATTCCGAAAGTCGGAATACGACTTCTTACATTTGATCCAAACTGCCGTTACATATGATATTGCATTGAAGTAATATTCACAAATTCCTCTATGAAAAAAAAGTTATTTTGGAACATACATCGGTAGCACGGCAATCAATAGAGCCGTACATGTTTAGAAATCTCTTTATTTCAAAACATTACTTATTTATCTGATATTGCTTAATTGACGATGATTTAGATTTGTGTCATTTTTTTGGTGTTTTTTTTTTAAAGATTGGTTTCGGTTTGACTAACTGAATTATTTCTAACCAAATGTCAAGCTAATCATTGTCTACACTTTGGTTTGGAAAACCAATCGTGCGGATAAGACAACTACATGTATGCACCAACAGGTCCAACAGGTACAATTGGTTGTTTCATTCATTTTTGTAATCCTAACTTTTTTTCGGGACAATTTCCGGCATTGATAATATGTAAATTATGTATTTTTCTGCTTATTCAGCAATACAGTTAAAATATTAAGGGTATGAAATGTTCTATATGTAGAAATAAACTCAGAAAAGATTTCAAGATAACAATTTGGCACGCAAGACGCGTGTTTCGTCTACAAAAGACACATCAGTGTCGCTCGAATAATACGCAAATTAAAGAACCACTTTCACCGATCATCTTGAAACTGAAATGGCGCATAACAGTTATAACTACTAAAGTACTCTTTTTACTGTTGCAGGCTCCAAATTAAGTAACTAGTTAATTTTCTTATATTCTACCATTCATCCTTGTTTTTTTTAGATATGCATGTGTACTCCCACAATACATGTACCTGACCTAGTGGTACCACTGGAACTCTGAAGAGATATATTTTGAACATGTAATTTATATATCATCAAAAGGATAAACATTATTAGAAACATGTTAAGTATGTCATTACTAATTACTATCGAATTAATGGCATATTACATATTTACCACCAATGTTTTTGTAAACCTAACATGTTACGTTTCCTTGAATAAAGAAGTTTGACTGCATCAAATATTTTAATACAAACGGCATGGAAATTATCAACTTATATGGGTTATTGCAATTGATTTATCAGTCTTTTGATAATATAAAAGTAGAAAATATTTAAATTATGATATCAATTGACTGTTGCATATATAAATATAGATTCTTACATTGATACCAGTGGATTATCGGATTTATCCAATCGAGATAGTTAAATTATCAATTGTAAAGTCCGAGCCTGGGCGAGGACTTTAAAATTTATAATTTAACTATCGAGATTGGATAAATCCGATAATCCACGAGTAACTATGTAAGAATCTGTTTCTAATGATTAAAAATAAATTTTCATTTTTATTAAACGAAAATCCCTTCGAGTGCCCTCCACATTCCACAAAGTTGTCAATTTCATTAACACCTGTTAGCATATTTTGTTTCATCCAGTGAGCTGATAAAGGTTATGACCCTTAAACTCATCCAATCATCTTCTGAGATCACCGGCAACCACACGTTGATAAAATTTTTTTATACAATGGGTTCGGAAAGGGTTAAATTGCCATAGAATTAGAGAAACAAATTAAAACACAAACACAACATTACTATAGTCTTTGAGAGAATAGCTGCATTTCTAATAAATATCAAACTGTACAGAAAATATATAATATGATTCAAACAGAAGTAAAGGATCTTAATCGAGAGAAAAATATAAGCAAAAACAACACACAAGCAAAACGTAAATAATATATTGCAGCACATCATATAATATAATCAAATTTAGCAGCAAAATAGCTAATATATAAATATATATATTTTAACATACATCATGCATTACAATATATTATAAAACCAATTAAAATCAAATTCAATGTGAACCCTCAAATTGCTAAAATCAAAAATATTAATTGATGGTATGAATGAATAATTTATATATGAAAAAGCACAGAAGACCGATGTTAAATAATTTCATTATTATTGTTATGTTATATGTTATTAACATAGCAAACAAGACGTTCGTTTAAAAAAATAAAGCTATCTAATATATTAATTTTAATTTGATAAACATCCTCTTTACCAAATCATGATGTGCATCTGCTCCGTCGTTAAGTGCAAAAAGTCGTTACTAGAAAATAATTTTAAAATTGTACATGTATTTCAATCAACAATGCCAATCTACTGTTTCCATATGTACATGATGCCTTAGCCGTTTCAGTAAAACCTCTATTGCTTTTCAGTTGGTTGTCTTTTGTCATAATGATTTGAAAGTCCGAGTTTGGCGGTTATACTCTTTGTCTTGTTGAATTGTGTTAGGATTTCAAGTTTTGAGTTTCCAGTAATTGGCCTCCAGCACCAATGAAGTGAATTAATATTGTCGTAATGTGATTCTTGTTCAGTAACATTCAATTTGGTATCGTAACGGTGTGTTATGAGAATTTTGTATTAATCGCAAATCTTTGATAGTTCCAAATATAAATTATATGGCCACGTTTAAATGAACTAGTACGAGCTTGACATATTGTATAGACATCTGTCTATATTTTAACACTGGACGTGGAACTCTTGTTTTGTTTTTCCAATTTGTATTTGTTTTATATTTGTTTGCTTGTTTATTTGTTTGTATGAGTTTTATCTTCTTGTTTTGGAGGGATGATTGGGCTTGGGTATTTGTATCGATAGATTGCTCTTATTTTGGCATTTATACATATCTGACATTTTATTTTAAATAAAATTTCAATTTTGTAGGGCATAGTCTTTCTTGAATATCTTGGTAAGAATTTTGAAGGGCATAGTTTTTCTTGAAAATCATGGTAAGGTTTTCATACTGGTCTATGTTCTTACGGTGATTTGACCGTAATTGTCAGTAAATTTTGAAGTACAGCCAGAGGTCAAAAGTTTTCTCCACTATAAAACGGCCACATATTTGAAATTAAACTTTTTCAAAATTGTCAAATTCTGTTGAAAACATTACACTGAAAGTAAAAATAAATGTACACTTTTTTAGTTATTATGAAATTTTTTTCAAATATTTGTAGACACCTTATCTTTGAGAAATCATTATCTAAACACAAATCCTGAAATCAAGCGTTATTGTTCCTTGCTCCTTTATTTCACCGATTTCTTTCAAAATATATATCAAAACATTTCAAAATTATTGCAAGAAACTGATTACATTTTCTTTGTTTAATGGTACAAATTTCGTTCATGCCGGACGCGAAAAAAGTAAAGGACAATTTTAATTATAAATGAAATATATAAGGGGAAAATGGGACAATTTTCGATGAGTCAACTCTTCTATTTTATAGCATCTCTTTTGACTAATAAGTTGATATATGTAACATTCAAAACTTACTTAAAACTAGTGGGTTTCTTAAATATATAGTAACAGTGTAGTTATGACATTGGAATTGTATTAATGATGAAACATATTGAATATTGAATCTGATAATGTATACACTTATCACATTAAACTGATGTACACATTCGTTTGTTTTTCTTTATTCAATTTTTCATCTCAATGCCAAATGTTCATGTTCCTGTGTAACTTATCTAGGACACTCATTTGATAATATTTTCTATTAAATAAGATCACACCGAACGTTTATCGTGTACATGCAAGAAGAAATCATGTATACCAAATGAAAATTTACCATCGCAGGATTTTTGCTAAATCTAAATGATATATATTTGATGCACTTAGAGGCAATTGACCACTGATAAAACAAATGAATAATATATGGCTTGCATTGGATCTTTTGTGTCAAGTTTTGGTTAGGAGATATAAATCCTTTTCAATAACTCATATCTTACCAGTAGTACATATCGTTGGTGTATATGTTGTTGTTGGAGTAGAAGTTTCGGTTGTTGTTGTTGTTGGAATGGTAGTGCTAGAAGTAGTTGGTTCTGTTGGTGGAATAATAGTTGTTTGTGGAGTAAAAGTCTCTGTTGTTGGAGTAGTAGTAGCCTTTGTTGTTGTTGTTGTTGGAGTGGTAGTGCTAGTAGTAGTTGGTTTTGTTGTTGTTGTTGGATTGGTAGTGCTAGTAGTAGTTGGTTTTGTTGTTGTTGTTGTTGGATTGGTAGTGCTAGTAGTAGTTGGTTTTGTTGTTGTTGTTGGATTGGTAGTGCTAGTAGTAGTTGGTTTTGTTGTTGGAATAATAGCTGTTGTTGGAGTGGTAGTTGCTGGTTCTGTTGCTGTTGAAATTATGGTATATGTTGTTGTTTGCGTAGAAGTCGCTGTTGTTGTTGCCGGAGTAGAAGTCTCTGTTGTTTTTGTTGGAGTAGAAGTCTCTGTTGTTGGAGTAACAGTATATGTTGTTGATTTTGGAGTAGTAGTTGTTGTTGTTGTTGTTCGAATAGTAGATTTTGCTGGAGCGGTAATCGCTATTGGTGTTGGAGTTGTAATCTCTGTTGTAGTTTGAGTAGTTGTTTTTGGATGAGTAGTCTCTGTTGTTATTGGAATAGTAGTTGTTGTTGTTGAAATATTAGTCATTACTGTTGGAATAGTAGTAATTGTTGTTGATATAGTATTAGTCATTAATGTTGTTGGACTAGTAGTTGGTGTTGCTGTAGTATTAATCATTATTGTTGTTGGAACAGTAATTGTTGTCGTTGAAGTATTAGTCATTACTTTTGCTGGAATAGTAGTTGTTGTTGTTAAAGTTATATTCATTATTGTTGTTGGAAGAGTAGTGGGTGTTAATGTAGTATTAGTCATTGCTGTTGTTGGAATAGTAGTTGTTGCTGTTGTTGGAATAGTAGTTGTTGTTGTGGTAATAGCCGTTGTTGTTAATGAAGTCTCTGTTGGAGTATCAGTAGTTATTGGATTAGAAGTTGCTGTTTTAGTAGACTCTGTTGTTGTTGGAGTATCAGTCGTTACTGGGACAGTAGTTAGTGTCGACAAAGAAGTCGTTGTTGGAGCATGAGTCGTTCCTGGAACAGTATTCGGTGTTGGAGTAGAATTCTTTGTTGGAGAATGAGTCGTTTCTGGAACAGTAGTCAGTGTCGACCAAAAGTCATTATTGGAATATGAGTCGTTACTGGAACAGTAGTCGGTGTCTTAGGAGACGTCCTGGTTAGATTAGTAGTTGTTGTTTGAGTATCAGTGCTTATTGGAACAGTAGTCGGTGTTGGATTAAAGGACTTTGTTGGAGTATGAGTCGTTACTGGAACAGATGTCGCTGTTAGAATCTTTAGTAGATTAGTAGTTGTTTTTGGAATGTTAGTTGTTATTGGAACAGTAGTCGGTGTTGGAGTGGAATTTCTTGTTTCATAAGTTGTTGTTGATGAATTATTAGTCGTTATTAAATTAGATTCCGAAACCGATGTCAAGCGTTGTATCAATGTTGTGCTGTTTCCAACTATAAAGTCTGAAAGCCCTGTGAATTATAAAGACATACCATTCCAGAATGTTTTCTGAAGCACATCCTAATAAATTTATAAATGAATATGCTAACTAGTAATTCATACTGTGAAAAAAAGACCGATATATTTAAGAAACAATTCTTTAATGTCATTATCTATGCTCATTTTAACACAAGTAAGCATTAAATTTGTCAATAGATGTACACCAAGCATTAGCGAGATGTAAAATTTTGTCAAATATAATGCCCACCCATGTTAAAATGTGAATAGAGCATGGCATGATATGTCGATTCTAATAGGAAAATTAAGGACTTTAATTGGTATTTTGAAGCCGACCTATAATACACGTCCAAAGGCAGCCATTTTGATTTGATGATGCCAAAAAGTTTAAGAAAATCAACAGTTTCACGATGAAAAAAAAAAAAAAACCACGTGAATCACTTTAAGAATGATATTATTTTATTTCCTAGCGAGCAATACGAACATTATTGTTTTATCTGCGGCGTTATTCAAACTACAACTGACGTTGCAATATAAATTGTTATGTGATCCAGATGCAGCCCATTTTCTATTGAAATAGAACATGGCTCTGTTTCAAAGCAAAAGAACGTCATAAAAGAATAGCATTATGAAATCATATACAAGGTGACCTATTTTGGTATAGGTTATTTAACAACGATGTCGTTAATATTACAATATTGATTTAGATCGGTCACCTTGTTATTTTTGTGATTGTTAACGATTTAAGCAATTTCAGCTTGATGAAAATGTTTAAATTATTCATGATGATTGTTTTATGAATAATTACACCTTATGTAAGAATCCTGGGTTTTGATTGGTTGATAGCCAGTGTATTTTTCACTTATTTACTGTTATCAAATGAATATCGTTCATTTTTAACGCCACCGGGGTATATGCAAAAGGATATGCCTTTTACCCTCTCTGCCATGTTATTTTGAACAGATATATCATGAGGAGGGTATTTGCAAAAATACCAGTCGAGAGAATGTTAAATTTCGCGAGCCGTAAGGCGAGGAAATTCATTCTCAAGACTGGTATTTTCGCAAATACCCTCAAGAACATGCTATATCTGTTTAATTACACCGAATGTTTATGTTCAAAACGCATTGATGATCGTGACGTTACAAGCGGCCAGTCGGATAGAGTATTTTTGGCAAATACCACGGCAGAGAGGTAAAAAGGCATATCCTTTGCATATACCCGGTGGCGTTAAAATGATATTTTCGCAAATACCCTCCTTAACATGATATATCTGTTCAAAATACGTCAGCTTACTTTTTCTTATATTAAGTATACTCTTAACGCTGCAATGTGAAATCTAAAGGCCGAAATTAACCATTTTTGTACGTTTTCATGGTTTTTATCAATATAGTATGTTTAATTGATTAATATTTTATCAATCTGATCGATGATGATTTCTGTCATTATGTTCGGATGTATACATAATGTTGATTCATGTATCCACTTCATTTGAACTTTGGTGAATAGTTGTTTCGGCTATATCGTGTTTCTATCCCGTACGGGATTGAATAAAAATGCAGATTTTCAACATATGTAAAACTGCGATATTTTTTTATATGAATAAAGGAAAGATTTTATTTTATATCTCTTTCAAAAATATCATTAGATGTGTATTATTCTGATCCTTATTTTCTCCTGTAATATACGACGATTTCTATAAAAAAGAGTGTTTTAATAATTTTAAAATATGTTAGTGTTTTTATTCGATATACGGGATAGAATGAGGATCAGTATATATATATAAGAAGATTTCTATTAAGAAAGTGTCTTTTATGTAAAATACGGGATAGAATAAAAAAAGTGTCTTTTATATTGAATACGGGATAGAATGAGGATCAGTATATATAAGACGATTTCAATAAAAAGTGTCTTTTATATTAAATACGGGATAGAATGAGGATCAGTATATATAAGACGATTTCAATAAAAAGTGTCTTTTATAGTGAATACGGGATAGAATGAGGATCAGTATATATAAGATTTCAATAAAAAGTGTCTGTTTATATTGAATACGGGATAGAATGAGGATCAGTATATATAAGACGATTTCAATAAAAGTGTCTTTTATAGTGAATACAGGATAGAATGAGGATCAGTATATATAAGACGATTTCTATAAAAGGGTCTTTTATGTAAGATATGTGTATCTTATTACGGGATAGAAAAGAATCATTAATTAATCCATATAAAAGTTTATGAAAGGGTTTTCTTTGGGGAGATGTTATAAAAAGGGGTAAAGATATTTTTGGGGAAAAGAAATATGAAAAAATAATTTGTGATGCCAAATACGGGATAGTTTAAACTATCCCGTAATTGTATACATACAATGAAAACATTATAGTATGAATAAATGCAATCAATATGGTATAATCTATATATCGGTTTATTTCGTAATAAAGTTTATTTATAATACTCTAATTACGAAATAAACGATATTTATTATTAAATTTTGTCTATAAAGATGTGTTTGTATATTTTACTGATCCTCATTCTATCCCGTATTATGCATACAAATTCAATAAGTATGGTACAATCTATATATTGGTTTATCTCGTAATAAAAGTTATTACTCTAATGACGAAATAAACGATATTAGTGATTTGACCTTTAATAGTAAATAATGAAGTTTATTTCGTTATATAATGTAAGAAATACAGGTAAATATGGGCAGTGCAATCTTTCCTTTATTCATAATTTCACGCTACACGATATACAACATAAAATATATATGCCATTTCATTCATACCACAACTCCATATTTTTATATATATACAGGACGGAATAAAATTAACGCTAAATGTAGGAGGTTGGTTTTACAAAGGGCTGAAATTAAAACTGCATATGCAACAACAAAAAAGTTTTTTTTAATAGAAGCTAAAAATGCTGCTTCGCAAGTGGTCACTTAGTACAGTATACGAACATTTCAAGGATCTGAACGTCAGAAGTGTCAGAATAATCCTTGATATAACCTTTCTAGGTAATACAATCAGAATCGGTTCCAGGGAGGAACTGTCCAAAATAGTCTAATGTAGAACTGTGATATCTTAAATGTTAATTGATATTTGATAAAAAAATATTTTTATTTGTATATTATAAGCTTAATCAATAAGAAATATACTTATAAAAAATATTGTAATACATGTCTTATTCACAGCGAAGAGCACTTTGAGGATGTTTATGACAGGTAAAATATTTGGAAGACATTAGAATTAATCCAAACTTTCGTTTTAATGGTTATGTAGAGAGTACTAGTATGTTCTTTTCTCTAGATGTATTAGATATGTCACCCCAATAACATCGGACGTTGCTGCTTATTTTTACATCCCGAAAACGGACGCATTAATTCTATGCTGCAGTTGTAACTTAAAATGTCTAACAATTTTGACCATAATTTTGATCAATAACCACCGTTGTGCGAACGTGTACTTTTTGTGCTTCTGCATTGTTTTCCTTGTTGTAAACCCCAACATTTTTTTTTTTTTTTTTATTAGAAATTATTAAGATACAAATGCTTAGTCTATAGTACAATGCGTCAATTTTGAAACAGCAGCAGACATAAAACCTTACATATTGAAATGTCTCTTTTAGTTTTTCATTCAAATAAGACTTACATATTTGGGTTATCAGCACGTATATGACTGCAGATGCTCTAACATCCATCCCTGTTTAAAATGTTAAACAAAATAACAATGCATTATTAAAATTAAGTCAACAAGTTTCTCTTCGAAGACTATATAAAACTGATAATGAACTTTTGTTGTTCATTTTATTGACATGAACTTACTTTCGTTAATCCCTTAACACGTGTAAGCGCTAATCACACGTTTAGAACCTGACAAGTTGTTATATTCCTTGATTCTTATTGCTTTGTTAATTTTAGGGATATTGTTGTCCACTACGCTTATGTGAGTGCACCATACGTCCAATTTAGCGCCTTGATATTAAAAAAAAGCAATAATGATATATTTATCTTTAAATTGTAATCTCATCAAATATATAAATGTGTTAAAACTAAGGACAAAACTCCCTCAGAAAAACAAAGAAAAAATTTAATGATTTTTTTATAAATGTTTGTATTTTCATCGTTCAAACTATTTATATCGAGCATCCGATTGTAGTTTATTTAAAAAGCAACAACACAAAAAACAAAACAATAATACAACAGTCAAGCATTCAGAAATTGGTATGATGCTTTTTGATTTTCTTTTTTAACTTGCATTTACAAAAGGTTGACAGCGCAAATCTTAATGTATTACCTCCTATACACTTCTACGAATATCATTGTGAAAAGCGAACATGTGGAGACCATGTATATATCTAATATTTGGTCAGAAGACGTGTTTTGTTTTAATACACGGTCGGCAGCGGTATACCGTTTCTTTATACAAACAACATGGCGTTGAAGAAAAATCTAAAACGTTGGTCCCAGATCACAGATGAAGAAATTGATGAGAAACAATTAAAATAAATGCAGAATAAGCACAATAAAAGCTGATAAATTGTAATGGTTCGTATTTGTTTTTGTTTAAACCAATGAAAGCATCTTCCTAACATTGAATACTTGATCACTTCAATAGGCAACTAGTCTAACTTGCACATAGTAAGATGGTCCGTAAGATGAGTTCGTTACACTGTGTATCAGTTCACTAGAACACTGTGTTGCTAATAATATGATCATGAAATCAGTTTGGAACGTATAATACCGATTTTGATAGGATTTAGAGCAAAGCATTCTGTATGTTTGTACCTTCAATTTGCAAGTTAGGGTGAAGTTGATTTAAATGACATGCTTTATTTTCTTATATAGTGTTTCGTGGACTGTTGTATGTTTATTTTGTCGAAAATCGTTTTTCTTGGCTTTATGTTGCCAGTTTCTCTTCTACCTATAAGTTTAAATGTGCCCTAGGTGTGTCTGCCTCTTTTTTGCATTCCAAAACACACGAAGATATTCTGTATTGCCTGACAATAAATGCATAAGATATTATCATAATCATTATTATTATTATAAATAATAATAATAATGTTATTATCATTATTATTATTATTACTATTATTATTATTATTATTATTATTATTATTATTATTATTATTATTATTACACCAAATTGTTCACTGTCAGCACACAATACGTAAAACATTAACTTAAAAAGTAGATATTTGCTTAATTTAAAGAAGGAGTTAGGTCCCCTTATTCGCAAAACGAACTATTGTAAATTGTTAATTGCACTGAAACCAAACTGTTTCTTTTCTAAATTTAAATATGAAAGATAGCCGATTTTCAAATCAAAAGTTTACAGTTAATGTATTAAGTGAAAAACTCTTTGAAAAGTAGGAAAGTATGTCTGATGTAAGGTAAACAAGTTTATAAGTCACTTGTAGTTACTGTCGTGATTTTTTACAAATCGATTATGCAGAAAAAAGACAACACCGAAGTATGCTTAAGCTGGACAAGACATTTTTTCCTGTACTTCAAATAATTTCAGTGTTAAATGTGCACAGTTTTTTGGGGGCTGCGGTCTCAGTAATATGCTAACATAATTTTATTTTATTCATACACGTATAGGGATTTCGGCAACTAATATGTTTTTGCGTTTAATACACGCATTCCCAACTGTTTACACGCGGTACTTGTATCACACACCGTGTACACACGGTACTTGTGTCGCACACCATGTACACACTTTCCATGTATCTACACGCCATCAAATATTCTCGTACATTATTGGAATGCAACGGATTTCTGGATTAGTTTTTTTATTGTTGATTTAAATCCTCAGATTTTTCCAATCGACCGTTAATAATACTCGCATTTTCTAATGTGTACACGCGCAACGTTTTACATTCAGCGTGTAAATGCGTTCAATATGTATTTACACGCGATCACATATGCTCGTACGTTAAAGTTATGCCATGGATTTAAGGTTTTTAGTGTTTCACTGTTTTTTTTTTTCACAATTACTCGTTTATTATCATGATATATTAATTTCGCGAATGGTTAAAACAGCAAAGTGTTAGTTAAATTATTAACTTCGGGAATATTCCAATTTTCAGAAGAGGTCTTTCAAACTGCCCTTGGCCGTTCGCTTCATTTAATCCTGGACTGAATTTGACCATAAACTGTGATTAATAGCAATACAGGAGGAAATCTGCCGTTAAAGGGTCGCAATTAGTGTCCATAGGAATACCTACTACCTGTCGATACACTGTATTGCCGAAACGTACATATATGTTGTTCCGGAGAAAATTTAAAGCTTCAGTCATATCTTCACATTTCCAGTAAGTGTATCTAGCGTACTTTGCTTTTCGTTACAGAAAAAGCTTTAAACGAGTTACAGCAAATGAATTTGCATTGTGATTTTCAAAAGACCATTTAATCAAATATGAAAAAACTTTAAAGCCTAGAAATATTAGACAACTCCCCGTTACAGTATTAGAACAATCAAGTGTGCAAATTCAGAACACAGTTCTTGAACATGTGTTTCAAAAGACTGAACACATTATTTTATGTATTTAAACGCAGTGGAACACTGATTTTATAAACCGAACATATTGTGTTCAAAGTTGGAACGCATCTGGACGTGTCAGGCGTCCGCAAAATTTACAGAGCAGCAAGTGATTTTTTGTCGAAAAAATTGATTGTGTTGTTCACCTTTGTTACTCGTATATTTACTTTCGTCGTGTTGTCAAAACTGTTAAAAAAAGACATTAAAATTTGAACTTTCTTGAAACTTACATTTAAGAGACAAATTTCAGCCTTTTGCCAGTTGAAAATAAATTTCATTCTCGATAAGAAGACCATCGGGCCTGTGGAACACGTTTAAACTGTGCAATAACATTTATTTTTCTTATTGACTAATGTAACAAAACTGTAAATGTCATGAATAGTAATCAGTCAAGCATGAGTTTTTAATTTCCCCAAAGACAACTGTGAACTTTAATAATAGTTAAGTTTCCTGTAGTTAGATAAATTTGCTTACATTAAATTGGGTGATTTGCAGTGCATCAAAGGGGAATACACTTTTTATGCACTCATTTTTTAAAACATTATTGCTCATTGACAGAGATTGACAACTATAATTGCTTTAGCCTGAACGATTAGGCCATGTTTTACAGTAAGGAATTCATCCCTTTCCCAAAAAAATAAAATAATGAAGACCCTACACACTGGTAATTCCTGCAATCCTTTCTATCTTATATTCTTAAATAACAATTATTGCGAACCAAATGAAATTTTTCCACAGATTCATCTCTATTGGTCAATCTATCTAAATGTTTGTCAGTTCTATTGTCCCATTGAATAAATACAATAGCTATTGTTCTCTGTGTAGTTTATTCCTGGAACCTTTAAATTTCTTCTAAAATTTCTTCTAAGAGAAATCTATTATTCTTTGATTAATTTACCTGAGTATAAATAAATGGATGAAAAGTTCCAACTTAAAAAACTACATGTGATTTTGTATTTATTCAATATCAATAATATATTTTCAATCTATTCGAAATTAACACTGATTTAATCATAAAAAGGTGATTTTTTGACGAAAGTTTTATCATTGTTCCTATTGAAATTAGCATTTTTTTGTTTTTGTTAAGTTATAGAACACATTTAAGAAGGCCTTAATTTAAACATCATCATTTTCCAAAAAAACTCTAAATAGGAACAATGTTGAAAATTTGTCAAAAATCAACTTTTATTAATGTTTGAACCACTGTTTACATTTAACAGATTGAAAATATATTATTGATATTGAATAAATACAACATCTTATGTAGTTTTGTGAGTGTAAAACATGTATTTTCATGTTTTAGAAAATAATTTTTGTACTCAGGTAAATTAATCAATGAGTGATGGATTTCTCTCTAAAGAAATTCAAAGGTCCCAGTGAAAAAATACACAGAGAACAATAGCTATTATTATACTTCATGTCAAAATGCCAGATTTTGATTGGTTGATACGAGGGAGACAATTTACTCTATCCTATGGTAAATACTCTATTACCCTTCACGGAGACGCTTGATGAAGTGTGCGCTTTATTAAATACGGATGGTTGTTACGTACAAGACGTTTTAGTTTATTACTTTGAATTTGAAATTAAAGGGACAGTAATAACAGAACATTCAGTATAATAAATTAAATAACACATATCTGAGAGGGTGATAGAGCAGATTGTTACCCCTCGAAAAGACATTGTCAACCTTGGCTTCGCCTCAGTTGACAATGTTTTCTCGGGGTAACAATCTGCTCTATCACCCTCTCAGCTATGTGTTATTTATATATTGTATTTATTCAATGGGACAATAGAACTAATAAAAGTTTAAATAGATTGAATAATAGGAGATGGATCTGTAGAAAAGTTTCCTTTGGTTTAAGAGATGATTTTTTATTTCCTATTGTCAATTATCAATTTAGATGGTGACGTTCCTTTGTACCATCTTATAGATTCATATATCTCAACTTGTTCGATGCACTCGTGTATGTAACAACGTACTTGATTTTAACGAAAGAAATCTTTGTTTTACAGAAACATTTTTACATCCGGGATTTCGATACCACAAACTTGTTAAAACATTTGATAAATCGTATCATCAGAACAAGAACGTCATTCGTCAAAATACAAATCAGCGTGTAGATATCTTTAACATTCATGTATTTCCCATCCCATCTGACGTGTTTATTATGTGTTATAGTGTTCTTTATTTGTCTTTGTAAATTATAACCTTAACTGCTTAGTCCTTTTTGTAATATCCTTTTGATGTGGCTCTGTACTTATGGGTTCCACCAATGTGTTGTTGAGATGTTGTCATTTTTTGAATTCTTGTCTTTCATTTTGCTGATGTACTTTGTCTCTATGTCATTTTGTTTATCTCTGTTGATATATTTGTTTGTTTTATAGTGATTAAGATTATAATATGATGTTGACTGCTCTACCCCTATTTGTGACATTTTTACCTTTTATGTCTTTTTTCGTTCACACATTGTTGTCAATTTAATGGAATTTTATGCAACTGTCATACAAGTGAGAGGTTTAGCTAGCTGTAAAACCAGGTATAATTCATCATTTTCTACATGAGGAAATGACTGTACCAAGTCGGGAATATGAAAGTTGTTTTCCATTCGGTTGATGTGTTTGAGCCTTTGATTTTGCCATTTGGTAAGGGACTTTCCAATTTGAATTTTCCTTGAGTTTGGTATTTATGTTATTTTCCTCTTTATACAAAGCACAAAATGTCGTCATTCACTAACAAAACTTTAAACAGACTTATTCAGAAGGGATATAGGTACAGTATATTGTTATTCGATCATTAAAGATGGCATTTATAGGAATAAATATTGATTCACCCATAGGGTCTTTGCATCGGAAATAAACACATTTATTCTAAAATCAATTGTTGGCATGACACGGTTTATGTTCCTCTCGTATATTTTAATGGTATTTCAGGGTTTAAGTAAAGTATATAATAAAACAGAAGTACTTTGTAATATTTCAACTAATCAGGAGCAAAGTGAATATTAAGTACTCACTTCATGCGTTTTTTTAAAAATGAATATCTTCACGAGAGGAGGGGGTCTATATGTGACCCATAGACTGTAAATTATTAAAATGAAACTTAACAAAAAAGATAAAAAGAAGGAACATTTCGATTTAACAATAATGTAATTTATCTATTTTGTCTTGTACTATTTGCAGACGGATATGATATGACATAAGGAGATCATTGACAATATCACTTGATTTTGACAAATTAAATCTCTTTGTTATTCTCATAAAATATTTAAATAGTTTTTGGTGCACTTACATCGTTTACCTGACATGATACGTGCTCCACCTGCGGAATCTTTGTAATGAATAAATTAAGTCAATACCAAACATGCTTCAACCCAGACATGTAACCATAAGGAAAATATAAATATTAAGTATCGTTGCCAACAAAGGAAGCCAGTTTTAAATTAATGTTACATGTTATAATATTGTTGTATTTATATACAAAGGAGTGACAGTTTAGATTGGAATGCATATTTAATTTATATGGTCTGGGTACGTTGACCATTGAAAAATACGACGCACAGCAAAACATACATGAATATTTGTGCATGAAGACCAATCAAATATGCTTCAGCTTTGTAGACATTCATCAATACATTATTGGTGTTGCCTTTTTATATTGGAAAGACACATTCTTAATAAAATCAGAATAACATAAATTATTTGAAAATATTCACACAAGTCGATGGCCGTTCTTACAAATGATCCCAGCTGTATCTATTGTATTAAAAGTTGATGTTTCACATTTATTTTTCGTCATTTTTTTTTAACCTAACGAATGTTATAAAAAGAATTAACTAAAGCACAACAAAAACCAAAATTCAATAAAAACGAAAAAAATCTAAATGCCTAAACAGATAATGACAAGACAAGATGAAAAACAAAAAAACCATCAACGAACAACAGCATAGAAAATTTAAGATTATTTAACCCGAACCACACCAATGATATGATCGTGGACGAACTGAGGTGTTCCGGTACAATAGGCAGTTCCTGCTCCATGCGCGTGTTTGCAAGGAGTATCTTATTTCAATAAACGTAATAATTTCATTCTGAAAACACTTTAAAAGCAATCCTAAGAAAAATGATACATATATGACAAATTGATCAAAATTAGAAAAAAAAAATCACGAATATAGAAATTCATTGGACAAGTTTGATACCACCTGCATGCATTTAGTTCAAATGTTGTATTTCGCATCAATTTTTAAAGCTGATATTGTTTATAAGCTTACAAATTTTATATTGTCCTTCAAAATAATTCAAAATCAAGAACAATGTTCAACAACAGACAAGTGTCATGACAGTATATTAAATATTGTGTTTTGCAAAGTAATAACACGTTGTTAATACATTTTACAGTAATTGAACCAAATATACATAAAAGACAAATACAAGACATATTTAAGAGACTAAACCACCAACGAGGTTTCTGACTTAGAAAGGCACGTGAACGGTTTTGTAGGAATAATCATCTTAAAATGAATACTCCTTCTCGACTCTAAGAATAACAAAACCCTTGATGAAAACCGATACAAGAATTTCAATTCTTTTAATCTCAATATTGTACTGTAATAACAGATAGTATATACACTCATAGTACTAGAAAATAATACTATTAATATCGTAAGGAGTTACTTTGAATTATATCAAAGTTAATATGTGTTTTTTCTTTACGTTCTAATGCTTTTTACCTATACTGCAATTGATCTCGTTACCCCAGAGTTATCCTTCTTACTGAGAACATTATCGTCTCTACATATGGTATATAGAGGGTATGGAAGATCGAGCTATGTGATGTTTGGAGTAAGTTTCCCTCGGAAACATCATAAAAAAGCATGACAAAATTAAGATATATTCAAGGAAAAGGCAGATGAAAATGTTCATCAATTGGAGAAACAATAGAAACTTCGATCAATCTTGTTATATACATGAGCAACGCAACGGGTGCCACATGTGAAGCAGTATCTCTTTACCATTCTGTACCACCTGATATCACCCCGGTTTTATGGGGTTTGTGTTGCTCAGTCTTTAGTCTTCTGTGTTGTGTTTTCTGTACTGGTGTTTGTCTTTTGGTCGTTTTTCTTTTTGCCGTGTCATTGTCAGTATGTTTTCGACTTATGTGTTTGAATATTCCCTTGGCATTTTTCGGCTAGTTTGTAGCTTCTAGAAGGATTGTGTTCTGATATTTTACCATTCAAGATGGCAGAAGACACCAATACCACCTTAAGCGTCTTCTCAAGTCGCATTTGTCAACACTTGATTCGGGCTTGGTTTTATATGCAAGAATAAAAAGAAATGTAAGGCATTTTACGTCAATGAGAGACTTAGCCATGGATACAAGCAAAACGCTATGATCATGATAATTTGTGTTTAACGTCTATTGGCAATTATTGAATACATAAGAAAGAGAAGATGTTAATGTGATATGACTATGAAACCTAGACCAACACGCTGACTCGGACTTTTAACGTGCTAGATCACACGGTTACAGTTTGCAGAAAGACATATCGGACTACATGGGCATATTATTCTAGCAATGAGCCGACCAATTTTTCCACATAAGAAGCAGAACATGCCACTTTTTAAGTCTTGGTTCGACCCGGCTGGGTTTCGAACCAACTACCTCCCGCACCATCTTCGCTAGCCAAAACACGCTACAACGCTACCCCCGAGGGAATCTGGACGGTTAACAATCAATATATAAAGACATCCGTACTTTTATCTATAATGGTTTACTTTTGCAAATTGTGACTTGGATGGAGAGTTGTCTCATTGGCACTCATACCACATATTCTTATATCTATCTAGAAGTCAATATACAGACTGGGTTATCAAAATAGACTGATGTCTATAAAGTATAAAAAAAAAATCATCTTAGGTACCAGGATTGAAATTTTGTACGCCAGACGCACCTTTCGTCTGAAAAAGACTCACCAGTGACGCTCGAATTAAAATAGTTAACAGACATTCTCTGATAGCATCAATAGACATGGAATATTGATGACTACTCATATTTTTATATCTAAATTACATAAAATTGATAAAATCTGCAGATATCCGTGGCCAACCCAAGTTGATGCTTACAGAGAATGTCTCTTAATGCCCTAAAATACACCGTGTCTCAAAATTTGTCTTGCAAAACGGTTTATTCTTTAGGGGAAAGGATGCATTTTTTTTTATTATATAAGTTTCCTTTTTTTTTTGATTTTCGAAAACTATGACTTGGGTTTCAGTCACTGTAACATTATTATCAATTATATGACACGAAGCGAGACCTAACAGGAATCAGGCTTGTAGGGCAAATACGAGTGCCGTCCGTTCGGGATAATTACAAATTAGGGTAGAATGTGAACGGTAAATTATACATACAAAAGTAAAAAATAATAATCATAAAACCTAGGATCGTCAACATTAAAAATGAGGCACAGACGTCCGGACGGGGGTTTAAAAGCCACCCCAATTCATGTATTGGAATATTTGAAAATCCCGACTCATAAAATATGGAAATCATAACCCATCATATATTAACCAGCTATCAGACATACAATTATTTTAAGTCTTAATTATATGTTAACGTTTATGAGATTATTCATGATAGTTAGATAAAAAGATAAGTACATACAGACAACTTAATAAAACTGAATATTTATGACCCATTGACATATATTTTACTACCCATTTTTTATATTATGTCCGTGAAATTGCACCCCATTGATATACTTGACATTCTAAACTATATATAGGAAGAGACTATAATATATTTAGGTAATTACAGTATCTGTGCCAAAAAGATATATAAAAAACCTTTGCCTCATATTCATCAAGCATATCAGTTAAAACAAAAACATGAAAAGTTACATGTTTTACATGCTGAAGAGAACTCTGTTAGATTATTCCAATGATATGCCTTTTAGCTATTATGTAGTCCGACATACAAGTATGCTTTGACCACTAAACAGTTTTTTCAGGCTAAAATATCTTGTCAGTAAACAGAAGTTTCTGTTCCAATGCTCCAACTGTTGTCGCAGTTTACTCTGGATGCTGTCTATAAAATATAAAGAAAGCTATCTTTATAGATATGATCTATATTAGCAAACTTGACAGAAAAATAAAGTTAGGCAGATTATTTTGAAGGACTTTATTGATGCGTAAACTTGGCCTACTCAATCACCAACTGAATATGTTATATGTAACGTTTGCAATAGAAAAAAAAAACATGTCTTATACTTTGATCTAGCTGTCAGTGACTGCGATTACTCTCAGATCTGTACTTTGAGTCTTTCTTGTTGTGGGGATGTATATTAACCCTGCCATGTATAGTGTTTTTGTTACTTGTTTTTCTGCTTTGTATTGATCTGATGAGTTATGCCATTTTCAACTGATTTTTGTGATTTGTTCATATGTTGTGTGTTACACCAATGTCCAAGGTTAGGGGAGGGTTGGGCGCCCTCATATTAGCATTTATATCACATCTTCTTATTCGTATATGTTTAATTACTTGCATTTCAAATAGTATGCAATGCAAATAATTCCCAGTTAAAGATAATTGTATTTCACGAATACCTACAGAACTAGTTTACCTCTATGAATTAACTCTCCTGACGTCAAAAAACGGGTTATGTACGTATACATATTTGGGTGCCATGACGTTAACCAGTACAATCAGAATTAACTTATAAAATTAGAATTCTCGTGATATTGTATAACCATTTAAAATCATCACACAGTAATTTCTGGTTTGTCGATTTGGTCACAAATCACATTTGATACCAAATTTAGAACAAAAATTGTTACAGTAGAATAAAGCCAGATGAATATTGAACACCAAAGCCGGCTATCTACGTGTACATCATTCGGTCTCTGGTGTACAGCTGTCTCATTGGTAATCATACCACATCGTCTGGTTTTCATATTAATAAAAACTAATACTTCATTTGTATAAAAGCATTCTAAAAGTAAGAACATATTAAGATATTATCTAGTCAATACAATCACTGGGGTCTTATTATTCATACTTTTATTATACTTTCAAATATTTTACTGCGTTTTTACGAAAAGTTGAAAACTAATGTAAATCAAATTCACGCACAAAGATATAACTTACAGTGGTGTTTTCATGTATTATCTTCTTCCGTCTGTTAACAATATCTTTATCTCCAAACATTTCCCACTTTCTCGATTATCCAAAGAGATGTTAGCGCCATGCCACGTAGTTTTGCAGATACCAATTCAACATGGTCATTTCAGGTCGGAAGGCGTCATAAGTTACTTATATCAGTATTGCTTAACTTCCTGTGGATAGAAATCAATAAAAACCATGTCTTTATTGTTCATTTTGAAGAATTACTTTAGAAATTTCGGTACTGTTCTTGAAAAGTTGCCACCGTCAAATCCCAAACTGACGTAGAGATAGAACCTTTTAAAAACATCTTATTCCTAAAAGTATGCTTATAAAATACATGCACGAATAAAAGGTTTTAACCAAATTTTGAATTATTCCGAAAGTCGGAATACGACTTCTTACATTTGATCCAAACTGCCGTTACATATGATATTGCATTGAAGTAATATTCACAAATTCCTCTATGAAAAAAAAAAGTTATTTTTGGAACATACATCGGTAGCACGGCAATCAATAGAGCCGTACATGTTTAGAAATCTCTTTATTTCAAAACATTACTTATTTATCTGATATTGCTTAATTGACGATGATTTAGATTTGTGTCATTTTTTGGTTTTTTTTTAAAGATTGGTTTCGGTTTGACTAACTGAATTATTTCTAACCAAATGTCAAGCTAATCATTGTCTACACTTTGGTTTGGAAAACCAATCGTGCGGATAAGACAACTACATGTATGCACCAACAGGTCCAACAGGTACAATTGGTTGTTTCATTCATTTTTGTAATCCTAACTTTTTTTCGGGACAATTTCCGGCATTGATAATATGTAAATTATGTCTTTTTCTGCTTATTCAGCAATACAGTTAAAATATTAAGGGTATGAAATGTTCTATATGTAGAAATAAACTCAGAAAAGATTTCAAGATAACAATTTGGCACGCAAGACGCGTGTTTCGTCTGCAAAAGACACATCAGTGTCGCTCGAATAATACGCAAATTAAAGAACCACTTTCACCGGTCATCTTGAAACTGAAATGGCGCATAACAGTAATAACTACTAAAGTACTCTTTTACTGTTGCAGGCTCCAAATTAAGTAACTAGTTAATTTTCTTATATTCTACCATTCATCCTTGTTTTTTAGATATGCATGTGTACTCCCACAATACATGTACCTGACCTAGTGGTACCACTGGAACTCTGAAGAGATATATTTTGAACATGTAATTTATATATCATCAAAAGGATAAACATTATTAGAAACATGTTAAGTATGTCATTACTAATTACTATCGAATTAATGGCATATTACATATTTACCACCAATGTTTTTGTAAACCTAACATGTTACGTTTCCTTGAATAAAGAAGTTTGACTGCATCAAATATTTTAATACAAACGGCATGGAAATTATCAACTTATATGGGTTATTGCAATTGATTTATCAGTCTTTTGATAATATAAAAAGTAGAAAATATTTAAATTATGATATCAATTGACTGTTGCATATATAATATAGATTCTTACATTGATACCAGTGGATTATCGGATTTATCCAATCGAGATAGTTAAATTATCAATTGTAAAGTCCGAGCCTGGGCGAGGACTTTAAAATTTATAATTTAACTATCGAGATTGATAAATCCGATAATCCACGAGTAACTATGTAAGAATCTGTTTCTAATGATTAAAAATAAATTTTCATTTTTATTAAACGAAAATCCCTTCGAGTGCCCTCCACATTCCACAAAGTTGTCAATTTCATTAACACCTGTTAGCATATTTTGTTTCATCCAGTGAGCTGATAAAGGTTATGACCCTTAAACTCATCCAATCATCTTCTGAGATCACCGGCAACCACACGTTGATAAAATTTTTTTATACAATGGGTTCGGAAAGGGTTAAATTGCCATAGAATTAGAGAAACAAATTAAAACACAAACACAACATTACTATAGTCTTTGAGAGAATAGCTGCATTTCTAATAAATATCAAACTGTACAGAAAATATATAATATGATTCAAACAGAAGTAAAGGATCTTAATCGAGAGAGAAAATATAAGCAAAACAACACACAAGCAAAACGTAAATAATATATTGCAGCACATCATATAATATAATCAAATTTAGCAGCAAAATAGCTAATATATAAATATATATATTTTAACATACATCATGCATTACAATATATTATAAAACCAATTAAAATCAAATTCAATGTGAACCCTCAAATTGCTAAAATCAAAAATATTAATTGATGGTATGAATGAATAATTTATATATGAAAAAGCACAGAAGACCGATGTTAAATAATTTCATTATTATTGTTATGTTATATGTTATTAACATAGCAAACAAGACGTTCGTTTAAAAAAATAAAGCTATCTAATATATTAATTTTAATTTGATAAACATCCCTCTTTTACCAAATCATGATGTGCATCTGCTCCGTCGTTAAGTGCAAAAAAGTCGTTACTAGAAAATAATTTTAAAAATTGTACATGTATTTCAATCAACAATGCCAATCTACTGTTTCCATATGTACATGATGCCTTAGCCGTTTCAGTAAAAACCTCTATTGCTTTTCAGTTGGTTGTCTTTTGTCATAATGATTTGAAAGTCCGAGTTTGGCGGTTATACTCTTTGTCTTGTTGAATTGTGTTAGGATTTCAAGTTTTGGAGTTTCCAGTAATTGGCCTCCAGCACCAATGAAGTGAATTAATATTGTCGTAATGTGATTCTTGTTCAGTAACATTCAATTTGGTATCGTAACGGTGTGTTATGAGAATTTTGTATTAATCGCAAATCTTTGATAGTTCCAAATATAAATTATATGGCCACGTTTAAATGAACTAGTACGAGCTTGACATATTGTATAGACATCTGTCTATATTTTTAACACTGGACGTGGAACTCTTGTTTTTGTTTTTCCAATTTGTATTTGTTTTTATATTTGTTTGCTTGTTTATTTGTTTGTATGAGTTTTATCTTCTTGTTTTGGAGGGGGTGATTGGGCTTGGGTATTTGTATCGATAGATTGCTCTTATTTTGGCATTTATACATATCTGACATTTTATTTTAAATAAAATTTCAATTTTGTAGGGCATAGTCTTTCTTGAATATCTTGGTAAGAATTTTGAAGGGCATAGTTTTTTCTTGAAAATCATGGTAAGGTTTTCATACTGGTCTATGTTCTTACGGTGATTTGACCGTAATTGTCAGTAAATTTTGAAGTACAGCCAGAGGTCAAAAGTTTTTCTCCACTATAAAACGGCCACATATTTGAAATTAAACTTTTTTCAAAATTGTCAAATTCTGTTGAAAACATTACACTGAAAGTAAAAATAAATGTACACTTTTTTAGTTATTATGAAATTTTTTTCAAATATTTGTAGACACCTTATCTTTGAGAAATCATTATCTAAACACAAATCCTGAAATCAAGCGTTATTGTTCCTTGCTCCTTTATTTCACCGATTTCTTTCAAAATATATATCAAATCATTTCAAAATTATTGCAAGAAACTGATTACATTTTCTTTGTTTAATGGTACAAATTTCGTTCATGCCGGACGCGAAAAAAGTAAAGGACAATTTTAATTATAAATGAAATATATAACGGGAAAATGGGACAATTTTCGATGAGTCAACTCTTCTATTTTATAGCATCTCTTTTGACTAATAAGTTGATATATGTAACATTCAAAACTTACTTAAAACTAGTGGGTTTCTTAAATATATAGTAACAGTGTAGTTATGACATTGGAATTGTATTAATGATGAAACATATTGAATATTGAATCTGATAATGTATACACTTATCACATTAAACTGATGTACACATTCGTTTGTTTTTCTTTATTCAATTTTTCATCTCAATGCCAAATGTTCATGTTCCTGTGTAACTTATCTAGGACACTCATTTGATAATATTTTTCTATTAAATAAGATCACACCGAACGTTTATCGTGTACATGCAAGAAGAAATCATGTATACCAAATGAAAATTTACCATCGCAGGATTTTTGCTAAATCTAAATGATATATATTTGATGCACTTAGAGGCAATTGACCACTGATAAAACAAATGAATAATATATGGCTTGCATTGGATCTTTTGTGTCAAGTTTTGGTTAGGAGATATAAATCCTTTTCAATAACTCATATCTTACCAGTAGTACATATCGTTGGTGTATATGTTGTTGTTGGAGTAGAAGTTTCGGTTGTTGTTGTTGTTGGAATGGTAGTGCTAGAAGTAGTTGGTTCTGTTGGTGGAATAATAGTTGTTTGTGGAGTAAAAGTCTCTGTTGTTGGAGTAGTAGTAGCCTTTGTTGTTGTTGTTGTTGGAGTGGTAGTGCTAGTAGTAGTTGGTTTTGTTGTTGTTGTTGGATTGGTAGTGCTAGTAGTAGTTGGTTTTGTTGTTGTTGTTGTTGGATTGGTAGTGCTAGTAGTAGTTGGTTTTGTTGTTGTTGTTGGATTGGTAGTGCTAGTAGTAGTTGGTTTTGTTGTTGGAATAATAGCTGTTGTTGGAGTGGTAGTTGCTGGTTCTGTTGCTGTTGAAATTATGGTATATGTTGTTGTTTGCGTAGAAGTCGCTGTTGTTGTTGCCGGAGTAGAAGTCTCTGTTGTTTTTGTTGGAGTAGAAGTCTCTGTTGTTGGAGTAACAGTATATGTTGTTGATTTTGGAGTAGTAGTTGTTGTTGTTGTTGTTCGAATAGTAGATTTTGCTGGAGCGGTAATCGCTATTGGTGTTGGAGTTGTAATCTCTGTTGTAGTTTGAGTAGTTGTTTTTGGATGAGTAGTCTCTGTTGTTATTGGAATAGTAGTTGTTGTTGTTGAAATATTAGTCATTACTGTTGGAATAGTAGTAATTGTTGTTGATATAGTATTAGTCATTAATGTTGTTGGACTAGTAGTTGGTGTTGCTGTAGTATTAATCATTATTGTTGTTGGAACAGTAATTGTTGTCGTTGAAGTATTAGTCATTACTTTTGCTGGAATAGTAGTTGTTGTTGTTAAAGTTATATTCATTATTGTTGTTGGAAGAGTAGTGGGTGTTAATGTAGTATTAGTCATTGCTGTTGTTGGAATAGTAGTTGTTGCTGTTGTTGGAATAGTAGTTGTTGTTGTGGTAATAGCCGTTGTTGTTAATGAAGTCTCTGTTGGAGTATCAGTAGTTATTGGATTAGAAGTTGCTGTTTTAGTAGACTCTGTTGTTGTTGGAGTATCAGTCGTTACTGGGACAGTAGTTAGTGTCGACAAAGAAGTCGTTGTTGGAGCATGAGTCGTTCCTGGAACAGTATTCGGTGTTGGAGTAGAATTCTTTGTTGGAGAATGAGTCGTTTCTGGAACAGTAGTCAGTGTCGACCAAAAGTCATTATTGGAATATGAGTCGTTACTGGAACAGTAGTCGGTGTCTTAGGAGACGTCCTGGTTAGATTAGTAGTTGTTGTTTGAGTATCAGTGCTTATTGGAACAGTAGTCGGTGTTGGATTAAAGGACTTTGTTGGAGTATGAGTCGTTACTGGAACAGATGTCGCTGTTAGAATCTTTAGTAGATTAGTAGTTGTTTTTGGAATGTTAGTTGTTATTGGAACAGTAGTCGGTGTTGGAGTGGAATTTCTTGTTTCATAAGTTGTTGTTGATGAATTATTAGTCGTTATTAAATTAGATTCCGAAACCGATGTCAAGCGTTGTATCAATGTTGTGCTGTTTCCAACTATAAAGTCTGAAAGCCCTGTGAATTATAAAGACATACCATTCCAGAATGTTTTCTGAAGCACATCCTAATAAATTTATAAATGAATATGCTAACTAGTAATTCATACTGTGAAAAAAAGACCGATATATTTAAGAAACAATTCTTTAATGTCATTATCTATGCTCATTTTAACACAAGTAAGCATTAAATTTGTCAATAGATGTACACCAAGCATTAGCGAGATGTAAAATTTTGTCAAATATAATGCCCACCCATGTTAAAATGTGAATAGAGCATGGCATGATATGTCGATTCTAATAGGAAAATTAAGGACTTTAATTGGTATTTTGAAGCCGACCTATAATACACGTCCAAAGGCAGCCATTTTGATTTGATGATGCCAAAAGTTTAAGAAAATCAACAGTTTCACGATGAAAAAAAAAAACCACGTGAATCACTTTAAGAATGATATTATTTTATTTCCTAGCGAGCAATACGAACATTATTGTTTTATCTGCGGCGTTATTCAAACTACAACTGACGTTGCAATATAAATTGTTATGTGATCCAGATGCAGCCCATTTTCTATTGAAATAGAACATGGCTCTGTTTCCAAAGCAAAAAAGAACGTCATAAAAGAATAGCATTATGAAATCATATACAAGGTGACCTATTTTGGTATAGGTTATTTAACAACGATGTCGTTAATATTACAATATTGATTTAGATCGGTCACCTTGTTATTTTTGTGATTGTTAACGATTTAAGCAATTTCAGCTTGATGAAAATGTTTAAATTATTCATGATGATTGTTTTATGAATAATTACACCTTATGTAAGAATCCTGGGTTTTGATTGGTTGATAGCCAGTGTATTTTTCACTTATTTACTGTTATCAAATGAATATCGTTCATTTTTTAACGCCACCGGGGTATATGCAAAAGGATATGCCTTTTACCCTCTCTGCCATGTTATTTTGAACAGATATATCATGTTAGGAGGGTATTTGCAAAAAATACCAGTCGAGAGAATGTTAAATTTCGCGAGCCGTAAGGCGAGGGAAATTCATTCTCAAGACTGGTATTTTTCGCAAATACCCCTCAAGAACATGCTATATCTGTTTAATTACACCGAATGTTTATGTTCAAAAACGCATTGATGATCGTGACGTTACAAGCGGCCAGTCGGATAGAGTATTTTTTGGCAAATACCACGGCAGAGAGGGTAAAAAAGGCATATCCTTTTTGCATATACCCCGGTGGCGTTAAAAAATGATATTTTTCGCAAATACCCCTCCTTAACATGATATATCTGTTCAAAATACGTCAGCTTACTTTTTTCTTATATTAAGTATACTCTTAACGCTGCAATGTGAAATCTAAAGGCCGAAATTAACCATTTTTTGTACGTTTTCATGGTTTTTATCAATATAGTATGTTTAATTGATTAATATTTTATCAATCTGATCGATGATGATTTCTGTCATTATGTTCGGATGTATACATAATGTTGATTCATGTATCCACTTCATTTGAACTTTGGTGAATAGTTGTTTCGGCTATATCGTGTTTCTATCCCGTACGGGATTGAATAAAATGCAGATTTTCAACATATGTAAAACTGCGATATTTTTTATATGAATAAAGGAAAGATTTTATTTTATATCTCTTTCAAAAATATCATTAGATGTGTATTATTCTGATCCTTATTTTCTCCTGTAATATACGACGATTTCTATAAAAAAGAGTGTTTTAATAATTTTAAAATATGTTAGTGTTTTTATTCGATATACGGGATAGAATGAGGATCAGTATATATATATAAGAAGATTTCTATTAAGAAAGTGTCTTTTATGTAAAATACGGGATAGAATAAAAAAGTGTCTTTTATATTGAATACGGGATAGAATGAGGATCAGTATATATAAGACGATTTCAATAAAAAGTGTCTTTTATATTAAATACGGGATAGAATGAGGATCAGTATATATAAGACGATTTCAATAAAAAGTGTCTTTTATAGTGAATACGGGATAGAATGAGGATCAGTATATATAAGATTTCAATAAAAAGTGTCTGTTTATATTGAATACGGGATAGAATGAGGATCAGTATATATAAGACGATTTCAATAAAAGTGTCTTTTATAGTGAATACGGATAGAATGAGGATCAGTATATATAAGACGATTTCTATAAAAAGGGTCTTTTATGTAAGATATGTGTATCTTATTACGGGATAGAAAAGAATCATTAATTAATCCATATAAAAGTTTATGAAAGGGTTTTCTTTGGGGGAGATGTTATAAAAAGGGGTAAAGATATTTTTTGGGGGAAAAGAAATATGAAAAAAATAATTTGTGATGCCAAATACGGGATAGTTTAAACTATCCCGTAATTGTATACATACAATGAAAACATTATAGTATGAATAAATGCAATCAATATGGTATAATCTATATATCGGTTTATTTCGTAATAAAGTTTATTTATAATACTCTAATTACGAAATAAACGATATTTATTATTAAATTTTGTCTATAAAGATGTGTTTGTATATTTTACTGATCCTCATTCTATCCCGTATTATGCATACAAATTCAATAAGTATGGTACAATCTATATATTGGTTTATCTCGTAATAAAAGTTATTACTCTAATGACGAAATAAACGATATTAGTGATTTGACCTTTAATAGTAAATAATGAAGTTTATTTCGTTATATAATGTAAGAAATACAGGTAAATATGGGCAGTGCAATCTTTCCTTTATTCATAATTTCACGCTACACGATATACAACATAAAATATATATGCCATTTCATTCATACCACAACTCCATATTTTTATATATATACAGGACGGAATAAAATTAACGCTAAATGTAGGAGGTTGGTTTTACAAAGGGCTGAAATTAAAACTGCATATGCAACAACAAAAAAGTTTTTTTTAATAGAAGCTAAAAATGCTGCTTCGCAAGTGGTCACTTAGTACAGTATACGAACATTTCAAGGATCTGAACGTCAGAAGTGTCAGAATAATCCTTGATATAACCTTTCTAGGTAATACAATCAGAATCGGTTCCAGGGAGGAACTGTCCAAAATAGTCTAATGTAGAACTGTGATATCTTAAATGTTAATTGATATTTGATAAAAATATTTTTATTTGTATATTATAAGCTTAATCAATAAGAAATATACTTATAAAAATATTGTAATACATGTCTTATTCACAGCGAAGAGCACTTTGAGGATGTTTATGACAGGTAAAATATTTGGAAGACATTAGAATTAATCCAAACTTTCGTTTTAATGGTTATGTAGAGAGTACTAGTATGTTCTTTTCTCTAGATGTATTAGATATGTCACCCCAATAACATCGGACGTTGCTGCTTATTTTTACATCCCGAAAACGGACGCATTAATTCTATGCTGCAGTTGTAACTTAAAATGTCTAACAATTTTGACCATAATTTTGATCAATAACCACCGTTGTGCGAACGTGTACTTTTTGTGCTTCTGCATTGTTTTCCTTGTTGTAAACCCCAACATTTTTTTTTCATTTTTTTATTAGAAATTATTAAGATACAAATGCTTAGTCTATAGTACAATGCGTCAATTTTGAAACAGCAGCAGACATAAAACCTTACATATTGAAATGTCTCTTTTAGTTTTTCATTCAAATAAGACTTACATATTTGGGTTATCAGCACGTATATGACTGCAGATGCTCTAACATCCATCCCTGTTTAAAATGTTAAACAAAATAACAATGCATTATTAAAATTAAGTCAACAAGTTTCTCTTCGAAGACTATATAAAACTGATAATGAACTTTTTGTTGTTCATTTTATTGACATGAACTTACTTTCGTTAATCCCTTAACACGTGTAAGCGCTAATCACACGTTTAGAACCTGACAAGTTGTTATATTCCCTTGATTCTTATTGCTTTGTTAATTTTTAGGGATATTGTTGTCCACTACGCTTATGTGAGTGCACCATACGTCCAATTTAGCGCCTTGATATTAAAAAAAAAGCAATAATGATATATTTATCTTTAAATTGTAATCTCATCAAATATATAAATGTGTTAAAACTAAGGACAAAACTCCTCAGAAAACAAAGAAAAATTTAATGATTTTTTATAAATGTTTGTATTTTCATCGTTCAAACTATTTATATCGAGCATCCGATTGTAGTTTATTTAAAAGCAACAACACAAAAACAAAACAATAATACAACAGTCAAGCATTCAGAAATTGGTATGATGCTTTTGATTTTCTTTTTAACTTGCATTTACAAAAGGTTGACAGCGCAAATCTTAATGTATTACCTCCTATACACTTCTACGAATATCATTGTGAAAAGCGAACATGTGGAGACCATGTATATATCTAATATTTGGTCAGAAGACGTGTTTTGTTTTAATACACGGTCGGCAGCGGTATACCGTTTCTTTATACAAACAACATGGCGTTGAAGAAAAATCTAAAACGTTGGTCCCAGATCACAGATGAAGAAATTGATGAGAAACAATTAAAATAAATGCAGAATAAGCACAATAAAAGCTGATAAATTGTAATGGTTCGTATTTGTTTTTGTTTAAACCAATGAAAGCATCTTCCTAACATTGAATACTTGATCACTTCAATAGGCAACTAGTCTAACTTGCACATAGTAAGATGGTCCGTAAGATGAGTTCGTTACACTGTGTATCAGTTCACTAGAACACTGTGTTGCTAATAATATGATCATGAAATCAGTTTGGAACGTATAATACCGATTTTTGATAGGATTTAGAGCAAAGCATTCTGTATGTTTGTACCTTCGAATTTGCAAGTTAGGGTGAAGTTGATTTAAATGACATGCTTTATTTTCTTATATAGTGTTTCGTGGACTGTTGTATGTTTATTTTGTCGAAAATCGTTTTTCTTGGCTTTATGTTGCCAGTTTCTCTTCTACCTATAAGTTTAAATGTGCCCTAGGTGTGTCTGCCTCTTTTTTGCATTCCAAAACACACGAAGATATTCTGTATTGCCTGACAATAAATGCATAAGATATTATCATAATCATTATTATTATTATAAATAATAATAATAATGTTATTATCATTATTATTATTATTACTATTATTATTATTATTATTATTATTATTATTATTATTATTACACCAAATTGTTCACTGTCAGCACACAATACGTAAAACATTAACTTAAAAAGTAGATATTTGCTTAATTTAAAGAAGGAGTTAGGTCCCCTTATTCGCAAAACGAACTATTGTAAATTGTTAATTGCACTGAAACCAAACTGTTTCTTTTCTAAATTTAAATATGAAAGATAGCCGATTTTCAAATCAAAAGTTTACAGTTAATGTATTAAGTGAAAACTCTTTGAAAAGTAGGAAAGTATGTCTGATGTAAGGTAAACAAGTTTATAAGTCACTTGTAGTTACTGTCGTGATTTTTACAAATCGATTATGCAGAAAAAGACAACACCGAAGTATGCTTAAGCTGGACAAGACATTTTTCCTGTACTTCAAATAATTTCAGTGTTAAATGTGCACAGTTTTTGGGGGCTGCGGTCTCAGTAATATGCTAACATAATTTTATTTTATTCATACACGTATAGGGATTTCGGCAACTAATATGTTTTTGCGTTTAATACACGCATTCCCAACTGTTTACACGCGGTACTTGTATCACACACCGTGTACACACGGTACTTGTGTCGCACACCATGTACACACTTTCCATGTATCTACACGCCATCAAATATTCTCGTACATTATTGGAATGCAACGGATTTCTGGATTAGTTTTTATTGTTGATTTAAATCCTCAGATTTTTCCAGTCGACCGTTAATAATACTCGCATTTTCTAATGTGTACACGCGCAACGTTTTACATTCAGCGTGTAAATGCGTTCAATATGTATTTACACGCGATCACATATGCTCGTACGTTAAAGTTATGCCATGGATTTAAGGTTTTTAGTGTTTCACTGTTTTTTTTTTTCACAATTACTCGTTTATTATCATGATATATTAATTTCGCGAATGGTTAAAACAGCAAAGTGTTAGTTAAATTATTAACTTCGGGAATATTCCAATTTTCAGAAGAGGTCTTTCAAACTGCCCTTGGCCGTTCGCTTCATTTAATCCTGGACTGAATTTGACCATAAACTGTGATTAATAGCAATACAGGAGGAAATCTGCCGTTAAAGGGTCGCAATTAGTGTCCATAGGAATACCTACTACCTGTCGAT
Source organism: Mytilus coruscus (assembly GCA_017311375.1). NCBI lineage: Eukaryota > Metazoa > Mollusca > Bivalvia > Mytilida > Mytilidae > Mytilus > Mytilus coruscus. The sequence continues at coordinate 26,019,631 of CM029608.1, read as the reverse complement.
ACACTGTATTGCCGAAACGTACATATATGTTGTTCCGGAGAAAATTTAAAGCTTCAGTCATATCTTCACATTTCCAGTAAGTGTATCTAGCGTACTTTGCTTTTTCGTTACAGAAAAAAGCTTTAAACGAGTTACAGCAAATGAATTTGCATTGTGATTTTTCAAAAGACCATTTAATCAAATATGAAAAAAACTTTAAAGCCTAGAAATATTAGACAACTCCCCGTTACAGTATTAGAACAATCAAGTGTGCAAATTCAGAACACAGTTCTTGAACATGTGTTTCAAAAGACTGAACACATTATTTTATGTATTTAAACGCAGTGGAACACTGATTTTATAAACCGAACATATTGTGTTCAAAGTTGGAACGCATCTGGACGTGTCAGGCGTCCGCAAAATTTACAGAGCAGCAAGTGATTTTTTGTCGAAAAAATTGATTGTGTTGTTCACCTTTGTTACTCGTATATTTACTTTCGTCGTGTTGTCAAAACTGTTAAAAAAAAAAGACATTAAAAATTTGAACTTTCTTGAAACTTACATTTAAGAGACAAATTTCAGCCTTTTTGCCAGTTGAAAATAAATTTCATTCTCGATAAGAAGACCATCGGGCCTGTGGAACACGTTTAAACTGTGCAATAACATTTATTTTTCTTATTGACTAATGTAACAAAACTGTAAATGTCATGAATAGTAATCAGTCAAGCATGAGTTTTTAATTTCCCCAAAGACAACTGTGAACTTTAATAATAGTTAAGTTTCCTGTAGTTAGATAAATTTGCTTACATTAAATTGGGTGATTTGCAGTGCATCAAAGGGGAATACACTTTTTATGCACTCATTTTTTAAAACATTATTGCTCATTGACAGAGATTGACAACTATAATTGCTTTAGCCTGAACGATTAGGCCATGTTTTACAGTAAGGAATTCATCCCTTTCCCAAAAAAATAAAATAATGAAGACCCTACACACTGGTAATTCCTGCAATCCTTTCTATCTTATATTCTTAAATCACAATTATTGCGAACCAAATGAAATTTTTCCACAGATTCATCTCCTATTGGTCAATCTATCTAAATGTTTGTCAGTTCTATTGTCCCATTGAATAAATACAATAGCTATTGTTCTCTGTGTAGTTTATTCCCTGGAACCTTTAAATTTCTTCTAAAATTTCTTCTAAGAGAAATCTATTATTCTTTGATTAATTTACCTGAGTATAAATAAATGGATGAAAAGTTCCAACTTAAAACTACATGTGATTTTGTATTTATTCAATATCAATAATATATTTTCAATCTATTCGAAATTAACACTGATTTAATCATAAAAGGTGATTTTTGACGAAAGTTTTATCATTGTTCCTATTGAAATTAGCATTTTTGTTTTTGTTAAGTTATAGAACACATTTAAGAAGGCCTTAATTTAAACATCATCATTTTCCAAAAACTCTAAATAGGAACAATGTTGAAAATTTGTCAAAATCAACTTTTATTAATGTTTGAACCACTGTTTACATTTAACAGATTGAAAATATATTATTGATATTGAATAAATACAACATCTTATGTAGTTTTGTGAGTGTAAAACATGTATTTTCATGTTTTAGAAAATAATTTTGTACTCAGGTAAATTAATCAATGAGTGATGGATTTCTCTAAAGAAATTCAAAGGTCCCAGTGAAAAAATACACAGAGAACAATAGCTATTATTATACTTCATGTCAAAATGCCAGATTTTGATTGGTTGATACGAGGGAGACAATTTACTCTATCCTATGGTAAATACTCTATTACCCTTCACGGAGACGCTTGATGAAGTGTGCGCTTTATTAAATACGGATGGTTGTTACGTACAAGACGTTTTAGTTTATTACTTTGAATTTGAAATTAAAGGGACAGTAATAACAGAACATTCAGTATAATAAATTAAATAACACATATCTGAGAGGGTGATAGAGCAGATTGTTACCCCTCGAAAAGACATTGTCAACCTTGGCTTCGCCTCAGTTGACAATGTTTTCTCGGGGGTAACAATCTGCTCTATCACCCTCTCAGCTATGTGTTATTTATATATTGTATTTATTCAATGGGACAATAGAACTAATAAAAGTTTAAATAGATTGAATAATAGGAGATGGATCTGTAGAAAAGTTTCCTTTGGTTTCTTATTTGTACGGAATTCACGTCATATTTCTATACTGATCCCGTTACCAGGCAGGCCAGGACATTAATTCTAAATGGAAACAGGAAAGTAGTCTTTATAAGAAGTCAAAACAACGCAAATTAAGAAATTTTGACCGTGTATGCCATTTAAAAATAAAGAGCATTCTGTAAGGTTTCACTGTGGTGCATTTCATTTAGATTGCAACTGTATTAAAAGATAACCTGTCTTATGAGACGACTTTTTTTCTCTCTCCCTTAAGTGCTTTCTTAAATCAGGTTTTATTATATATCTTTAAATCACTGATTTTAATAGGCTTTAAATATTTTAATATAATTATGAAACTTGAAAATTTATTAATTGATTTGAAAACCATTGTAACGTTACAATTTGTCAATTTAAAATTACATTTAACTATACATATTTTTTTGTTTTCTCTTACCTTGGTCGGACATATACAAAAGTCCCCTGGAGTGTAAATATACATAAAAGATAAGCGCAGACAAATATTAAAACATTCCATACAACTTGAATCTATTGATTTTCTATCTGCACTCTATAAAGATTAGTTTTTGTCATAGATATTTTGAAATAGATAACCCATATAATTCTCAATATTTAATCTGTTTATGATTTGTTTTATCGATATACATGATATAGTTTGAATTGTTTGCATTCTGTCATATTGGGTACTTAAATGGATAACTTGATGTGTTGATTTTGTTTGTAGTTAGGGAACATCCAATGGTTGCTTAAATCATCGTTAGTTTGAATCTGATACCTAGTTGTTTTATTAGAAATCATACAACATGTCTTAATTATATATTGTGTAAACTGTGTAAGTCAAGGATCTTAAATGTGATATACATGTAGCTGCTATGTATGTTATATCTTTTCAAAGTTACGTACATCTCTTATGCATTTTATATTCCGAGTAATATACTGTATGTAAACTAAATAATTCCCGTGACTTTCGCGAGTAGAAAATTAACGCGACAACGCAAAAACAAAAACAAAAAACAAAAAACAAAAAACCCCAGAAAAACGAAGAAAAACTTTATATATTTAAATTCATTTAATTGATAGTGTGATAAAATTTTATGTTTTCAACTCCATTTTTATAGAATGTAATGCATGTAAATTAACAGGCAAACTATTCTAGACTCATTGTCTTTTGCCGTTAACGTAAAACTCTACTTCTCAATTCGAGTTACTCCACTTTCCCTCTAAAATATAATTTTTGAAAGTTCAGCTTGTAAAATGAAAGTCAAATAGTAATTCTTAATGGTAGTCTTAAAGTCATATGATACCTAAAATAAAAAAAATAAAATAAAACAACAACAACATGGAATATGTTTTATATACATGAATGACAAAACATACTTAACCATGACATCTCGCTAATAATTCGACAACCACAGAAACAAATAGTTAAATTTAAGGGCTACTTATTTATAAATTGGAAGATTTTTATGTTATTTCAATTTTATGATACATACATTAAATAACTGTATTTGGATGGCAGGCATTTTATTTTTTTTTTATTTCACTGGACAAACTTCAAACTACCAACCTTTCACTGAAGAAATAAGCCTATTTTTATTTCCACCGATCGAAATTAAAAAAGGACACAGGTGATATTTTTCAACCAAACACTTGTGCCTATTGGGATATATTTAACGCAAATTAATAAATATAAATCAAATGTGCCTATTGGGATACCTTAAAAAAAGTTTGACGGTAAATATTATTAAATTAACTCCGTATTTTTTAGTCATGGGACGGTTTGAGCTAATTATTCTGTATGCACATCTTTCTATAACAAAAGACTATATTGAATCTTAATATTTGGATTTCTCTATGTCGTTGGGTTGCTGTCGCATTAATGTATACCTTTGTCTCCTTTTATTCAATTCCAAATGATTGACTTGGGTATAGAATTATATTATCTCTGGACCTCTCCCGGCTACCCTTGCTAAAGGGGTGCGTCCGTTTTGGATGTTCGGATGTATAAATACGCAGCTTCGTCCGGTCGAAAAAGAATTTGAGTTAGTGTTGCTCGGTCTTTAGTTTTCTATGTTGTATTTTGTAGACAGTTGTTTGACTTTTTGTCGTGTGTTTTTTTTTTTTTTTGCCATGCCATTGTCTGTTCATTTACGACTAATGATATCTTCCGCCTCTTTATTTTAAAATTTTGACATCATTTCATGTGAGGAAAATTTTATCTAAATTATCATAATTATCGTCATCGGAAGTAAGTAATAAGTAGAACATGATATATCATAGTGAAAACCATTGTTACAGTTGAAATCCCAAGGTGTATTTGTGTTTGCTTTGTTAAAATATATGGACATTGTAAATGAATATCAGCTACTTTAAACGTAGTTCTTCAGATTGACAGTGGAACTTTAAAACAACGGATATGTTAAGCACTATCTACCTATGAGCCGAAAGTTTGAATTTCTTTTTTAATATGTTGAATGAATTTATTATTTTATTTTCACTCCCCCGTGCTTCTAAACAAAATGTCGTGTTTCCAGCTTGGCAGTAGTAACATGTAACGTGACAGCATTATTCGGGTCTGTAATATACCTACTTTCTATTTGTAGGTACATTGTACCTATCGTTACGTTTGCAAATTTGTGTATAAAATATATATATACGGAAACAAAAAATGGAAACAACACTATATATAATTGCGTGCGTCCGAAGCGCTTTCCTGGATTTACCTCACAAAACTATATCACATCATATAAAAGTTGTAAATGTATTTTGATTCAAATCCTGATCATTATGGTTCATATTTGTAAGGCACAGAAAACACAAAGGTTTAATCATTCATTTCACTACAATATATAGTTTTTTCTAAGAATTACATAGTTCAGTTTTAGAAATTTCCACATTGGATGTCCAAAATCTGCTGAGTGGTTTTGTTCGCGATGATTTGAAGGTTAAAATAAATGTCAATTTCCGCAACGTTCTTCGTATGAATAGCAAATACAAGCCAAGGCCGATAATTGCAAAATTTGACAATTTTAAACAGCGTGAGGTAGTGAAGTCATCTGCTTACAAATTGAAGGGATCTCCGTTCGGTCTCAGAGTGCAGTATACGCCAGAAGTGCTCGTTAAAAGGAAACAATTGCTCCCAATTCAAAGAGAAGCTCGTACTCAACAAGCTAAATCAGTGATGATTAGATACAAACTGTATATATAGATAACGAGTTTTCGATCAGATTAAGCACAAGCAATACATGCCGAAAAAGGAAATTCAAATACCGAATAATAAGATCGATGTAGATCTCTGTACTGACAAGACAACTCATCAAACTGACGAGAAGCAGGTTACTGCCAACGAAAGAAGACTAGGATAGCGTTGAAGGTTCTGTGTCTAATTCAATAAACTATGACAACTTAAAATTAATTGCTTGGAACGTGAATGGTGGTATTCAAAATAAACTTGATAACATTGCATTTTAAATTTTATTTGCACATATGATATAGTTTTTCTTAAAGAATGTTGGTTTAAAAATGATTTTAGTATTACTTTTCCTGGTTATGATTGTTTTTTGTATGCTAGACTAACGTCTAAATCTACTCAGGGAGAAGGAATTGTAATTTGAATAAAATGTGTCTTTCTAATAAAAATTTCTATTGAAAAATGTATTCATACCACGCATTTATATGGTTGAATATTGAAAAGGATATTGTTACAAATGATAAAAACTTATTTATTGCCTGCGTTAATATATACCCCCTGTTAGATCTAATTTTTATAAACTTTATAATTGCGATTTATCTGTTGATTTAGAAAATAGTATTGAACTTTACTCTTCACTTGGTGATGTTATACGTCTGGGCGATACAAATAGTCGAACTGGGGTAATAGATGATTTTGTGAGTAACGATAGTATTCATACTACTATAAGGAATAGACTTGATGATATTTTTGATTATTCTGACAACGAACTCAATGTAAGACATAATCCTGACAACAATACAAACTGCTATAGTCCAAACCTTATCTCGCTATGTGAAGCCTCAGGTTTGATAATATTGAATGGCCGGCATACAAATGGTCTTGCGAATGATTTTACATTTTGTGGTGCGAATGGAATGAGCGTTATAGACTATCTATTAGTCCCGGTGTCACTTTTCCCGATAGTGTCAACTTATTGTGTCTATTTTTACCAACTTTTTCCGACCACGCATTTCTACATATACAACTTTCATTACTGTGTAACGAACGAAATTCAAAACGGTTTTCGGATGGTGAAAACGGAAAGAATCTGTCGCAGGATAAATTTAAATGGAATGATGAATTAAAAGTACAATGTAGAGATTGGTTACTTATTTATATGGAAAAGATAAATTTGTGTCGTGAACGGATTGACTTTGATGGTCAGCATAATTTTTATACTCGACAATTCGTTGGCCGAATTCACTAGTACGTTAAATGACATTATGGCACCATTTTTTAAAAAGAGGACAAACTATTATAAATCTTGCAGATCTTACATTTGTGATGATAAACCTTGGTTCAACGCCAAGTGTAAAGACCTTTATCGCCGCTATATAAACTGTTTGAATATATTTAATAGATTAAAATCGCAACTAAACCATAGAAATTTTATCCGAGTGAAAAAGGATTATAAAACACTAGAACGTCGCTTGAAACGTGAATATATGCGCACTGAAGGAAACATGATGGACATGATGAGACTTACAAACCCTAAATTATTTTACAAGAAATTTAAAAGGAAAGCGTCTTCTAAACATGCTGTACTATTAAAGTTGTTCCATGAACATTTTAAGTTATTTTACTCATCAGACACAGATGCTGTATTTGACGACAGCTTATTTCATAACACTAATTGTGAATGCGTCTATGAGGAACTTGATAGAGAAATTACAGAAAATGACATTTTGAAAGCTATTCGTAACCTAAAACGGGATAAAAGTCATGGAGTTGATGGAATTCTTAACGAATATTTTATTAAATACAAGGAAGTGTTTATGCCTGTAATACTGTACATTTTTAATGGAATTTAAAAGTCCGGAATTTTCCCTACTGATTGGGCTAAAGTCATTCTTATACCAATATTCAAGAAGGGTAATGTGCTTGATCCGAACAACTATAGAGAGATTAGTTTAGTCAGTAATTTTGGAAAGTTATTTACGTCCGTTCTAAATCAACGTTTAATAGACTGGTCGGAAACGTTTGATAGTGTTACCGATGCCGAGTTCGGCTTTCGTCCCGGTCTTGGTACAGTAGAACAAACATCGTTTTTATTGTTTTGTAGACTACACGAAAGCTTTTGACACGGTTCAAAAAAGATATATGTTATGGTATGAACTATCAAAAATTGGTATGCAAGGTAAATTTTTAATGGTTATCAAAGCAATGTATTCTAATGTCAGTACTTTGTAAGTGTTGATGGGTTCAATTCTGATTATTTTACTAATGAAGTAGGTCTAATGCAAGGTGAAGTATTATCACCTCTGTTTTTTTCAATGTATGTCAACGATTGTGAAATGGCTTTTATAAATAGTGACTCTATACCTTATGAGGTGAAGGAACTAAATTTTATTTTTATTAATGAACGCTGACGATACGGTTATTTTTTCAGAAACTGTATCTGGTTTACAAACGTTACTTGATACTTTGTATGATTATACCTCCAAAATGGTCACTTAGTGTTTATATAGCAAAAACGAAAATTGTTGTGATTAGAAAGGGTGGAAAAATACATGACAATGAAAAATGGTATTATAATAACCAGGAAATAGAAGTTGTAGATCAGTTTAGTTATCTTGGTACATTGTTAAATTTTAATTGCAAATATAATCTGTTACAGCAGAAACTATCAGGGTAGAAAAGCTGTTTTTGCCTTAAGGAGAAATATAAAAGATATTTATTTGAATTTTGTAACTTTACTTTAATTTATTCTATACATACAGATAACTGTCTGACCATCCAGAGTTATAAAATAAATTTATTCTGAAATACTTTGACTTGCGGTATGGGTTTTGCTCATTGTTGAAGGCCGTACATTGACATACAATTGTTAAATTCCTCATCATTTGGTATCTGGCGGAAAACTGTTTCATTGGCAATCATACCACATCTTCTTATTTTCATATTCATAACGAGTGCGAATTGGATATCGCTTGATATCAACTCGATCTGTTTAATTTAAATATAATAATAAACGAGCCTATGGCGAGTTTATTCTTACTATTTAGATTAATTAACGAGAGATTACTAGTATATCGAACGATATCTATTTATTACGAGTTGTTATTTTCTTATGGTAGACATTCTCTTGGGTTTTAAATAGAAATTCAGCTACCCGTTGCCTGAGTCTCCTGCACATACCAATATGGCGATGTGGCACACAGTTTAAAAATGGGACATATCAAAACAAAATTGACAGAAGTAAGATTTTCAGATGAAAAGGTTGAGTGTTCTGTATAATATTGAAGAAATCACATATTGTCGATGCCATGGATGAAATTGTCACAAGTAATAGCTTTTCGAAAAAAGCTAGCCGTCTCTTAGCTGATAAAAGTGGAAAGTGTTCTCGCTTTGTAGATTAATTCATTCAGAATAGCCTTGCATTTTAATCAACAAATTTTACCACACACGTTATATGAAGCCGTAGTATATCGTTTAATGTTGTGTGTCAAATAAGGTCCTTATCGTACTAATCCTTCAAATCATGGTTGTAAATGCTTTACATGTTTGTCAAACAATTTATTCTCCCATCATGAATAATCATAACCATGTTCAAGTTTTCTTATGTTTTTCATGTATAAAATGTACGTAACAGTGCGACTGGATTGAATGTGAAACAATCATGTGCGTGTTTACAAAACATCAGGAGATTCGGCTATTTATAGATAAAGGTTATCTGTGTATCGACATGCATGATATGTGACTAGGCAAAATCTAATTGCTAAAATAGAGAGTACAAATTCGATACTCTACGGGATTGAAAGACATTTACTTGGTTTGGATTGTCCCAACCAATCAACGAATTTTAATTATTCAAGTCTCAGTAATATCTTCCAATCAGGTAGTAAGAAGCATTCAGCCCGCAGATTGTCCATCGTTCAATTCTTAATAACGTCTCCGAGTAGACGTTAATAATTTTGACCTTTAAGAGGCATGAATGATCTAAGGAAAGGACAAAAGAAATGTCGCAATATTTTCTATGATGCAGTTTTAGCCAATCAAATTTATACATTGTACGTATCTTTTGTCGTATCATACTCCGTGTAGTGTTGACAAGAAATGTCTCTTTACATAAAAGGACACCACCATAAGAGAATAACAGTTATTTACTTGCACAGAATAACGTACAAATTAAAAAAACAAAGAACAGAGTTCCAATGTCCCCCACGTTGCACATATTTTATATTTCCAAAGGATATAACTCTTTTTAAAAAAGTTGATCGCCCACCATTATAGAATTTGTTCGAGATATAATGCTGGTATTAACCTATAGTACAAGTTTTATAAAAATGTGGCAAGAATTGTACCCGTGAGAGCGCTAACGAGACCATTTTCCATGAATTTAATATTTCCAAGGGGCATAACTCTTTTAAAAAAATTCGATCGTCCACCATTATAGAACTTGTTCGAGATATTGCTGATATTTACCCATAGTATAAGTTTTATAAAAATCTGGCAAGAATTGTACCCATGAGAGCGCTAACGAGGCCATTTTCCATAAATTTTATATTTCCAAGGGGCATAACTCTTTAAAAAAAAAGTCGATCGTCCACCATTATAAAAACTTGTCCGAGATATTGCTGATATTAACCTATAGTATAAGTTTTATAAAAATCTGGCAAGAATTGTACCCGTGAGAGCGCTAACAAGACCGGACAGACAGATGGACGGACGGACGCACGGACGGACGGACGCCCGGTATTTCCATGTCCCCCGCAATACGTTCCACGGGGGACAAAAACAGGTCAAGCAAAACATTAATATTAACAGTTACAAGCTTGCATAGAATAATGTACAAATTAAAACTTAGTTATTATAACAGGGTAATAATTTAGAAATATATATAGTCGAATTCCTTCATAGCGATTAAAGGATTTTTAGGTTTTACAAGGTCGACAATGATTAATAAAAGCATTTACAAAAGTTCGTAGCCAAAGCTGCTGTCATTTTCGCTGTCACTTTCTGTTCGTACATTTTATCTTTTGAATAATGTATACTAGAATATGTCATTGTGATGTACTAAATGACAAAATACCCCCTTTCTTAAAAGAAAAAAAATCGTTCTTTAAAGATAACTTAAACCAGAAATCAAATCCATTTTTTGATATAATAGAAAAACAAAGGATATGATAATGGAGTATAGCACATGTATCATGTCTCAAAGCGTATAGATTGATCATACTTCGTAGAGATATGAACATCTTGACATGTGTGGAGATAGTTAACTTACACCCCAGTTCTACTGTTATACTTCATAGTTTCCATTTCGGAAACAAGTGTAAATTGAATAGATCTAGATCTAGTTTTTGACTTGGATGGAGAGTTGTCTCATTGGCACTCATACCACATCTTCTTATATCTAATTACGAATAACAATGGATTTTGATCACAGGGTGTGACGAGCGGGGTTTCTGGAAACCCCTGCTTCTACATCCCGAAAACACAGTCCATTGTTATTCATAACAACAGAAATTGTTTTTTTTTAATAGCATGAACTTAATAGATTACTTATAGTGTTCACTACAAGTTGTTTCAAGACATATTAAAAAACATATTTCAGGAAATTCCAATAGCGAAACAAATATTTAGCTTCTATTTTGAAATAATTACATTACATGTACGTTTCATTATAATACGTTATTTTGATTGGCTAACAGCAATCTCGCGTCATTCTGAAATTAACCTACATATGCAATCTGTATTTTTATATGTTAAGCGTGTCCGGTCGACGGGTTTCTAATCCAGACACATATCCCTCAGTATGTTCTAATTTGAATGTTTGTTTAATGTTGAGAAGAAAGTGGTGGGGGCTTTTTTGATAAAACCGTAACATGTAAAATACATTTATTATTCTTATCTTAATTAAACTGATATATGTAAGAACTTTGGGTTATAAACATTGCGTTATCTTCAGTCTCTACTGCCAAATCCAACGCCTGACTCAAAATGTCGTCCGTCTTATCCCCGTCCATATTGACAACTGCATAAAAGGAGTATGATGTATTTTTTTTTCTTTTTGAAATAAGAATGCACGATACGGCCAACCTTGTCCTGCTGATCCATATTAGCACATGGATTTAACGGGAATATGCAAAACGGCAACTTTGACATTTGTAAAATCTACTCACTTGTCAATGTTTGAATGAAGATCGTCAAAGGAAGGTAACTAGTGGGGTTTCATCTAAAAAAAAATATTTCTTATTAATCGTGGTTTGAAATTCTCAATAAAAATGCTATCCGTTCTTTTTCATTTAATATTCAATGTAAACAAATATAGGGTTAAGTATCGGGTGAAAGTTAGTTATACACTTCGGGATACGGCGTGTCTGGATAAAAAACGCCTCCGGCCTCGGGCCGTCGAGGTTTCTTATCCAGACACACCTATCCCTCAGTGTATAACCATTACATATACTTAACTACTATGCGACATCGTAGTACTAACGTTTTAATTTACATTTAATAAAGTGTTGAAAATTACAAGTTGTACAAAGAGAAACGACTCAGTATGGGAAACAAGTAATAATTATTACAGGAAGAAATGCGTGTATGCTGTATAATCTTTTTAGATCATTGTTTTACTGAGCAATCCGTTTTTTATTTATGTTTTTTTTTGTTGTTGTTATTCAGATATGAATTACAATAAGCAGTTTAAGAATAAACTAGTAAGTATATGCAATGTTAATGCACAACAGAAAAAAAAAAACAAATAACTATAATATAGTTAAACACGGATTTGTAAAAGTCTCATTTAAGATTGATATGCCATTTTTTTTTATTTTTCTATTTTTGTTTTATAGACGAGTTTTTCCAATTATCTGCCTTAGTTTGTGACGCGACTCCTAGGCGTCGTCGTAGTAGCGATCCGCCATTACAACCGTGAAAAAAAAGTAAACAAGATATACATTTATTTCCCAGACCGCATATAATTAACGTAAACACAAGAATGTGAAGCGTACTTGACCTCGGAAAATTTAAAGAATAAGTAATAAAGTGATTAGATAAGGAATGGACATTAAAATTATAAGTGTACTGCAGGCCAGGTGTCGTGTCCTTAAAATATAACTCACGGTACTAGTGTTTGATACGTTACACCCGGGACATAACTTGATATACGAATACTTATCCCAGGTTACATATCGATTAGAATCATTTGGTAATCATAATATTGATTATTATAAAACATACATAAATAAAAATAAATTGTCTTGCCGGTTCGAATGTGAACAGAACCAGGTGCAATTTTATCAAACTCATAGAAATTTCTGTGGTCAGACCTATAATGAGGCAGTCCTAAAATTCAACAATCCTCTAATCCGACGGTCCTATAATTCGACAGCCCGTTTTCTCCAGCGCGCGGTTACTTACATCTTCTGAAAAAAATATACCTATAGACGTGTACTGTTTGATGATAAACTTGTTTTGCTTGTGGTTCGACTCGGGTATACTGCTCAAAATTGAGTGACGTTTTTGTATCACTTTTGTCTCCGAATGAATTGCACTATATGCTATCAGTGCGTCGGGCCATATGTGACATATGTAGTATTAACTTTGGGATTTAATTGGTACGAAAATGTTTTGAACTTTCACGGCCCCTGTTATATAGTTATTAGGTGTACATGTTCGATTCCAATTTCTTTTGCAGAAAAAAATACTTGACATAAAACTACTAGTATGCATAGTATAACATCATGCTCCGGCCCGCCCCACCACCCCAAAACAGAGGTCTCGTATATTTTCATCCTGAATCTGTATTAGACTCCTTTATAAGTCTCCGATGTATATAATACAATGAAATACAGTATTACAGTATTACATTAGGGATGTATATTGGACCATCAGACTACTGAACTGTCGGAATTTCGGGTTGTCGGTTTATGGCTACGCTTCCGTAGGTTCTAGTAAACTATTTGATTACCAAGACCTTTGAAAAATCCTTTCTAATGTGTAAAATTTTATGATTCATGCACAGAATAATCGACTGAGGAAAGTTCAAATCAAGTTTCAACAGAAAATACTGTATACGTCGTATAAAGACAGCAAAGTGAATATATACTTTAAGCACACATGCCTTCCAATGAAGACGAGGTTTATAGTGAAGTGCCCTTAATAGTAAGTTTTGCTGGGATTTGTCTATGGATGCATCTGTTTGTAAAACCTTTAAGTTTTTCAGCAAGAACTGGCATCCAGGAATAAAATAGTTTACAAGCCTTACTTTTCGAAATATGGAAGCGCCATCCCAAATAACCAAACATCAAACTAAGTGTTAACCTCATCAGTACGATCGAGCAACAGCTGATCTGCAATAAATGTGCAGGAACGGATTGAGGGGGTGCCCGGGCCCCCTTATGAAGCTTATTTCATGGCTAATCCATACTTTTTATCGTTTCCACTACAAATTGTGTCTTGTTCGGATGAAACGTCCACGGTGCAATTTTCTGTGTGTTATTCATATGATTGAAATTAAAAAGCTGATAAAACTTAGTAGAATTTTTATATTAAAAATGTGAGTACGTACCTTGAATATTCTCTTATAAAAGCATCTTTAAATGATGTACTAAGTATATTTGGCATCAACATGTTTATACATATCTTAACACTCGACCTCTTAGAGTTATGGCGTTGGTTGTGATTTCCTTGATTTAAGGTTTTTATCGCGATTGCAATAAAAATCATGGAAGCGATACACAGAGATCTAATACTGTGTGATCAGCTTCTGTACTCAGCTCGTCAACATTTTGGTTCGGTCTAAAGTTCAAGTGTTTTTATTAGACATTTATTATTTTTCCATTCTCTATTCTTATATTTTTGTTTGCAGTTGACAATTGAATACACTCAGTCTAACTAAACATGCTAAAGGTATAGTTCGCAGGCATCAATTACTTTGTTAAATCTTTACGGTATATTCCGACTGAACTGGTCGGCTCATCTTGAAATCCTATCTGCTGCTTCTACGCTAGCTATAAAGTATTCCGGAGGGTTTTTTTTTTTTTTTTTTTTTTTTGCAAATACAAATACAAATACCTGGAGAACTAGCATCTTGAACTTGTCAGCCTGCATTTTATATTATACACTGTGGACCAAACAATAATGAAGCCATTTATCTATGTATAGAGCAGATCTAAGTTAAATGCCAATATTCAATGTAACATGTGACCAACTATGGTTCTAAACACGTTTAATGTGTTACCTTTTTGAGTTTAGATAAAAAGAAATGTCTTCGTCGCTCCATTACATGTAGTTAATCCTTGATTCTTATGTACAACGCTCCAAGTAAACTAGTACGGTTTTCTTTGAAATTAATTATACATTTATTTCTTTTGTATTGATTTAGAGTTGATAATATTTTTACACGAGTATCAAATATAATTGAATATAAAAACTTTGAATATGTTATGTATAGCGCATGTCCTTTCGAATTATGGTTTGTAAGAGGGCCTGGATTTTCTTTAAAATTTAAAACGTTTTTCTCTATTCTTTATATTTAACATCCTACATTGTTTATTATTCTTTATTGTTTTGGCTTATATTTTCTATTCTTTTTTTTCTTCTGACTATTATTCTGCATGTTTAAGGGGGTACCCAACACTATAACCCAAAAAATGCCTGTCGTTTAATTTTCCTTGTTTTTCTCTCACTGATAAACTAGGCCAAGCTAAACATCTTATAAAAATTTTAAAAGATTTGAATCATAGGTCTAAAAGATTTGCCAACTCAAATATAACATCTTTTACATGCTAGTATCGGCTAAATTTGGAAGTTTCAGAAACATGGGTATAGGGGTATATATGTTGATATTTTTAAAAATTAATCCTAAATTGAAAATATCATAGTTAATAATGATAACTGAGGCGAATATCAGTTCACTGATAACCTTTACTTGTAAGTTTTTTATTCTGGATTTAAATGTTTGTCCTAACTAAAAAAGGGGGTATCAGAGTCAGCCCCGAAAAGTGAATGCGATGGTTCTATTATTAAAAGAAGAAATTTAAAAAAAAAAAAAAATGTGTCGTTTAATTTTTTTTAAAAACTAACCATTTGGAGTGCTATACCAGTCAGTTGTCCTTGCAAAAAATTATAAAAATTTAACCGCCAGATTTTTTCGTATTAAAATTTAAAATACGCCCCCACCCTCAAATTCGCTTAATAAATTAGAGCAAAATCCATTCTGATAGTACATAATGGCCATAACTTTTTTGTCTTTTCATCTAGGCCTTAGATATTTGGCATGTGGATGTATCATCATGGGATTAAGTGTCTTGCATCATGGTGACCTTCATGTGACCTTCAAATTTGACCACAAGGTCAACATAATGTTTTTTTATGCCGTAAGAAACACAACCAGGCCATAACTTCTCCGTCTTTTGACCTAGAACTTACATCTTTGGTATGTGGATGAATCATCATGAGGTGGTATGCCCCCTTCAAAATTTTGACCTTCATGTGACCTTGAACTTTGACCTCAAGTACGATAAACGTATTTTTGGTGAGAAACACTTGTGCAGGCCATGACTTTAATGCAGTTATAAATTAATATGTCGTTAAAAAATACATACTACTCAAGCTTTAATCGACCATACAACAATATAGACACACATTATGACATATCAACACATGACATGCACACGGAATACATAATGGACATGTAGTGACATAAAATTGTTTTTAAAAGGTATAGTTTCTATTGAAGCGCAGTGTACGTACTTAACTACTCAACAGAATGTTGTTTTATTTTAATTTCATAAATGGATTCTGCTTGTAAAAGTACACAAGATGTTAAAATAAAAAAGGGTGTAACCGATTTTTGTGTTTGAGATACGAGCTGAGACCTCACTTTAAGCATGAGACGCTAAAAATACCTACGATACATAGGGAAAAGCTTAAAAATCGGCAGATATTTTACATGATCAAGATTTTCAATTTATTGGTCTACATATTCAAAAATATACAATTCAAAACTGAACGACAAAACCATTGGTGCAAAGAACCACTGCTCCTGAGTGATGAAATAGAGCTGACTGTGCAAGATCCTCAGTATCATCAAGTTCGTTAAACATAGAATTTGTTAGTATTTCTGCAAAGGTTATGAAAATTATATACAACTGGTTTTTAGTTAAAAGCAAATCAGCCTTAAAAATGCTACTGTATCAAAAAAAAAAAGTCTTTAGTCTTAAATGCATGATTTTTTTATTAGTTGTTAGTGGCTTTGAACTAGCTGTCAGTAACTGCGAGTACTCTCAGATCAGTACTTTTGTTGTTTGGATATACAAGTACCCGGCCACGTCCATTCGGTGTTTTTGTTAGATGTATTTCTATTTGTATCAATCTGATGAGTTAAGCCTTTCTCAACTCATTTTTATAGTTCGCTTTTATGTTGTACTGTTACACCAATGCCCCAGGTTAGGGGAGGGTTGGGATCCCGCTAACATGTTTAACTCCACCACATTCTGTATGTATGTGCCTGTCCTAAGTCAAGAGCCTGTAATTCAGTGATTGTCGTTTGTTGATGTGTTACATAATTATTTGTTTTTCATTTATATTTTATACATAAATTAGGCCGTTTTCTCGTTTGAATTGTGTAACATTTGTCATTTTGGGGCCTTTTATAGCTGACTATGCGGTATGGGCTTTGCGCATTGTTGAAGGCTATACGGTGACCTATAGTTGTTAATGTCTGTGTCATTTGGTCTCTTGTGGAGAGTTGTTTCATAGGCAATCACACCACATCTTCTTTTTTGTATCTTAACTCATTTCACCTCTCATTCCACCAAACATCAAACTGCAGTTACAAATGTCACATATTTTTTTTATTATTATACAGTAACTCTATTCAGTCATAAACTTGAATTGAGATTTAAGAAGAGAATTTTCCACTTGGCTTATTGGCAATCACACCACATTTTCGTTTATATATTTACTTCAAAATTGCATTCACAACTTCGGAAAGATACACAAACATGACTAAAACACAACAAAAGAAAAAAAAAAAAAAAATTTTGCTTTCGTTTGATAAAGCAAAAATAACATGTTCTATTTATATCATTCATGTGTAGTTTCAGTTTCAACCCTGATTCAAAATTTAGACTTTACTTTCCCCAAAAATTGCGGACGGAATAGAAGACACCCGTTTATTTTCTACACCTGTCAGGATAAAGGTTGAAAACAGAGACTAGAAAGATATATTTTTTTTCTAATTCAGATAAATGTAAGAGTGCTAAGTTATGTGTAGTGATTCGTGGACTGAATCTGATATATATTTTTTTCTTCTTGGTGTCTTTGTTCCTCGACGTGTAAATGATGCACTTCCACTTGTGGCTGATTATTCCCTCGGTATCATCTAACTTTTTGCATGAATATAAATCATGTAATAAAATTTTTTAATTACAATTAAATAAAAATATGCCAGCGTTTTTTAATACACTAATACACATGTCATTTATAAATTATTCGTAACCTACAATTTTACATAACTATTACTAAGCCCACGGTGTATTTCCTTCAAAACTACGGTTTTCCAAAAAAAGTATCACGGAGTAAATTCAGTTTTGATTTTAAAAATAATCGATTTGGTACGAAAATCTACCAACAGAAGCATTATATAATTGTCCATGGTTTATATATTTATTTAGTTAAAATTTTATTGTGAAGGAGCTATATCATTTGAGGAGGGATGGGGCTTGGATGAAATTTGAAAAAAGGACAGAACAGGAATTTTGATTAAAAAAAGGCAGGATGAGCAACTTGGCAAAATAAAAGCAGGATAACAATTTATGTAAATAAATGTCAGGATAAACTAATAAAAAAGGCAGGTCCGAAAAGAGTGTAAAATAAAAATGCAGGAAAATGATTACACCTTAAAAAAATGCAAGACAAGATTATAAATCCTAACACCCTCCCCTCTATAAAAAAAAAAAAAAAAAAACACAACCACTTAAAATCAAATGGTAGCTCCCTTAGACTTTTGACTTTTTATACTTTAATTTATTATATGTAAGGCCTGGGTAAAAAAAGGAAAACAGTTATATGGTCCTTTCTGTTTCCCTTCTTTTCTAATCTCCTGATTTTCTTTTGTAAATTTATTTCACTTTGAAATTTTCCTATTATGTCTCTTTGAAGATTCATTTATGGAAAATGTGTAGCTATAAATGTATTAAAAGATTGAATGAATAACATAGGTGTACATCTGCTCTTAGCAACAATGTAAACATTCGGATCATGATCTTTTAAAAGCTTACATATTGCAATGTGATTTTAAAACGCAGCAATGAATCAGACTATGAGTAAGAGTTATCTTTTCTTAGGTGTTCTGTACCCCCTTAAACCGTTTATCGGTTTTCTGTGTACCTCATCCAGACCCTCGTGTAATGCACGACATGCACAGAATAGAAAGCATTATACTAAAATTCAAGAATTAATATGACGTGTAGCTTCAGAGAGGTTTTCTCAAACTAATTGGGAAAATATACGTTTTCTCTTTTCCCAACAGGAGAAATAATATAGATTAATTGATTTGTCGTTCAGTGACAAATAAAAATAAATAAAAAACCAAGTGTATGTAGAACGACAACGTGTCTTGTGAATGAAACGATTGAACATCCAGATGCAACTATTTTCGGAAATCTAATTCTGGACTTGTTTCTATCTTTTTTCTTCTTGAAAAAACGAATAATTAAAAACATTCATTTGCTAAAATCGGCAACAAAAGATAGATTTTAAATTAAAGAACAAAACAAACGGATTAGTTTTATCACTGTGGTGGCCTTTTTTTTCTCAATTCGTTTATTCAATTCCATGATTCATACATGTAATAATGAAGGCACTGCCTGTTAAAGAAATAAGATCAATGGTGAGGACGGAATTATGTTAGAATTATGTTTAATAATACGAATATACGACGGTTTCTTTTTTTTGAGGGGAGGGGAGGGGGCAGAATAGAGATTAATGAACCAAAGCTACTTAAAAGTTGGCCAAAAAAAATTAAGAATAAATAGCAATGCAGACTTAATTTATTTAAAAGGTAAATACCGTCCTCCCGATAAATTAGATTTAATAAGGTGTTGAAAATTACACGTTGTACAAAGAGAGACGACTCAGTGTGTGAAACCAGAAATTACAAGAAGAAATGCGAGTATAATTCTTTTTACATCATTGTGTTACTAAGGAATCCGTATTTCATTTTATTTTTGCATTTTTTTTTTTATTCAGATATGAACTACAATAATTGATTTAAAAATAAACTAGAAAGTATATTCAATCTTGATACACAAAGGCAGAAAACCCAAATAACTATAATTTCACATCGTTAAATATACATTTATGAAAGTCTCACTTTAGATTGATACAGTGGAGATCACTTCTAACCTCTCATTAGAACTGTCAGAATAATCTGTCAAAGAACTGTTCTAATCTGTCCTAGAACAGTTCTACCCTAGAACTGTTCTAAGTAGAACTGTCAGAATCAGTTCTAGGTAGAACTGACTAAATCAGTTCTAGGTAGAACTGTCAGGATCAGTTCTAGGGTAGAACTGTCTAAAACTGTTCTCGGTAGAACTGTCCAAATCAGTTCTAACCGTAGAACTGTCAGCAGAACTGACTAAATCAGTCAGGACTGTAGAACAGTTCTAAATGACGTCACTGCAGTATGGGCACTTTAGAATTTACTGGGACTATTATACTTAGAAGAAAAAAATCAGTTCCAATTACTTTACTATATAATAGCATATTTTCTATATTTTTTACTGACCAAACGTTACATGTACAAATATCGAAGTGGATAGAAAGGTTATCCAACTCATCGGAGAAATATTTTTATAAGATTGCATATAAACATCATTGTTTACGTTTCTTCGTTCCCCGTTTTTAACAGTCTCTTCCTAAATATAACTCTGCATTTAATTCATGGAATTTTAATCGTAATTTACCTTGTTTGCCTTGGATTTACATTCATGATTTAAGATTCTGTTTTGACAAATGTTCAAACGAAAATTGTACAGTGGATGAATTATGGGATATTAATGAAAAAGTGTTGTATAACGTAAAAACTATGTACATTTGCATCATCTCGTCAATTTAGCCAGACTTATCCATAACGATTATAAATGATATCTGGGAGTCTGGAACGTCAGAAAAATATACTCGATCTGAACATGAATGAAACATTTGCCCCTGGACGTTAGGCTACAAACAAAATCAATCATTTTTCTTTGCCTGCTTCAAATTATATTAACAGTATACTATTCCAAGAAGAGAACTTTTCATACATGTACTTTTCATTTTAAAATAAATAAGAAGCTGCTGAACCAACGCCTTTGTGGTGAAGTGATGGTAGAGTCACTAAAGAGGATACCCGATGGTATGCAGGATTGTCAATAAAAATAAATAAAATAAAATACCGCTGGATTGTTGTCAATCCAGCGATATTTTAAAATAAAGTATATGAATCAGTCATGTGAGTGTTGGATGATGCCGTTAAATAGTTTTGTTTAAAAAACAAACAATCACGAACTACTGACTCAAAAAGTCACTTTAGTGACGGTTCATTATTATGGATACAGAGAGGAAATAATGGCACGATAAATTGATGTGGACAAAATTTTTAGATATAGTATACATTGTGTTCCAAAGTTGGTGTCATCTTTATCATACGATCCGTCCTGACATAGAAATATTATTGGTTTACAATGAGGCCATATATATTTATATGATAAAGTGTAAATATGTTCAGTTTTGGTTGATGCGGTCAAATAATTTTGTTAAAACGAATAAGTCTGATATATTGAAACTACTGAAATTTGTTTACGATTCAATATTTTGAATTAAAAGAGGACATGCTGGTACTCTAAATTGATGTGGAAATTTTTCCAATATTGCTGTCATTTGAATTATACAATCCATCGTGATATGTAACTATAAGTGATTTACTATGCGGCTATATATATATATTAAGATTTACAAAATAAAATGTAAATATGGTCAGTTTTGGTTGATGCTGTCACATATGGTCAGTTTTGGTTGATGCTGTCAAATATGGCCAGTTTTGGTTGATGCGGACAAATAATTTTGTTATATGAGTCAGTCTGAGATATATAAACTACTGAAATTAGTTTACGATTCAAAATTTTGAATAAAAAGAGGACATGCTGGCACTATAAACTGATGCGAGCATAATTTTGTAGTCATTGTTTTCCAATATTGCTTTCATTTATATTAAACAATCCATCCTGATATAAAAATATAAGTGATTTACTTTGCGGCTATTAAGATTTACATCATGTACATAATAAAGTGCAAATATGGTCAGTTTTGGTTGATGCGGACAAATAATTTTGTTATACCAGTCAGTCTGTGGTATGAAAACTACTGATATTTTATGATGCAATATTTTGAATAAAAAGAGGACATGCTGGCACTCTAAATTGATGCAAACGAAATTAGGTAGCATTGTGTTCCAATATTTCTATCATTTATATTATACAATCCATCCTTGCATAAAAATATTACAGATTTACTATGCGACTATAAGAGTTACATACAAAAGAGCAAATATGGTCAGTTTTGGTTGATGTGATCAAATATGGTCAGTTTTGATTGATGCAGACAAATAATTTTGTTACATGAGTCAGTCTGAGATATGAAAACTACTGATATTTGTTTCTGATGCGATATTTTGAATAAAAATAGGAAATGCTGGCACTCTCAATTGATGCGAAAAAAATGTGTGGTCATTAATTTCCAATATTGCAGTTATTTGTATGCTACAGTCCCTCTTGACCTAAAATTATAACTGAATTACTGTGCAGCTATATAGATTTACATAAAAAAAAAGCAAATGTGGTCAGTTTTGGTTGATGCGGTCAAAAGATTTTATAACACGACTCAGTCTGAAGTATGAAAACTACTGATATTTGTTTACGATTCAATATTTTGAATAAAAAGAGGACATGCTGGCACTATAAATTGATGGGAACAAAATTTTGTGGTCATTGTTTTCCAATATTGCTGTAACTTATAGTATATTACAGTCCCTCTTGACCTAAAATTATAACTGAATTACTGTGCAGCTATATAGGTTTGCAGAAAAAAAGAGCAAATAATGTCAGTTTAGATTGATGCGGTCAAAAGATTTGTGTTAAACAGGTCCGTCCGAGGTATGAAAACTACTCGTAAACAGATATCGCATTTGTTTACGACTCAATATTTTGAATAAAAAGAGGACATGCTAGTACTATAAATTGAGTGCAAACAAAATTTTGACGACATTGTTTTCCAATATAATTGCTGTCATTTGTACAATACATCCTTGCCTAAAAATATAACAGGATTACTGCAGTGTGCGGCTAAATGTATATAGATTTACATGATGAAGAGCAAATATGGTCAGTTTAAGTTTAATTTAAAAACATATTTATTTATAATACATGTAATAGTGGATTGGGAAACAAGTTATTACATTTGGTTAATGAGGTCAGATAATTTTGTTATGTGAAACGAGCCATCCTGACTCCCGGAATGACACATGTAAAACAATTCAAATAATAATCCCCCAAATACTAACGGCCTAATTTATGTATAAAAATGAACGAAAACAAATAATTTATGTAACACATCAACAAAAGAAAATCACTGAATTACAGGCTCCTGACTTGGAACAGGCACATACATGCAGAATATGGCGGGGTTAAACATGTTCTCTTGATTAAAAATCTGAAATAAGACCGTCAAAATAGCAAAACTCTATATAATATTAATCGCTATTTTGCCGAAGCCTTTATATTTAGACAAAGAGTTCTTAAAACTTATAAATCAATTCTAGCCGTAGAATTAATAAATCAATTCTAGCCGTTGAATTTATATATCAATTCTAGCTGTATAATTTATAAATCAATTCTAGCCGTAGAATTTCAATTTGTAATCAATTCTAACCGTAGAACTGTTCTAGAAGTAGAACTGACCAAAAATTTGGTCAGTTCTAGGTAGAACTGTCTAAAACTGTTCTAGGGTAGAACTGTCAGGATCAGTTCTAGGTAGAACTGTCCAAATCAGTTCTAGGCAGAACTGACCAAATCAGTTCTAGGTTAGAACTGTTCTAGCTAGAACTGACTAAAAGGTGTCAGGCTGACAGTTCTACGTACTGTCCTAGAACAGTTCTCCTGACAGATTCTGACAGATTTAATGAGAGGTTAGAAGTGATCTCCACTGTAAGCCATTTTTGTTTTATATATTCGTTTTATTTGCAGCAAAGTTTGTCTGGACATCAATAACTTTGAAATTGTCAAATTTTCATGGAATTTTAAGAAATTTGGACGGTGGCTTTTCACAATCTAAATATAGTATCTAAAATTTTGAAAACATTGTTTTTCTTTATTTTCCGCTTTCACTGATAAATGGGGTTGTAATTACCATTTCGATACGGTTTAAGGTTTTAAGAAAAATATACATCAATTTATATGTCAAACCAAATGTCATTTTAGAAGGACAAATGCACCTTCATGAAAAAAAAAAAAAAAAAGATAGAACTGTTTCCGTATTCCGAGCACAATTTTATAAATATTGTTTTTGTTTTTCAAGTTTTCATATTTAACTGTTATATGGATTCCGTTTCAGTCGACATTTAACTACATCCTAAGGCTATAGTTTGCGGACATCAATAATGTTTTCAAACCTTAAGGGAATATTTTGACGTGACTATTTAGATCAATGTCTTGAAAGATTGTATATACTGCTTCGTTGATAACCACAAAGTAGTTGGGGGTAAACTGGTCGGGTCGGAATCAGAATATTTATCCAAATAAGGAAACATGCAATATCTTGTGAACTAGCATTACAAAAAAGAACATGTTTTACGTGTCAGGTTGTTTGCATATGTACATGCTATATTCGTATCAATGTTACACTGTTTATCTAACGACAATCAAGTCCTTAAACTATTCAGTGACAAATAATTGAAAAAAAAAGTCAGGTCAAGGATACAGACCACGAATAAGGTGAATGAAATGACTGAACATCCAGTTGAATATATTTGTAGAGTTCCTGTTATGGACACAATAAAGAAAATAGCTAACCCACCATCGAAGGCCGTGCGGGAATCAGTATTTGGGTAGCTGCATGGAAATATGGAAGATTGAAGGCAAACAAGGATCTTGTCTCCCTTACTAAGATAACGGAGGTAAGTATATCCTTTTTATCTTTACTTAGGTTTTGATATTTTTAAAACGGGATGAATAAAAGTTCTATATTTTTTCTTCGTTTATACATTATTCTTTTTTGAAACTCCACCTCGAATGATTGTTTCATCAATTTTCTGTGCCTATGTCTTGTTTAAATTTGTAGAAAAAGTTGCAATGTAATAACAACAGTTTAAATCGAATTTAATGCTCTTATCTTAGCTCCTTCCATTCTATGTGTGTGCTACGTTGTATGTGAAGCAGTTAACAATGGTGAATATACTTGAGCAAATTGATGAAAAACGTCATTTAATGGACATCTCTTTATAATAAAACAGCTGTGTACTCCCTCTTACGTCAAGGGTAAACTTATCCTGGTATTACGGGGTTTCATGCTACATGTATTAAGAACGTCACAATTTCCGTAGAAAAAGCACGTATTATACGAATAATTATGACCTGCTAAAACAAATGATCTGGCTTTACTATTTCATGCTGATACATTGTATACTTTTATTCATCACTAAAAAGTTTCATTTTGATTAATATTCTTGTCCAACGACATGAATTTCAAAAACATTATTTTGGAGATTAATTTATTTTGTTCAGTATGCATTTGGACCGCCTTGGTGATCTCGTGGTAGCGTGTTCATCTCGAGTACTGGATATCGTGAGTTCAAACCTAGGCAAGGTTAAACCAAAGATTTTTCTCGTCCTGAATATTGCATATTAATTTGCAACTGGACGTTAAGCAGCCATCCATAACCATCATCAATATGCATTTGTGCAATTTATTTGTTTTGTGTTAATTTTTAATCAGACTTTTTACTAGACTTAACTTAGCAAAAAACCTTTTAAAAGTATGAACACACAAAATATAAGTGAAAAGGAAAGAAAGAAAATTCCACATAACACAAAAAAATGTGAATTGAGCAATACGATCCAACATTGTAACTTAAAGCATGGGTTGATTAATTGTTAGTTGATTAACGTCAAGTGGAAAATATCTCATGCATGTTCAGGAAGAGAGCAAATTAAAAATAAAATAAGTAGATACTGTAATATGAATCTTTCTGGATGAAGGGCGAGAAATTTAGACTGCCACTAGAAAATGAAGGTAAGATGAGGGCAGATTTAGTCTTGCAACAGGCTACCTACGGACCTCACGAAGAGTTGCTGAAAAGGGCTCCCAACTTGACACTCTGCATTAGATTTAACGTCCCCATTCAGCATCCAGTCTTACTCTTAAAAAATACATGTATGTGTTGCTATACTTCAAAGGAAATTCCGTAAAAACAACGTTACAGGAAGATATGCTATTGTGCAATATATATATAGCAATACAAATTGAATATGAGCATGCATTATATAATATTAACAACATAAATGTTACTAAACTTTACTGAAAAACGGAAAGGGAATGTATAAGGAACGACAGAGATTAGGATGGTGATGATGTGCGTTTTACCTATGTTGATATTATACTACGAGGAATCTTTTTGATCTCTTTATAAAATTTAAGACTTGTTTAGCAATTTGCACATTTTGAACACCATGATCATAGGAAAGAGTTTCTTTTCCAAAACCAATAGTTTTAAGTACAAATTGCAGCCTTGGGGAAGCCAGCTGAGACTATTAAACAGAATAGCCCTTTCATTTAAATAGAAAGGACAATAAAAAATTGACAGTTTTAAAAACATATATAAAGCAATATCAAGGATATAATTTGAAGTGATTTCTACATTTCTTCTACATAAATGGACCAAAATAGCTCTAATCCAGAAACAATCTGTTTTTCAACAACTGATACACAATTTTCCTCGTACGCAGGTCTAAGTGTTTTAGCTTTTACCTTGTGATAAAGCGTAGCAGGAAGACATGGTAATCTGTTCGTATAGGTGGACACGGAAGGGTTCATGTTTACCCACCTTCACGAATGCATTTTGTTTTTATAAAAAAAGATACATAATTAAGTGGTACATGTAAGGTCTTGTTTTTTTAAATTTTGTACTCATGTTACGTTCTTGCGTTCTAACTCTCAATCCATTCCTGTGTCAATCGTAGAGAAGTGGTGTGGGTTGCTAGAGTTAGCTTATTTTCACACAGCATGTTTGCTTGTGCTATTCAATCGATCATCATTTAGACCGATAATCGATTATTCGTAAATCGGAAAGAAAAGACAACCGATTAGTTATGTTTTTAAGAGACAGCAAGGAACACGAATGAAAATGACAATGTACAGAAAAAAAAGGTTTGTTGTTTTATGAATGTGTAATTACAAATCAAATCGTTGATGTACATTCCCATGGCTATTCATACATGACCGATATTTTTTTTGTGTTTAATGTCCAGTGGCAAATGTTTCATTGCTATTCAATACAAGGTCATTCTAGCAGCAAATTTAATCCGTGTTATCGAAGTTTCAACCTCAACAAAGTATTTTAACAAATCGACAACTTTCAGTTTTGAAATTTTTCGATCTATTCGTTCGTGTATAGTGTAGATGACTAGAAATCATCATGTCTAAAAAAAGAGGCGAATGACACCAAAGGGACATTCAAACTCAAAAATCGAAAATAAACTGACAACGCAATGACTAAAAAAGACAAAGACAAACAGACAAACAACAATACACAAAACTAAACATAGAAAACCAGAGACTAAGCGACACGAACCCCACCAAAAACTGGGGTAATCTCAGGTGCTCTGGAATGGTAAGCAGATCCTGCTCCACATGTAGCACCTTTCCTGTTGCTCATGTTAGTACTAACCCGGTGATAAGTCCTATTCGGTAGGTCACATTCGGAGAAAAGGGGATGGGGATGATAATTGGAACATATACTATGGTCATGGTATTTCTTAAATACCAAATAGGTAGTATGGTATTATCTGTTTCTGTTTCTTATAAAAAAGAATAGTTCAAATACCACGTCAATACTGATTCTATGAAGATTTTCTATTACCGCCGTAATTTACCTTCGTCGGACTAGCTGGGTGTCGGAATATCGAGGCGACTCGTAAGGGGGATATTCAAATTATTCCATGTCTAAACTTTAAAATTTTGTTTTTCAAGTTAGTTGAAAGTAATAGAGTATATGATTTCCGTTCATATCAAGCATCAATGGAGTTACCGTCATACATTTCCATTATACAAGTAATTGAAATGTTTAAGCCATTGGTCAAAATTAGAAAATTAGTCGCTGAATCCACAAAGATCATGAAAATAACGAAAATACAAAACACAGTGATTTCAAAGTATTAATATAATTGATACCTTTGTAGATTTTTTTTGTTAAGCCTTACATTATGATTTTAAGGAAAAATCTAAAACTTTTGAAGTATTTTGTTCATGAATAATGATGAAGATGATATAGATTATTATCAGGAGCCGGAGGAGGAGGAGGAGGAGGAAAGGAAGGAGAAGGCTAAAGAGGATTTTGATTTTAAATATTATAACAATAAACTATGAAATACAAAGTGAAATACAACTTTCATCGAATCAATAAAAACGGAAAGACATTTGTTAAATAAAACTCCAAATTGTGATTTACCTTAAATTGGTCACATTTTTATAAAAAGTTTTGTGACTAATTGTACCGTTTGTAGACCGAGATGTGAATTTTCAACAGACGTTGCTTATACGTAATACAGACTGGTATAATCTATTCGAAAGGCAGCTGTATTAATTTATCTAATTTGGATTTAATAGCTGCGACAGTACATTTTTCTCTATTCTTTATATTTTTGCCCATTACTCTCCATTCTGTAAACCCCCATCCGAATCTTCCTATATGAGTAAAGCTTTTCCAAACGTATATAATCAGTTTTTTCGTATGTGATGCTGTTTCGTCAATGACCAATGCTAAGGGGATGTTGGACATTTACAAACATGTTTATCTTCTTATATCTATTAACCACGAAACATGGTCTATGTCCCTGCCTCGTGTCATGCACCTGTAATTCCGTGGTTGTTAATGATTACTGTGTGCATACATCATACCGTTTGTTTGTTTTAATTGAAATTTTTCATACGTTGGCATACCGGAACTTTGGGTAAAGTAGTATATTTATAGTATTACACATTATTAAAGGTCGTATTTTTTTACCTATATATACATACATCGACGTCCTTTGGTCTAATAGGGATAATTATCTCATTAGCAATCATAACTATGTCCTTATTCATTTCAGCGACTGGAACATTACCGAATAAGACTCGTTACAGGATATTACTTGAATAATCAACACGACGGGTGTCACACGTGAATCTGAAACGGATTACCACATGAGATTACTCCCGGTTTTTCAGTTGGAATTAAGCATTTTAATCAATCCTTGGTTATCTGTGTAATGTTTTTGTTTATTGATATTTGTCTTAAAGTCGTTTTTCTTTTTACATGTACCAAGGTGTTGTGTGTTTTTATATGATTGATGACGTTTGATTGTTCATTTGTGTTTTCTCTCCCTTTTTTATTATTATATAACAAAGTCATGTTTAGAATTGACTATTTATTGAAATGAGGCTACCATTTGACTTATTCAATGTTTAACAAAACAAAATTTTTATTTGTATACTGGCTTTCATTGTGAAGATGGATCAGTATATAATTAATCTAAAACTTACAATTATTTATTCAAAATGAAGATCCGGAGAAAAAAGTCTTCATATATGTACGACATATTTATTACTCGCCGACGACACATCGTTTCCCTTCCGATTGGTTTATGTTTGTTTTTATTTCAATTTATTCTTTCATGAAGTGCTTGGAGGATGCTTACAACTATTGCACCGAGATTCGCCTACTCACGCGCACACTATTTACATAAGATGCAATGACTATAATGCTAAGCACTGCATTCTAACATGAACATAAAGTTTATTAATGAATCAAACGCATACAATGTATGATCAACATGAGTACTGAATATCAGACAATGGAAAACTTTTCTAGAAATAATGATTTTAAACTATAATAGCCGAAAAAAATAGTTTGAATAATCAAAGAACGTTAGTACAGAAAGAATAAGTATAGTTCTAAATATCATCAGCGGAATCAACTTATCTTGAAATATGATATATATGTCTTATCGTGTCACATAAGACTCCTCTGTATAAACAAAACAAACAAAATATATCTTAGTCTTAGATGCATGATTATTTTTTTAAGTTGTTATTGGTTTTGAAATAGTTGTCAGTAACTGAGATTAATCTCAGATCTGTACTAATTGTCTTCTAGTTATGTGGAAGTATAAATACCCTGCCAAGTCCACTCTGTTTTTGTCATATGTATTTCTATTTTTATCCATTTGATGAGTTAAGCCTTTTTCGACTAATTTTTATAGTTTGTTCTCATGTTGTACTGTAACTCCACTATCTCAGTTTAGGGGAGGGTTGGCGCCTTCAAACGAGTTTAGCCCCGTCACATTCTGCATATGCCTGTCCCAAGTCAGGAGCCTGTAACTCATTGGTTGTCGTTTGTTGATGTGTACCATATTTGTTTTTTGTTCGGTATCTTGTATATAAATGAGACCTTTAGTTTTCTCGTTTGAATTGTTTTACATTTGTCTTTTCGGGCCTTTTATAGCTGACTATGCGGTATGGGCTTTGATCATTGTTGAAGGCCGTACATTGACCTATTGTTGTTTATTTTGGTGTCATTTGGTCACTTGTCGAGAATTGTCTCATTGGCAATCATACCACATCTTCTCATTTTTATAAAATCTGTTCACTTATAGTAAGAAGGTCATACATTGACACCGGTCCTCCATGTAGATTTATGCATTTACATGTACATGTAATGGTTACAGAACTTCAAATCCACTTGTGTGCACCTGATCAAATGTATATAAGTATTTCTACACACTACAGTTTATTTATATGCCTTATTTCAATCTGAATCTTAATCATTTTCAACTTTTTAATTGAAAATTTATACAATCATATACAATTGTATATTGAGTGTATTTTACGTTACAATTAAGATGTTACAGCTGCTATTGTGTATTTTTTTTTTTTTTTTTTATTTTGAAAATGACTACTGTAAATGTAGTAATTAAAACCCATCCCTCAGGTGTTAAAACATTATAGTCTACATACATTGTACGTGTAATAAGAGGAAAACATTTGTTTGCCTGTTCAAATCTTATAGAACTGTTTTTAGAAAGTACAAATCAAACTGAGTGTTACATAGAAATAGAAGTGAGGGAATCGCATGGACCTCAAAAGGAGCGACACTGGTCACGTCGACAAGGTCAGCTTTTCCTGTGACATAAACATGCACCATTCTACATATGCAATAAATAAATATATTGGCGTTGGCCTTACGTATATTCTTGGACCTTAACCACAACGCATACAAGAAAAAACTGTATATTACTCAAATTAGTAAATTGTATAATAGAAAAGAAAGGATTATGGATAATACACTTTTGTTGAATCAATAGTGTAATGTTCGTGTTGTTATATATTAAAAGTGTAATGAACGTTTTGTTAGTATAATGTTTACGTTTAATGTACGTGTTGTTAAATTAATAGCAATAGAAATATACAATATATACAACAACAACAAACACAATTTCAATTTATGCGGGAGGACATACTAGCTTGTTTATAGTTCTTATAATTACAAAAAAAAAAGATGTGTCCTATTTGCAGAAGACGTAATCTCTGTAGACAGTATGATATTTGGCCCTCTATTTAAATTTTGTTTTATAAATTTATTTCCCTCACCTTTAACATGTGGACAATTTATAATGTAATGTAATAGAATTCATTCGAAATGCCTAGATTGCATAAATTACACTTTCTATTTTCATTTCTATATTGAACCATCTTCCCTGTTTGACTGAAAGTTGATGGTCACATATTCTAAATTTCATAAAGTCAAAATCGTTTTCGTCTAACTTATGAAAACATTCTTCAAAACAAAATAAATTCTTAAAAAACGGTAATTTAAGGCGTTCGAACAGTTTTTTAAAGCCATGTTTGTTTGAACTGATCACACATTCTTGCTCTGATAGATGTATGACGTTTCTACTATTATATCATTTGAAAAATACTATGTGTTCCAGATATAAGAAAATCCACATTCATCAACTATACATTTAACAGAACAGGTTCAACTACCCATCAAAACATATAACTGACAAGAAGCTGATAACCTTATGAAATTGACCCCTTTTAAGTTTCTTATACATCGCTTTTATCTTCTTTTCAACCTGTGATTTATCAAATCTTATCAATTTTCTGTCATTATCTCAATGTTTAAGAAAAAAGCTGAATGGTAACAGAAACAGCCTGTAGGAACAGCATAACAATCGATGCCATCTTAGCTTGTCCACCACTAGATTGAGGGTACAATGTATCTAATACAAACTATATCGGGATTTATGGTTAGGGGAAAAAAAAATAGGCACTCCGTATTTTTGTTTAGTTTCAAAGACAAGACCCACAATGGAAATGTTGGGGAACAAATATGATATATTTTACTGAAATGAATATCTAAGAGAAATATCATATATATATATAAGTCTAAATTGAAAACAACGTTCAAACCTATGATTGCGTTGAATAAAAACCGCAATTTTTATACGTTTGCATGCAAAACAAATTTCTTGGTAGAGGGCTCTAAATACAGCACAAACAACATTTTCCAAAAGACCAAAAAAGTGAAAAAGTATATTTAAACAAAACGCATTTGACTAACAGGTCGAACAACGGATGTTATCAAACCCTGCTGACTGCCATTGGCGATTGCAAAATAAACGGATCACAAGATGTAACAGATGGATCTTTATTATTTAATTAATACCGCAAACATGAGGTGCAAAAACTTGTACACCATATCCGGATTTCGACAATTAATGTCTCTTCAGTGATGTTAGGAATCGAAACGGTATTTGGAAGGCCATATAATTTACCCCAATTTAGGATAGACTCTTGAATTTTGAAGATTCGAAATAGGATGAACGGATCATATAAACCCGAAGGCAAACATAATACAAGCCCAAACGAAAAAAAATATAAATAAGTCTAAATTGAAAACAACGTTCAAACCTATGATTGCGTTGGATAAAAACCGCAATTTTTATACGTGTGCATGCAAAACAAATTTCTTGGTAGAGGGGTCTAAATACAGCACAAACAACATTTTTCAAAAGGCCAAAAAAGTGAAAAAGTATATTTAAACAAAACGCATTTGACTAACAGGTCGAACAACGGATGTTCTAAAATCCTGCTGACTGCCGAAGGCGATTGTATAGTGCCCGGATGCGGCCATTTCGCGTTTTTGCGTTTTCTCCTTTCACTTTCATGCGAAATCGAGAAATCGAGAAATCGGGAAATCGGGAAATCGAGAAATCGAGAAATCAAGAAATTGGGAAATCGAGAAATAGAGAAATAGAGAAATCGGGAAATCGAGAAATCGAAAAATAAAGAAATCGAGAAATCAAGAAAGAGAAAACGAGAAAACGCGAAGGCGAAAACGCGAAAACGGGAAATAGATTTCTCGATTTCGCGTTTTCGCTTTCTCGCTTTCTCGATTTCCCGATTTTCCGATTTCTCGATAACCCGATTTCTCGATTTCTCGATTTAGCTTTCTCGATTTCCCAATTTATCGATTTTGCTTTCTCGATTTCTCGATTTCTCAATTTTCCGATTTCCCGATTCCTCGATTTCTAGATTTTTCGATTTCGCGTTTGCAAAGTGAAAGGAGAAAACGCGAAAACGCAAAAGACGAAATGGCCGCATCCGGCCACTATACAATTGCCAAATAAACGGATCACAAAATGTAACAAAATGGATCTTTATTATTATTAATTAAATACCAAACAGAAAACAATAAACTTGCGGAAAAGATGGTATACTATGGTGGCTGGATGCGGCCATTTCGCTTTTTCGCGTTTTCGCGTTTTCGCAGAAATCGAGAAATCGAAATCGAGATATCGGGAAATAGAGAAATCGGGAAATCGGGAAATCGAGAAAGCGAAAACGCGAAAACGCGAAATCGAGAAATTTATTTCCCGTTTTCGCGTTTTTGCCTTCGCGTTTTCTCGTTTTCGCTTTCTTGATTTCTCGATTTCTCGATTTAACGATTTCCCTATTTGTCGATTTGTCGATTTATCGATTTCCCGATTTCCCGATTTCTCGATTTTTCGATTTCGCGTGAAAGTGAAAGGAGAAAATGCGAAAACGCGAAATGGCCGCATCCGGCCACCATAGTATACCGCAAACATGAGGTGCACAAAAAGTATAAATTGAAAACAACGTTCAAACCTATGATTGCGTTGGATAAAAACAGCAATTTATATAATATATATATATATCACCTTTAAAATAAAAATAAAACAAGCTGATCAAATAATCTCAAAACTGAATTGTGACTAATATTTTCAATGTTATTCAAATTTTTTTTGAATGTTTCAGATATATTTTATGGTTACTGGACAATTTTCACCATTTACTTAAGCCTTGTATAGATTAATGGTGTCAGTTGAGTTTACTTAATAATGCAGTGAACATTTTTTTTTATCGAAATATTTTTAAAATAGTATATAAAGCAACTTAATAAATTTAAAAAAAATCACACCTTTGTTTTGAAAAACCAAGAATTTAATATAATCATGATAATAGAACTTCCATAGCAATCTTGATAACCATTTAAAAAAGGAAATGTGTTCCAAAGTTGCAGAAAAAATTATTTTCATTCAAATTCAAATAATTTTTTGTCAAAATTAAAGACATGGCATACAAGAAGCACTTTAATAAGGTTTAATTACCTCAGTACATGTACATGTGTGTTTTACAGGTAAAAAAAGCCCTATTTTTCTTAAACTCGTGTATTACTTATCTAGTGAATTCAAAAGGCCTTGCGATTTAAGTTTTACAGGATATTGCAATTTTTAATGAATGTTAATTAGAAATTAATTCTCTCTGACCAGGTGTGATCTTTTTAAAGAGTTTGCCCTAAGCAGGAGGTATTACTTTATACTTTACCACTAATCAGAAGAAAAATATTATATATTTCTTTACTTTTTTTTATCCCTTTTGATATATATTATATATAATATATCCCAAATTATAATAAGAATAGATATATTTCTAATATAAGGTTAAACAGTTTCAGTGATTTTTTGGCTGTTGTTAACGCATTCAAAGGATAATTATATAACTATTGTATGTAACCATAAAACTATGTAGTTTTTCTTTAGGAATTTAGAAAAATTAAGTTTAGAAAAAAAAAAAAAACAAAAAAAAAAACATGCCAAACAAGAAGCACCTTAATAAGATTTTATTGCCCTCAGTAAAGGTGTGGTTTTTAGGTAAAATAATCGTTTTTTTTAACAAAACTCTAAAACTTTAGATTAATATAATTAAATTATTATGCAAGATAATTTGATTTAACTATCTCTAATTGATAAGTCTGAGAATCATGTAAGGATGTAAAAATATGTTTTCATACATATATCTTTATTTTATTGTGGCTGTTGTCATGTTAGAAAAAAAATTAATTTTAACAGCTAAAATTAAAAAAAATAGAGGTTATTTGGTCAAGTATGGTTCAGACTGGTCGAGTATTGTTCAGACCTTTGGTCGAGTATGGTTTAGACCGAAAAAATAGGTCGAGTACAGGTCGAGAATGGGTTAAGACTGTTTCAGACTGGTCGAGTAAAAGTTCAAACTATTTTCAATGGCAAAGATAAGGGTCAAGTACACATCAGTACGGTCGAGTATGGTTAAGACTGGGGTCGAGTAATGTCGAGTAAAATTCAGACCAATTCAGACTGGTCGAGTAAAAATCAGTACAGTCGAGTACAGATATAGGCCATTTCATACTTTTACTGGTTTGTAGTGATGGCTAAGTACAATTTTCAAACATCTTTTCAAGCATGTAAAATACATACAACTACTTTGTGGAGTATTAATACTATATAAAGGGGTTATAATAGCATACGTTTTGAAATTGGAGATGTAAAAGGGGGTTTAATTATACCATGGCAGGGGGGTCAAAATACCATGGCTAAGTCAAATTTTCAAAACTCTTTTCAAGCATGTAAAATACATAGAAACTACTAAATAGAGTATTATTACTATGGAAAGGAGCTATAATAGCTAGAATTTTTGAAATTAGAGGTCTATAGTAGGGGGTTCATTATACCATGGCAGGGGGTCAAAATACCATGCATGGCTAAGTAAAATTTTCAAAGTATGTTTTCAAGTATGTTAAATACATACAAACTACTAATTGTAGTATTATTACTATATAAAAGAGTGAGAATAGCTAGAATATTGAAATTGGAGGTGAAAAGGGGGGATTCAATATACCATGGCAGGGGGGTCAAAATACCATGGCTGAGTAAAATTTTCAAAACATCTTTTTAAGCATGTAAAATACATACAAACTAATAATTGGAGTATTATTACTATGTAAATGAGTAATAATAGCTAGAATTTTGAAATTAAAAGTTTAAAATGAGGGGAGGGGGTCAATATACCATTGCAGTGGGTCAAAATACCATGGCTAAGTAAAATTTTCAAAGCATCTTTTCCAGCATGTAAAATAAATACAAACTACTTATTAGAATATTATTACTATATAAAGGAGTAAGATTAGCTAGCATTTTTGAAATTAGAGGTCTATCGTAGGGGGTTCAAATACCATGGCAGGAGGGTCAAAATACCATAGCTAAGTAAAATTTTTGAAAATATCTTTACCAGCATTTCAAATACATACAAACTACTTAATGGAGTATTATTACTATGCAAAGGAGTTATAAGAGCAAGGGTTTTTGAAATTAGAGGTCTATAGTAAGGGGCTCCATATACCATGACAAGGGGATAAAAATACAATGCTAAGTAAAATTTTCAAAGCATCTTATCCAGCATATTAAATACAACAAACATCTTAATAGAGTATTATAACTATCAAAAGGAGTTGGAATATCTAGAATTTTTTAAATTAGAGGTCTATTGTAGGGGTTTCAATATACCATGGCACGTCAAAATACTATGGCTAAGTAAAATTTTCAAACATCTTTTCAAGCATGTAAAATACACACAAACTACTTAGTGGAGTAATAATACTATGTAAAGGAGTTATAATAGCAAACATTTTGAAATTGGAGGTGTGAAAGAGGGGTTCAATATACAATGGCAGGGGTCAAACTACAATGGCTAAGTAAAATTGTCAAAACATCTTTTCAAGCATGTAAAGGAGTTATAATAGCTAGAATTTTGAAATTGGAGGTGTAAATGGGTGTGTGTGTGTGTGTGTGTGTGTGTGTGTGGGGGTCATTAAACCATGGCAGGGGGGTCAAAATACTATGGCTAAGTAAAATTTTCAAAGCATCTTTTGGAGCATGTTAAATACATACAAACTACTTACTGGAGTATTATTACTATGTAAATGAGTTAGAATAGCTAGAATTTTTTAATTAAAGGTGATAAAGGGGAGGGGTTCAACATACCATGGCAAGGGGTTAAAAATACCATTGCTCAGTAAAATTTTCAAAACATCTTTTCAAGGATGTAAAATACATACAAATAACTTATTGGAGTATTATTTCTAGGTAAATGAGTTATAATAGCTAGAATTTTTAATTGAAGGTGTAAAAGGGGGAGGTTCAATATACCATGGCTATGTAAATGTTTCAAAACATCTTTTCCAGCTTGCCCCCTGGCCATGGTAAATTGACTACTCCCCTTTTAAACCTTCAATTTAAAAATTCTAGCTATTCTAACTCTTTTATATAGTAATAATACTCCAATAAGTAGTCTGTATGTATTTAACATGCTGGAAAAGATTCTTTGAAAATTTTACTTAGCCATGGTATTTTGACCCCCTTGCCATAGTACATTGAACCCCCTACTAAAGACATCTGATTTCAGAATTCTACCTCTTCTTATTCATTAACATAGTAATAATACTCCAATAAGTAGTTTGTATGTATTTAACATGATGGATCAGATTTTTTTTTAATTTAAATAAGCCATGGTATTTTGACCCCCCTGCCATTGTATAATGAACCCCCTACTATAAACCTCTAATTTCAAAAAATTCTAGCTATTATAGCTCCTTTAAATAGTAATAATATTCCAATAAGTAGTTTGTATGTATTTTACATGCTTGAAAAGATGTTTTGAAAATTTGACTTAGCCATGGTATTTGGAAATGCGCATCTGGTGCAGAAAAATTGGTACCGTTTATGTTATTGACCCCCCTGCCATGGTATTTTTTAACCCCCTTTTACACCTCCAATATCAAAATTGTTGCTATTATAACCCCTTTACATTGTATTTATACTCCACAAAGTAGTTGTACGTATTTTACATGCTTGGAAAGATGTTTTAAAAATTTTACTTAGCCATGGTAGTTTGACCCCCATGCCGTGGTATATTGAACCTCCCCTTTTTACACCTCCAATTTCAAAATTCTAGCTATAATAACTCCTTTACATAGTTATAATACTCTAATAAGTAGTTTGTATGTATTTTACATGCTTGAAAAGATGTTTTGGAAATTTTAATAGCATGGTATTTTGACGTGCCATGGTATATTGAACCCCCTACTATAGACCTCAAATTTTAAAAATTGTAGCTATTCTAACTCCTTTATATAGTAATAATACTCCAAGTAGTTTGTTTGTATTTAGCATTTTGGAAAAGATGCTTTGAAAATTTTACTTAGCCATGGTATTTTGAGCCCTTGCTATGGTATATTGACCCCCCCCCCCTTTTACACCTCCAATTTCAAAATTCTACCTATTCTAACACTCCTTTATAAAGTTATAATACTCCAATAAATTGTTTGTTTGTATTTGACATGCTGGAAAAATTGCTTTGGAAATTTTACTTAGCCATGGTATTTTGACCCCCTTGCCATGGTATATTGAACCCCCTACTATAGACCTCTAATTTCAGAATTATAGCTTTTCTTACTCCTTTACATAGCAATAATACTCAATAAGTAGTCTGCATATATTTAACTTTATGGAAAAGATATTTTTAAAATTTAAATTAGCCATGGCATTTTGACCCCTCTTCCATGGTATATTGAACCCCCTACTATAGACCTCTAATTTCAGAATTCTAGCTTTTCTAACTCCTTTATATAGTAATAATACTCCAATAAGTAGTTTGTTTATATTTAACATGCTAGAAAAATTGCTTTGAAAATTTTATTTAGCAATGGTATTTTGACCCCCTTGCCATGGTATATTGAACCCCCTACTATAGACCTCTAATTTCAAAAATGCTAGCTATTCTAACTCCTTTATATAGTTATTATACTCCAATAAGTAGTTTGTATGTATTTTGCATGCTGGAAAAGATGTTTTGAAAATTTTATTCAGCCATGGTATTTTGACCAACCACCCTGCCATGGTATATTGAAGCCCCACTTTACACCTCCAATTTCAAAACTCTAGCTATTATAACTCCTTTACATAGTAATAATACTCAAATAAGAAGTTTGTATATATTTAACATGCTGGAAAGGATATTTTGAAAATTTTCCTAAGCCATGGTATTTTGACACCCCTGCCATGGCATGGTATATTGAACCCCCTACTATAGCCCTGAAATTTAAAAAAAAAATCCCCAAAACTGTAAATTAGATAATCTGCAATAATATTTATCTAAAACAGGGGGGTTTAATTTTTCATGGTGGGGTTCAAAATACCATATGGGAAAAATGACCCCGGGGTCAAAATACCATGCGGTATAATGACCCTGGGTCAATTTTCTATATGGTATTTTGACCCTGGGTTCACATTTCAGGGGGTTCAAAATACCATATGAAACCGGTACGACGAAAGTGAGAAATGCAATCGAGCTGAGATGACCAATGATAATTTTTATCGCTATTTTACCTATGACGACGTTGTCAATTTCATGTCAATTCCATTGACAACGCCACGTGCCCCTTAGTTTCTAGCGATATTTTTTTATATCACTCGACTCCGCTGAGAAAGGAAATTATCAGTCAGCAAGATCAAAGGAAAATTTTGTTAAATATCGATAATAACAGATAGCACTGAAATATAATACTATGAATATCGTATGGAGTCACTTCTCAAAGTTCCCATAGAAAAACGAGGAGATGTGGTATGATTGCCAATGTGACAACTATCCAACAACGATCAAATGCAGTGAATGTAAGTAATTATAGGCAACCGTAAGGTCTTCAGCAATGCGAAACACCCATAACGTAAGGTCTAAGTTTTTTCCTTAGTTTTTGATGCTTGTTATCTATACTGTAATTAATCTCGTTACAGTAGTGTTATCCGTCTTACTAAGAACCATTATCATCTCTCCATATGGCATTATTTAATCAGACAAAATCATATTGCCATTATGTATATGATGAACATAAATGCATACAATGAAAATAATAGCTTAATTGATTAGCCAAAAATTTAAAACGTTTTCTTTCAGTCGGATGATAATCCTTTGTTTTTACAGTTATAAATCATGATCAAAAACTATCAATCAATGTCATTTAACTATGGAACGCCACAGCTGTCTTATGTGGAACTCTAATATTTTATAATTACTTGATAATATTTTGTCTTTACATAATATGGTTTTGACATTACATAATGATGTGTTGATATAACTCAATATGGAATGGTCATTACTTAATGACATTTGCATATTACACGATATGGTTTTGTATTGATTTGATATAGTTTTGTCATTACTCGATATGCGATATGGTTTCACCATTATTTAATGTGGTTGTGTGAAATAATTTATGTGGTTTTAACATTACTTGATGTGTATGTGACTTAATGTAATGTAGTTATTTCATTACATGATGTGGTTTTGTTATTTCTTAATGATGATTTGCCAATTCTTTATATGGCTTTAACATTACGCAATTATGTTTCAAAAGTTGCGGATTTTACACTACATGATGTGTTTGTTACAGTATTTGATGTGGTCCTGTCATTCTTTGATGTGGTCCTGTCATTTTTTGATGTGGTAATCGCATAACTTGATGAGGTAAAACCACGTGACCAATTCGGAAAAACTAGTTCTATTTCTATACGACCTCAAAAAATTTTGCGGGCGTATATTAGTATCACGTCGTCGTCGGCGTCGGCGTCAGTGTCTTTCGAAGACATTTAATTGGTTTCCGGACAATAACTTTAGTATAGGTAAATAGAAATCTTTGAAATTAAACGCAAGGTTTGAAACCTAAAAAGGAAGGTTGGGATTGATTTTGGGGGTTATAGTCTCAACAGTTTAGGAATTAAGGGTCAAAAAGGGGCCCAAATCAGCATTTTTGTAGTTTCCAGACAA
Source organism: Mytilus coruscus (assembly GCA_017311375.1). Classification (NCBI taxonomy): domain Eukaryota; kingdom Metazoa; phylum Mollusca; class Bivalvia; order Mytilida; family Mytilidae; genus Mytilus; species Mytilus coruscus. Next base: position 25,978,771 of record CM029608.1, on the reverse strand, counting down.
TAACGTGTGTGTAAGTGTATGGATCTTTCTGAAATTGTAGCACAAGGTTGCATATTACAAAGGAAAGGCTGTGATTCAGTTTGGGGGTAATTGCCTTAAACGTTCAGGAATAAGGTGCCAACAAGTGGTCAAAAACAAGCATTTTTCTAGTTTCCAGACAATAACTTGTGTCTAAGTGTATGGATCTCTGAAATTGTAATGCAAAGTACCATACCACAAAGGGAAGGCTTGGATTGAATTTTTGGGGTAATTCCCTAAACATTCAGGAATTAGGAGCCAAAAACAAGCATTTTTCTAGTTTCCAGACAATAACTTGTGTTGAAGTGTGTGGACCTCTCTGAAATTGTACTGCAAGATACCATACCACGATGGGAAAGATGGGATTGAGTTATGAGTTAATTTCTAAAAGGGGGGTTAAACAAATTGCGAAGGTGAGGGGGGTAATAATTTTTGGATTTTTTTTTCTTAAAAAGTTTCCATTTTTACATTGATTATTTCTGATTTATTTATAAAAGCAAAAAATACTGATATAGCAGAAGATACACATCAAATACGATGTGTAAATTATTATATGAAGTATTGTGCAACAGCAAGAAATCATCAATTGCATAATATTGGGCTATAGCACAGTATTGCTTAATAGCAAGAAATTTTCAATTGCACAGTATTGCGAAATAGCAAAAAAATCATCAATTGCACAGTATTGCGCAATAGCAAGAAGTCTTCAATTGCACAGTATTGCGGAATAGCAAGAAATATCCAATTGCACAGTATTGCGCAGTAGCACAACACTGCTCAATATCCAGAAATCTTTAACTGCATAGTATTGCGCAATAGCAAGAAATATCCAATTGTACAGTATTGCGCAATAGAAGGAACTCTTCAGTTGCACAGTATTGCGCAATATCACAGTATTGCACAATAGCAAGAAATCTTCAATTGCAAATTAATACAAATATTTCAACCCATTTCAAATTTTTAAGATCTTTGACCACATTTATTTTTTGTCAGAAACCTATATTATGTCAAATATTTGATCACAACCCATATTCAGAGAGTATTAAGCTTGAACATTGTGTCCAAACTTGAACCAACTGTTCATGGTTCGATCTCTGCGGTCGTATCAGGCTGCGCTCGGCGAAGAATTTTCTTAAACATATTTACATGTTTATGTGCCTTGGATGAGTGTTACCATCCACCGAGTTAGACTTCAAATTAAAGTTCGGGTTACTGTTCGAGTTAAACTTTGAGTTAGTCTTCTATATCGAGTTAGAATTAAATCCATTATGATAATTAAGTTCTAGTTAGCATTGAAGTTCGAGTTGAATTTCGAGTCACAATTAAAGGAAGAGTTCGAGTTACAATTCGACTTCCACTTTGAATTTGAGTCACTTTATGGGTAAGAGTTCAAATAAAACTCTCATTTTGATTAAGATTTTGAGTTGAAATTCGAGTTCTTTTTTAATTTTTTTATCGCAAATCAGGAGCATTTGCTCGTGCTTCCGAAATGAGGGCTCAGTGGTATGCGTACTAAAGATAAACAATGTTACAGTATGCAAAGCACAATCTAGAAATTGAAATGAAATTAGATGGGCTGTGATTGCCAATGAGACAACTGTATCCATCCAGAGTTTAAATGCAGTGGATGTAAGCCATCATAGGCAACCGTACAGCCTTCAACACACTGAAAAGTCTGCTACAAAATGCTATAACGCAAAAATGTGAAACAGTTCAAACGAGAAAACTAACGATCTAATTTATAACTAAACAATCTACGAAAAACAAATATGACACACATGAAACAACGACAATCAATGAACTACAAGCTCCTGAATTTGTACAGGCATATAAAGAAAGTGCATATGGCGGTGTTTAACATGTACGTGAGCGCTTAACTCTAACCTAACCTCGGACTGTAATGTAAGAGCACAACATTGAAATGCAAAAATCAGTTTCAATTGGCTGAACTCAATAGATCGGTATGACTGGGTAATATTAATCCATAGGGGGCGATCCGGAGGGGTAAACAGCTTCTGCTCAACGTGTGGCACCCGTCGTGTTATTCGTGAAAATGTGGTTTTATCTGGTAGTTCACATTCGAGAAAAAAGATGACGGGATTGTGGTTACGGCAACTGAAACATATCCGTCGTCCCCTGTGAAACAGATATTCCAAAATGTTTGTTTGTTCAATGCGAGGTATATCAGAGAATGCAATTGATAAAAATAAAGATTGGTATTCGTATATGTTCAAATGATCATACACGCTAAAAGACATATTTGACTTCCCATTCTCAAATTATCTCAGTGAGATTGCAACCCAGTTTGATATAGTTGACATTCTTAATTATATGCAACAAGAGCCTATATAGAAATTCAAGTGACTTTGCGCACGATATTGGTGTCACTTTTAAAAAAATCAATGTTCTGCACATCATTCGAAGAAAATAAATCACAGAAGAATATTAAGTAGTTCATTTTGGCTTTGTTTATTATATAAAGATGTACTGTGTAGATTCCGATGCCTTAAACGTCATTTTAAGGGTGTCCCACTGTTACAATTATGGTTGGTTTGGGTCTTTGAAATCAATTTGCGGTTTTAAGAGTTCGCGAAATGGTATAAAATTTCGTAAGAGCTGTGTACGTCATCAAAGAAATATGACGTCATTGCCGTTTTTCAAGATGGGTGAAAGAAGATAGCCAGAAAGGTTGAAACAAATCAGAGAAAAAAATGTCCCATTCAGATGAAGTCACCAATATCTATCTACTGTCTTACTTTCAAACTATCGTCAGTTTTCCCGTGTCCAATAAAATGTTCCTACTGACAAAATAAGGCATTTACACATCTAAAGCCTGTTTATCAAATACAAGTCGACTTGATCTGCAATAAGTAACACCTTTTAACTGATAGAAATAAAATGTCTAATGAGATGTCCCCATTACAGAAATTTGACGTCGGCGTTGTCATGAAAAGTTTTGAGCTGAACTCGGCTATTCGTATACGTTATAGTTCGATGTATTTGCCTTAAATTTATTTTCTGAAATGGTCGGAAAAATATTTAAACAAGTTCTTGGTCTATGTGTATGCATGGGGATCTGTAATATGCTTACAGTATAGAAAGACGATATGATTAGCTCCCAGTACTTGACAAAAGTCAGGCTCCGGGCCCATGCAAGTGAAACTAGCTTATTTTTTAGTTGCCATGTCTCGCGTTCACAAATAGCAACATAAAATTAAAAAGACTCTAATCAAAATGTATTTTATCTCAATTGTAAGGCATCTGGTCGATTGAGATAATGACCGATTCGAAATTACGGTATATATATATATATATACACACTTCTTTCCCACCAGCGTTTTTCTTAACATGATTCTAATTTTTTTAGGAAATTATAAATCATATTCCTACAAGCAAATTGGAGAGCCGGTATTTCATTTGTAATTTGATTCCAATTAATTACTTATTTTCGTCTATATAAATATCCATGTACTATTACTTACAGTAGAACAACTAATAAAATGATGCATACAAGTAAACTCGTATAAATGGATATGTATACAGGTTAAAAGATAACCAAATTGATAATGTTTATATGCATTCATAACATGATTACATTCACTTCAAATATGAATAAAAGAGTCATGGAGAAAACGTCAATGAGATAGTCACCCACAAACAAAAATCACCACAAGGTATCAAGAGTGTCATCAATACGCGGTAAAGGGTAGGCGTCTTTTACTGTTCTTTCAATTAATTTTAATTAAAGTCCACACAGAATCGAATAGAACCATCCCTTTTCTTCACAAGGCACACTGATGCTGCCCATGGACTACAACTGGGTTCAATTAAATTTTTGTCAATATTTTTTTTCAATTCTTCTTCAAGAACATCCCTCTGTTTCAAAGCTACTCTTCGTGGGGATATATTTACAGGTTTTGTATCACTTGTATCTGTATAGTGTTTTACTCTATCAGTTCGCCACAGAGAACCATCAGGACCAACGAATATATCTGTATACTCATGTATAAGTGAAGACAGTTTTTGCTTCTCTTCATCTTTTAAGTCTGATGATACTTTATCAAACATAGATTTTAAATGCTCGGGCATGTCAATATCTTTTAAAGTATTAACTTGTTCTGATATGTCATCAGATTTTGAATCTATTTGTGACTCAGTATTATGCTCATTAAAACTTGTTCAATTGTCATCAGGTGTGCAATCTGTTCACCTTGTTTAAGTTTAACTGATTTTGAATTCAAATTTATGATAGCTAGGTAAATTGTATTTTCTGTATCAACTAGGCTTTTTGCCACCAAAAGACCTTTACTTTTCACCCAGTCTAATGGTTCAATAATGCAAATATCATCTACAAATGAATCTCTTTTAGAAGCTTCAATAATCATTTCACTATTTGCAGGAATTGAAACTTGCCTAGCTATCTGAATTTTTGAACACTGGAAACTATTCTCTTTAAACATAGAAATACTCTGACCATTGATACTTAAGCATTGGCTTTTAATTTGAATATCAATTTCATTTTGTTCAAAGAAATTCATTCCTAAGATCCCAGATGACCCTTTTATATCAGCTACAATAACTTCTTGTTTAACTAATAAAGGATGTATTGTTATATTCAAAATGCATTTGCCTTTAGCACTTAAAGCATTGCCATTCGAAGTTGTTAATATACTATCTAGGCTAATCAACTGATAACTTAATTTTAATTTCTCAAAAGTATCAAAAGAAATTAGAGATACTGGTGATCCAGTATCAACAAGAAATTTAGCACCAATTTCATCAATTTTGCAAAAAGCAAAAAGACAATTTTGATTCACTCAATTTGTTTGAACTCTCTTAATTGGATCTGATATCAAAGTTTCAATTTTGGTTTTGTGGCCTTTCTAAAACTTTAACAGCTGAAGTATTGGCCTCTAAATCAGCTTTTAATCGTTTCCCTGATTGTTCAATGGATAATAGTACTGAATTTGTCCTATCTCATTACATTTATAGCAGACTCTGTCTGTCGTGCTATTTTGATTCCTATAATACCTTCCTCTGCCCCTATTATTAAACCTAGTAGGCCTATTTTGGTAATAACCGTTCCTATTTTGGGTTCCTGTTTTTAGTTGACTTAATTTTTATCAATTAGTTTAGCAACTTGTTCAAGAGTTAATGACTCTGTGTGGGAAGTGCTACGTTCCTTTTTATTATCTTTAGTTGCTTGAAAGGGGACTTCATTGTTAGTTAGCATAGGCATTCTCATATTATTTTGAGGATTAATAAATGCTTCATATTCAATTGCGTATGAAATTGCAGTATCTAACGTGTTTGCACTTTGAAACTGGACATACTTTTGTAAATCCAAGTTATTTAATCCTCTAATGAATTTATTCATTAGAACTTTTTCCATCATTTCAGAATCTTGTTTTTCATTTGGAAAAGCCAAGTAACCTAACCTTCTTAACGCCTGACCATACTCAGAAACAGTTTCATCTTTAGAATGTCTTCTTGCTTCAAATTCGCAAACATATGCGGCTTCCCTTTCTCTAGGATTAAATCTAGTATTTAAACTTTCCTTAATTTTATTATAATTTCCAAGGTCTTGTTTACTTAAAGTACTCAAAATTTTCTAAGCAGGACCCCTTAGACTCATAACAATTTGTTAAGCTCTTTCTTAATCATTCCATTCATTCCATTCTGCAACTTGTTCAAAATGAACCAACTAGTCTTGCCAGTCAATAGTTTTACCATCAAATGATTGAGGCTCTTTTTCTCTTCTTACTATACCTTTTTCATGTAAGGTGACAGGTTTTGGCAAGTAATCAAGAGAAGATGTTTGCTTTACCGAGTCACGCCTATTTAAATCATAACTGGGGTATTTTTCAGTTGAATACCTACTTAAGGGTTGATAGTCCTTTGAAAATGTATTCTTATCAGCATATCTCTTGTTTGGAGGATAGTCTGATCTTTGATTCTTATTTAATCTATCCCTATCATCATACAATTCATAACGTGGTCTCCTACTAAAATGTGATTCTTGGTATTTTTTTTAGAGTAAATTTTCTATCTACTTTATAATCTGGAGTTTTCAATATAGATTTATCCCTTACAGAATCATCATAGGTTTCAGATAAAGTAACAAATGATTTTAATGGAGTACTAAAATTGAAATCCTTTTCATGTCTATACTTAACTTCATCTTTATCTAAAAATCTGTCAGAGTGCTCAATTTTTGCTTTTTCATGCTGGCTTATACCACTCGCATAATCCATTGAATATGCCATTTTACAAAGAATTCAAAGGGCAATTTGTATGGTCACGGCACCAAAATGTGAACGGACAGATCTAACATTCAAGTAAAAGTAACGTTTTCCTGATACCTTTTTACTAAATGCTAGCGCAGTCACAAAATAACCAAACTAACCCAGGTTCTATGTACTTTTCATAAACTACGAAGACCAGTTCTGCCCTGGACACCTTGTCGCACTAAGGGACAAGTGTCTACAACAACCGACCTAACGTACAATTCTCTGGGAGGACAAAGCTAATATACGACCGGACAATAATTTGGACATGTATAAGCCAGCATTCTGGGAAGGGAAGTCTTAAAGAAATAATACATAAATGATCATATTTATTTCATACCAAAATACACAATAAATATTCTAATATTATGACAGTAAGTTGTACAAAAATACAAAAGTTAAATAAAGTGGGGACATGTCTTACTTTAAGTAGGGACTTTAAAACTATATCATTTAAACCATTTTATAGCCAAGTCCTAGCTTTTGAACCCTAAATAATGCCAAAACATTTAAGATAAGAATTGGTCCAGAACAGTAATAATAAACAGCATGGGTGTAATGAATACTGATCGTTACCTTCGAGGAAAGTATGAATTCTGGACATTGTATGATTGATTGATTGTTGGTTGCTTAACGTCCAGTGGCAAATATTTCATGCATATTCAGGACGAGAACAAATTAACAATATATACAATAGGTAGGTTCTTTAATAGGGGCGTCCGGGATTAAGGTCGGAGAAATTTAGACTGCCACGGGAAATGAGGGTATATTGGATAAGGACAGAAATTTAGCCTTGCAACAGGTCACCTACGGACCCCTCAAAGAGTTGTTGCAAGGGTTCTTAACGTGCAAAGAGCGTGGCACTCTCTTTACACGAGGCATCGGATTTAACGTCCCCATTCTGACCGGACGTGGCTGCGAATTTGTACATCCCGCACAGCCAAACGGACGCCCAACTTTAGCGAGGGTTTTACCGCCGGTCGGGGGAAGACCAATGGTGACCATATTTCTATTCCCCAGTAACCCTTGGGGGCTGGACATTGTATCAAATGTGAGTATAGTATATAATTAATAACAACTACCTTAACAAATGGTACTTTCTTGAAATAAGAGTTGCAATATAACAAATTTCCAACACGGTCTTACCTTTAACTATGAATAATAGGTTTCGAAAAGGAGTGAATTTATTGTGTACTTTAACACAGGTGAAACTTTTCATGTAAACAATTGAAATTATATCAAATGTAAATACGCTCAACCTAACAAGGGAGCTAACAAAATAACTATTAATTCCAATATTGCCACAATAGTTACCTGTGTTACAGGTTTTGTCAGTAAATCCAGGAAGACATACGCAATGAAACTCGTTGATCGTATAATTACAGGAAGCGTTATTATAACATGGGTTAGATGAGCACTCATTAATATCTGAAATGAATGTCAGAGCAAGACTAATTAAATAAAGTGTAGAAGTTAGAAACATTGTTGTTATTTAAAGTCATTAATTTAGCAATGCATTGTTACCATTATTATTTTTGAAAAAAAGATACCTGTATACAACGAATTGTTTATAACTTCACATCAATCAAATAGAAAAACTGAGATAAAAACTAGATGGAAAACAGCTTTTTGTTGAAATTGCTATTCCAATCAATAACTGAATGCAATATGCAGACATAAATCTCATTAAATGGGCACGGTCGTTTTTGATTTACATGTGTTGCATGTTTTTTTTTCAACATATCGAAATGCAGAGATGCATCAAAAATGTGTTTTCCTATCGATGCAGGTTTGATTTTTTGTATATAGGATATAATAAATAGCAATGTGTAGATATGTAAATGAAATAACAAAAAAAGATAAAAAAAAAAAATCGATACAAAGACCTTTTGGCTGTAAATAGCAGAAAGAAAATCGTTTATGTAAGTGTTTTCGGAACAACAACCTCAACAGAAATATTTTGTATGCAGATATGAGGCCCAATATTTAGGTCATGAGAGTGATGCTGCTATAGAATTACCTGTGCTACAGGTTTTGTCAGTAAACCCAGGAAGACATACACATTGAAAATCGTTGATCGTATCATTACAGGTAGCGTTATTATAACATGGGTTAGGTGAGCACACATCAATATCTGAAACGAATATAAGAACCAGACTTTAGAATTAGATATTGTGTATAAGTTAGATACATTGTCATAATCTAAATGCCTTAATTTTGCAATACTTTGTTATCATGAATTATTCTAGGATAATAAGGAACCTGTTTACAACGAATTATGTATTACCTCGCAAAAATCAAAGGGAGAACGGAGTTAACAACTAGTTGAAAAACAGTTTTTCTTTGGAATTGCTATTCGAATCAATATCCGAATGCAGTATGCACACATACACCACATTAAATGGGCACGGTCGTTTGTGATTTACATGTGATGAAAGTTTTGTCTTAATATCCAAATGCATTGACACATTAAAACAATTTTCATATTGATACAGGTTACACTTAGTCTAATAGGATATATCATGGACAGCACTTAGTCTATAGGTTTAGTCATATTAGAGAAAAAAAGGTTGTTTTTTAAGACCAAAAGCAGAAAAAAAACATTTTAATCCAAAATATTATATATCATTCATGCTGTTTCCTGATCGACATTGACCAGCGCTTTATTATTTGCTACTGTAAACAGAGGCCGACGTTACTTATATAAAGTTTAAACATTTTTTGATAGAAACATAAATTATTTAAGCAATTACGAGAAGAAGATTATCCAAAATCAGAAATTAACATGTCATTTACACCTGTACATACTCCAAAACAAGTGTAACAATTATAAAAGCTTTTCAGTAAACTTACTCGAAATGTACTCTAACCATCCAACTTTCATAGGAACATATAACCATGCAAACAAGTAAATAGATCACATAAACCAAAATATTCAGGCGATACCAAAATTTTGAGAGCTGTTTGTGAAAAAGTATACATAAGGTCGTTATAGGTGTTTAATACAGAAGGTCGTTATAGGTGTTTTCGAAACAACAGCCTGAACAAAATTAATTTGGATTCAGATATTAGGTATAATATTTCAGTAATGAAAGTGATGCTGCTTAAAAGTGTGTGCTACAAATTTTGTCAGTAAATCCAGGTAGACATACGCAACGAAAATCGTTGATCGCATCAATACAAGAAGCGTTGCTATAACATGGATAAGATGAACACTCGTTGATATCTGAAATAAATATCAGAGCCAGACTTATTACATATTATGTATAAGCTAAAGAAATTGTTGTAATTATAAAGACATTAATTTAAAAAAAAACGTTTGTATTATGAATTATTCTTGGAAAACAACGAACCTGTATACAACAGATTGTTTAATACCTCATATAAATCAAATAGAGAACATAGTTAAACACAAGTTGCAAAACATTTTTTTTAACCACATTAAATGGGCACGATCGTTGTGAATTACATGTGTTGCAAGTTTTGTCATTAAATCAAGACGCATATACACTTCACAACTTTTTTTCGACGCAGGTTGCAGTTTGTCAAATAGGAGATATAATGGACAGCAATACATCGATGTGTTTATTCATATTATAGAAAAAAACATGTTTATTTGAAAATCCAAATGCATAGCAGGAAAAAAGAGCTGATCAATTAAAAATGTTATATATTTTTCATGCTTATTGCTGATCGACATTTCCCTATGTTTTATTATTAGCTACTGTAATTAGATGCAGAAGTTACTTGTAAAGTACACACATTATTTGGTAGCAAAATGAATTATTAAAAAAAAAGATAAAAAGAGTTTGATTCGAAATCAGGAATTTACCTATCATTTACCCTAATTCATATTCCAAAACAAGTGTAACAATTATAAAAGCGTATCAGTAGACTTACTCGAAATGTACTTTAACCATCAGTCTTCCATATGAACATATCAACATCCAAACAAGTAAATAGATCGCAAAAAAGAGAAAAAAGCAATCGATGCAAAGTAGTTAGGGCATTATTTAAATAGCAGAAAGAAGGTCGTTACAACCTGAACAGAATTTGTTTGTATGCAGATAGGCACGATATTTAAGGAATGACAGTGATGCTGCTTAATAGTTACCTGTGTAGCAGTTTTTGTCAGCAAATCCACAAAGACATGCACAATGAAAATTGTTGATCGTATCATTACATGTAGCGTTATTATAAAATGGGTTAGATGAGCACTCATCCATATCTGAAATTATTGTCAGAGCTAGGTGAAATAAAAAAAGTGTAAAAGTTAGAGAAACTGTTGTTATTTAAAGGCATTAATTTTATAATACATTGATATCATGAAATATTTTTGGAAACCAAAAACCTCTCACAACCAATTGTTTATTATCTCACATATATCAAATAGAGAACGTAGTTAAAAACTAGCTGGAAAACAGTTTTTTTTTGTTGGAATTACAATTCGAATCAATATCCGAATGCAATATGCAGACATAAAACACATTAAATGTGGACGGTCGTTTTTGATTTACATGTGTTGCAATTTAAGTTATTATATCAAGATGTATAGACACATTACAAAAAAAATCTTATCGATGCAGATTGTATTTTGTCAACTAGAATATGTAATGGACAGAAATTCGTCAATAGGTTAGGTCAATTACTGAAAAAAATTGTTTTTTAACGTCAAAACATTGGAATAAAAGCATGTTAATTGAAAGTATTATATATCGTCCGTGCTGATTGCTGATCGACATGATCAAAATGAATCATTTAATCGATGATGGAAAGAGTATGATTCAAAATCAGAAATTAACATGTCATGTACACCTATCCATGCCTCAGAACAAGTGTAACAATGTTAAAAGCGTTCCAGTAGACCTACTTAAGGTGTACTATGACCATCCATATTACATATGAACAGCACCGATATCTGAAATGAACACCACAAACAAGCCTTATGAACTAAAATGTTGAAGTCAAAGCAATTGTTGCAATTCCATATCATCCTGAATATGTTTGTGTCTCATAAATCAATATAGGACAACTGGGCATTTGTAGACAACAAATTATTTAATTTGTGACATACAGTGTAACCTGTCCAATGCGACATCTGAGTATTCCAACATCCTGCTTTAACCAACACGTTTTGTCTAGTTCAAAAATATGACTATCCTTGCAGAAAAAAACCTGAGTATGCCTACACCCTGCTTAATCCGACATTTTTTTCTGTTTCCCCAGGGTGTCGAATACCACAGGCTACACTGTACAAAAAAGAGAGAACGGATATAAAAGAGTCGATTTTTCATTCCCTATTGTTAATTTTCCATTTTTAGACGGCAATGTTCCTTTGGCTCCATCATACGGTGTGTATATATCCCAACTCGTTCGTTATGCCCGTGTGTGTAGTGATGTCATAGATTTTAACGAACGTAATCAATGCATCACTAGTAAATTATTAAGTCAGGGATTTCGTTACCATAAATTACGTAAAACTTTGCTAAGTTCTTTCATAGATACAAAGATTTGATTCGTAAATTTGGCTGTACCTGTAGAAAACTGATTAAAAACGGTATTTCACATCCTAAATTTTACGGTAATATTGTACTTAAAGCGCGGAAATCACTATATGATCCGTGTAAACTCATCGAACCTTTAAATAAACTTATTAGTTCAGGTTATCTTACCAATGTTGTAATTAGATCTTTGAATATAGTTTACATTGGCACTAATATCGATTTTGTCATCAGCAAATTAAAACATAACTAAATTTGTATTCTTTTCAAACGGGATGTTTAAAGACACAACCACGTTCATTTTGATCTATAAAGAGGTTAAACTCTTAACTATCCTACTGTCTGTCGATACATTGATTTTTGGCATTGCACTAGTCATGTCTTCTTTGACTGTCCATGACGTTAAAATACTAAATCCCTGGGATGTGTTTTAGTTGATTTTAGTCTCTGTTGCATGATTTTTTATTTTTAATTGTTTTGGCTTTTAACTAGCTGTCAGTAACTGCGAGTACTCTCAAATCGTACTTTCTTGTTTATTTGACCTGTTGATACTAATTGTAATGCTTTTTTTGTTATTTAATGTTATTCAGGGTTATATCTGGTCTATATACCAGCTTTGATAAGTGTTTGGTACTAATATAAATTTCCACTTCGTACTATGAACATCAAAATTATTTATTTTGTTAAACTATTTCCTTTCTCTATTGTAACTGTATACGTATACCTAACAACAAAATTATTTTATTTACCTGTGTTTAAAGTTATTGCAAATGGCTGATATTTTTGTTCGAGCATATTGTTTTTCTTAAATTGTTTAACATTTCATACCGATATAACATGTTACTTTTACTATTCTTCCCTTAGTTTATTTATTTTGAATTTACATTGTATCATAGGTCAAATTTATTTGTTCAGTGTATGTTCAATGGTGTTACTATGTCCTTTGATTGGGTTAAGCTATTTCAGTTGATATTTTATAGTGTGTCTTTCTATGTTGTGATGTTACACTATTGTTTCAGAAAAAGGGTGAAGGTTTGGTACCATTAAAAGGTTTAAACCCGCTGCATTTGTTTGCACCTGTCCTAAGTCAGGAATCTGATGTTCAGTAGTTGTCGTTTGTTGATGTGGTTCATAAGTGTTTCTCGTTTCTCGTTTTTATATAGATCAGACCGTTGGTTTTCCCGTTTGAATGGTTTTACACTAGTAATTTTTAGGGCCCTTTATAGCTTACTGTTCGGTGTGAGCCTAGGTTCCGTGTTGAAGACCGTACTTTGACCTATAATGGTTTACATTTATAAATTTTGACTTGGATGGAGAGTTGTCTCATTGGCACTCATACTACATCTTCTTATATCTATAAAAAATAGTTTTTTGTTAAAATTGATATTAGAAACAATATCCCTATGTAATCTTTAATTCACATCAAAAGATCATTGCTGTTTGTGGTTTAACCACATTAAATGGCCACGGTCGTTGTGAATTACATGTGAATTACATGTGTTGCAAGTTTTGTCATTAAATCAAGACGCATAGACACTTCACAACTTTTTTTTTCGACGCAGGTTGCAGTTTGTCAAATAGGAGATATAATGGACAGCAATACATCGATGTGTTTAGTCATATTACAGAAAAAACATGTTTATTTGAAAATCCAAATGCATAGCAGGAAAAAAGAGCTGATCAATTAAAAATGTTATATAACTTTCATGCTTATTGCTGATCGACATTTCCCTATGCTTTATTATTAGCTACTGTAATCAGAGGCAGAAGTTACTTGTAAAGTACACGCATTATTTGGTAGCAAAATGAATTATTAAAAAAAAATTATCAGAAGAGTTTGATTCGAAATCAGGAATTTACCTATCATTTACCCTAATTCATATTCCAAAACAAGTGTAACAATTATAAACGCGTATCAGTAGACCAACTCGAACTGTACTTTAACCATCAGTCTTCCATATGAACATATCAACATCCAAACAAGTATATAGATCGCAAAAAAGGGAAAAAATCAATTGATGCAAAGTATTTAGGGCATTATTTAAATAGCAGAAATAAGGTCGTTACAACCTGAACAGAATTTGTTTGTATGTAGATAGGCACGATATTTAAGGAATGACAGTGATGCTGCTTAATAGTTACCTGTGTAACAGTTTTTGTCAGCAAATCCAGGAAGACATGCGCAATGAAAATCGTTAATCGTATCATTACATGTAGCGTTATTATAACATGGGTTAGATGAGCACTCATCGATATCTGAAATTAATGTCAGAGCTAGGTGAAATAAAAATAGTGTAAACGTTAGAGAAACTGTTGTTATTTAAAGGCATTACTTTCATAATACGTTTTTATCATGAACTATTTTTGGAAACCAAAAACCTCTCACAACCAATTGTTTATTATCTCACATATATCAAATAGAGAACGTAGTTAAAAACTAGCTGGAAAACAGTTTTTCTTTGTTGGAATTACAATTCGAATCAATATCCGAATGCAATATGCAGACATAAAACACATTAAATGTGGACGGTCGTTTTTGATTTACATGTGTTGCAATTTAAGTTATTATATCAAGATGTATAGACACATTACAAAAAAAATCTTATCGATGCAGGTTGCATTTTGTCAAATATGATTATATAATGGACAGAAATTCGTCGATAGGTTAGGTCAATTACAGAAAAAAAAAAAAATTTTTTTAACGTCAAAACATTGGAATAAAAGCATGTTAATAGAAAGTATTATATATCTTTCATGCTGATTGCTGATTGCTGATCGACATGATCAAAATGAATCATTTAATCGATGATAAGAAGAGTATAATTCAAAATCAGGAATTAATCCGACATTTTTTTCTGTTTCCCCAGGGTGTCGAATAACACAGGCTACACTGTACAAAAATAGAGAACGGAGATAAAAATAGTTTTTTGTTATAAATGATATTAGAAACAATATCCCTATGTAATCTTTAATTCACATCAAAAGATCATTGCTGTTTGTGGTTTAACTGTGTTGCAAGCTTTGAAAGTTAATACAGAAACACAGACGCATTGGCAATCATTTATCCCAGCAATGCAAGTTTAACTTTGTTTCACATCGGCATACGGCACATTCTTCCATATCTAGAGTATTAGTTAAACAATAAATCTAATACATGTATAGTGTGTCTTTCTATGTTGTGATGTTACAAGGCACCGTGTTGAAGACCGCACTTTGTGTTTTTGTTAGATGTATTTCTATTTTTATCCTTCTGATGAGTTAATCCTTTTTCAACTGATTTTAATAGTTAGTTCTTATGTTGTACTGTTACACCACTGTCCCATGTTAGGGGCTGGGATCCCGCAAACAGGTTTGACCCCGCCACATTCTGTACGAATGTGCCTTTCCCAAGTCAGGAGCCTGTAATTCAGTGGTTGTCGTTTGTTGGTGTGTTACATATTTGTTTTTCGTTCATTTATTGTACATAAATATGGCCGTTAGTTTTCTCGTTTAAGGTAGCTAAGGTGTATTCCTCCATCTTGGATTTCGAAATACCAGGAAACAATCGGTCTAGATCTTTTATAACATGTGCAAATTTCGAGAGTAGAAGGTAATTCATGTATACGAATTGTCATTTCAATATAGAAATTGACATGTATTATCATATGTATTGTTGTATTTTACAAAAAATAGAATAATTTTGTTAAAATCAATATTTTCAAACTTTGCCACACAAGGGGAGGTAACTCTAATGTAAGAGCAGATAATTCAGATGACGTTACTTTTACAAAAGAATGTGTTAAGAATTTACCTGTTTTATTATGTAGCAAGAAAACGAGTCCCGTGACTCCATTTTTTCTTGTTCTTGTCTAAAAGCATAATATTAAAGCTATCATCTCATATTTTTTCTCAAAATGATGTGGTGCAGTTTTCGTTCTATGGCAGAAAATTGGGTTTTCCATGCATTATCTATACAAAATCTGTCAATTTTGCACAACCTGTAGCGTGAAAATAAGCCCCTTGACCCATTCTTTTTATTACGTTTAAATTTCGATACCCCATCTACCTTAAATTGTTTTACATTTGTCATTTCCGGGTCCTGTATCGCTGACTATGCGGTATGGACTTTGCTAATTTTTGAAGGCCGTACAGTGACATGTAGTTGTTAATTTCTGTGTCATTTGGTCTCTTGTGGACAGTTGTCTTCTTTTTATATATCACCTATAATGGTTAACTTTTACAAATTGTGACTTGGATGGAGAGATGTCTCATTGGCACTCATACCACATCTTTTTTTAACTATATACAATAGTTTGTTTGCAAACATTTACAGTATAAATAAAAGTTTGAAAAATATAAAGTGTTGTTAAGAGTTTTAAAAGCAGGAATAATAGCATGTTGATTGAAAATATTAGATATCGTTAAGTAAAAAACCATATGTAAGGTATTTTCGAAATAAAAATACAAAAAAAAAAAAACTATTTTGTGATGCAGATAGTATGCATGATAGTTTGTTAATAAGAGTAAAGCTATTAAGAGTTACCTGTGCTACAATTTCTGTCAGTAAATCCAGGAAGACATATACATTGGAAATCATTGACCTTATCAATACAGGTTGCATCATGTTCACAAGGGTTAGTCAAGCAATCATCGATATCTGCAATGAACACCATAGCAAGTTTATAAACTCTAGTGTATAAGTTTAGGCAATTGTTGTAATTCATGGGCATCCTGAATATGTTTAGGTTTAATAAATTATTCTCGAAAAATAGGTCACATGTAGACAACAATTGGTTAAACTCGTTACATAAAGAAAAAGAGAATTGAGTTAAAAACCAGTGTAAACGCAGTTTTTAGTTGGCATTGATTTTGAAAACAATATCATAATGCAATATTTAATTCACACCAAAAGACCATTGCTGTTTGTGATTTACTTGTGTTGCAAGCTTTGAAAGCTTATAAAGGAACACAGACGCACTGAAAATTGTTAATCACAGCAATCCAAGTTGAACGTTGTTTCACATCACGTCGATATGTAGAGTTAAATTGAGATAGAAAAAAAGCAGAGAAAACCACTATACTGCAATTATTTACAGTAAAAAACGAAACGTTTTGAAAGAAATAAACTTTTGTTAGGAAATACAAAAGCAGGAATAATATCATGTCGATTGAAAATATTAAATATCGTTCAGTAAGAAGGCAAATACATTTTTTTGTTCGAAATAACAATATACATGTTGTAAACACAATTGATTTTGTAATGCAGATATGACGCATGATATTTGTTAATAAGAGTAAAACTGCTAAAGAGTTACCTGTGATACAGTTTTTGTCAGTAAATCCAGAAAGACATATGCATTGGAAATCATTGACCTGATCAATACAGGTCGAGCCGTGTTCACAGAGGTTAGGTAAGCAATCATCGATATCTGAGATGAACACCAAAGCAAGACGTATTACTCTAGTGTTTAAGTAACACAAATTGTTTTAATTCAATGGCCTCGTGTTTATCATGCACATGTTTTATATCTAGATCTAAGTCAATAAACACCGGTGTATAACCGTGTATTCATTTCATAACATAAATCAAACAGATAACTGAGATACGAAATAGTTGAAAACCAGTTGTTAAATAGCATTGCAATTGGAAGCAATATCCAAATGCACTTTATTAGACCGTTAAGTAGCCATTGCCGTTTGTGATTTACATGTTCTGCACAATTTGTGAGTAAGTACAGGAACATAGTTGCATCGAAAGTGATAAATCACAGCATTTCAAGTTGCACTTTGTTTCACATTTGTGTCGATATGTAGAGTGAAATTAAATAGAAAACATACATAAGAATTTACCTGCGAAATTTTACAAAACAAATCGTAAGTTTGAAAAGAAATAAAGTTTTGTTAAGAATTTTAAAAGCAGAAATAATAAATTGTTGATTGAAAATACTGCATATCGTTTATTCTTAGTGAAAATCGACAATAACCTAGGGTTTAATAAATGGTTCTGTAATCATAGGCAGACGTTACCTAAATATTAATACAGCATAAGATTACAAAACGTATCATTGTAATAATTATTAGAAGCGCCTTAAACGAATTCAAGAATTTACATGTCATTGACACACATTCATTATCCGATACAAGAGCAAGAAGAATAAGCAAGTTTCAGTAGACCTACTCGATCTATACTTTTACAATAAATCTTCTATATGCACATATTGACATGAATAAAATACATTTATACAACAAACACATATATTAAATTGATCAATGCTCTTTAAAGCAGATTGTAAAATGCAGTTAGACATAACAATATATCAAATTTATTTTGGTACGCACATATGAGGCATGTTAGTATATAAGTGACAGGGAATCTGCCGCGGTGAGTTACCTGTGCTACAGCTTTTGTCAGTAAATCCAGGAGGACATACACATTTAAAATCATTGACCAGATCAGTACAGGTAGCGTTATGCTCACATGGGTTAGGTAAGCAATCATCGATATCTGAAATCAACACCAACTTATTGACTATTGTGTATAAGTATGAGAAAATGTTGTAATTCAATGGCATCTCTTGTGTCATGCTTAGGTTTCGTAAATTCATTTAGGAAAACAAGTCACATGAAGACAATATATTATTTAATTCACAACATAAATCAAATTAAATAGAAAACGTGGATACAAACCAGTCATTCCCTTATGCATTATATAAGCAATGTTAAAACACATTGCTGTTTGTGATTTATCTGTTTTGAAGTTATGTCAGTTAATCCCGGAGCACAAACGCATCGAAAATCATTGATCGTGTCAACTCTGTTTACATTTTTTCACACGGGTTATGTAAAATTAAATACACACTTATAAATCATCAATTGTCTTGTCAAACGTAGAGGTGCTGCTCAGCTAAGTTCTCATCGAAATATCGTAGAGTTCGAGATACCATAGATAATCTGTTGATCGCTATTTTGCATATGATATTTATATTGACAACGTCAAGAGCGCCCTTAGTCATTGCAACAAGTGTACAGCGTGATTTCAAAAATATATATAGAATAGATCAATGGAAAATACGTCAAACACTGGGAAATAAACACATGTTTTCTTTTTTTATAAATGACAACGGTATTCATTCAAACTTGTATAAAATAACAACACATTTAACAGAATAAGATAAATTCTCCAGTGCACACAAATGATAAAAAAATGCAAATTCTGACATAAGATGGTATCTTTTTTAAGCTGCATCGTAAAAATGATGAAAATATTTTCAGTGCATAATGAATATTCTTTAATTTCATTCTTAACAATTCAAATAAAGTATACAATTTAAACGAGGAAATTTTATGCGGATTATTTGTTGACTATTCGTTCTGGTTCCCTGTACAGTGACGTTACATTAATTGTATCATTATGTTTTCCCCGTTTCTAATTTAGTAACAATAAAACTTACTCGTTTCACAATTCTTTCCAGAATACCCTGTGACACAATCACAAGTGTAATTATTGTCTCGATCTGTACAGTTACCTCCATTTTCACATGGGTTGGAGACACACTCGTTTATATCTGGAAGTTGTCAACAAAGACATATAATCGAGCGAAAATTAAAATTGTTTTGACATACAACACTGTTATAAAATGTTATAAATTAGACCGTGAGTGCACTTGATTACTGCCATTAATTTCAACTTAAATGAAATGATGACATGTTTAAAAGTATACATTTATACATTATACGATTACAAGAAGTATCATTTTAACAGTGGTGAGAGGAGCCAAATTCAAACTCAGGACTTTACAAGACATCTACAACCAGTATTACTTCAATACATTGTGCAAGAAGCACCAAAGCGTATCAGTAGACCTACTCCAGTTTTACTCTGACAATCCGTCAGTTGTTCAATCGATACAAGCTCTTTCGAATTGATTTCTATACTGCAGAGAGACAGTCAATAAAAGCGTTTTCGATATAACATGATATATGCGCAAAATATCGGGTTATTTTTTTTATATATCTGTCCTGTACGTTGAAAAAAAAAAAACCCTGACACAGCAGATTTTTTCTATCATAATTGTTTTCCCTTACCTAATTTAGAAACAGAAGTGCTTACTTAATTCACATTTATTCCAGAATACCCTGGGACACAAACAAAAGTGTAATTATTGACTCCATCTATTATAAGGCAGTTTTAATCAAATGACGCGTTTCTATTTATGTTAGCGTATGTGTTTGTTGCAGTTCAATGTTTCTGTTGATTTGTTGTTTTCCTCTTATAGTTGATGCATCCGTTTTAGTTTGTAAACAGGATTTTTTTTTTCGTTATACTGATGCATGTCTATTGAACAGCGGCATACTATTGATGCCTTTATTTAATGCGTTGCATTGTCAAAATCATAAAAAAAGTAAAATGTCAATATAGAGGGATATAACATTTTTAATACGGCTCATATAATATTAGATGAATATCAGTTGACAACTTTAATTAAGGAACTTATAAATGTAGCCAAACACAATTTCCTTTAACTTAAAATTATTATTCTTCTTATTATTATTATCTTCTCGTTTATCTCGTTTATTGTTTTGAAACAATGGAACTTACTTATTTCCCAATTATTTCCAGAATACCCTGGGACACAAACACAAGTGTAATTGTTGACTCCATCTATACAGCTAACCCAATTTTGACATGGGTTGGAGGAGCACTTGTCAATATCTGAAAGTTTTTATCTCATTCGTAAACATAAAGACATATAGATGATCAAAAACCCAAATCTATTTGATATATAACGCTGTTATATTGTTATAATTAAAATTATGGTTACACCTGGTCAATGCCATTTATTCAAACCTGAATAAATTGCCGACACGTTTTACAGTATTCAATGAATCTGCACATGCACATACATTATCCAAAGAACTGTGCAAATTCTAAACTATTAATGTATCTTTATATATATTATACTGTCACTTAATGTTGTTATTTTAGCGGTATTTTTTTATCATATAGATATAAACAGGAGGTTTGGCTATCCATGAAACCAGGTTCAATCTACTATTTTACTTAATAAGTCCTGTGAAAAGTCAGGAATAAGGCAGTAGTTATGAAATGACGCGTTTCTATATATGTTGGTGTTTGTTTTTGTTGCAACTCAGTGTTACTGTTGTTCTGTTGTTTTCCTTTGAAAGCTGATGTGTGTCTCTCCGTTTTGTTTTGTATCCCGAAATATTTTTCTCGCTTAATCAATGTATCAATATTGATCAGAGGCATACTACTATTGCTTTTATTTAATATGTTGAAGTGTCAGAATCATGAAAATAGTTTAATTTACAATATAGAGGGATATACCATTAATAATATGGTTTATATGATATTGAATACATATGAATAGACTATTTTCATATAACCGAATTCTGATTTCGGATTATACAATTGCTCAACAGGTTACCGTTTTTCTGTGATAGGACATTCTGGTATCAAGTCAAGTACGAGCAAAGTAAAGAAGTAAAATCAAGCTTTCAAATTGTACAATTTTGGGGGAAATTAACTGCTTTATATTTTATTTACACGACAAAATCATCGGAAAACAGTTAACTTTCCCTTCCAATTACACCGATGATATGTTTGATTTGACTTATTTTGGTTGCTCTCACTTGGCCGAGTGCCAGTATGTCCAACCATAGAATGGGTAACCTGCTAAAAAATATATTATGCGGAATCAAAAGTCGGTTCTATGAAATATCTATTGACAACTTTAATTTAGGAACTAATAAAAGTAGCTTAAAACAATTTCCCTTTAACTTAAGTTTGTTATTATTATAATCTTTTCTCCGTTTCTTGTTTTGAAACAATGGAACTTACTTACTTCACAATCATTTCCAGAATACCCTGGGACACAAACACAAGTGTAATTGTTAACTCCATCTGTACAGCTACCTCCATTTTGACATGGGTTGGAGGCGCACTCGTCAATATCTGCAACCAAGTATTTATTGCATTCGTTAAAATAAAGACAAACACATGATCGAAAATTAAATTGCCTATGTACATTAAAAAGAATGCGAATTCTGAACTATGGATTTATCGTAAAAAAATACATACAAATTTAAAAAAATATTTACATCTACAAGATACAGTTGGTTACAAACCAAATATAACATAAATGTAATGCACGTTCAAGCAGCGTGCTTGTATTTCATTTTTTTATTTCAATTTTTGCGTGTTCTAGTCATTATGCTATAAATGGCGGTCAAACTGGAAGTTTCTAATGAAGAAGCGCGTTTACTCTGTTTACGTTTATTCTCTAGTTAACGGGCGTTGACCTCAGATTTTACTCTTCCCGTAAACTTTAGGTGAAAATATTAAATACACGTTGTCTTTTCTTGTTAGAATTGTTTCTAATTTTAAATTTGAATAGAAAATCATAACTTTTGTAAAAAAAAAAAAATATTATGTGGTGCGAATGAAAAATATCATCAATCTAGGTTCCAATAACATATAACATTTTCATTTTCATTATTTTTAAAGAATTATCCAAATGTTTCAAGTGACAAATAAATAAAGTATTGCTGAAACTGTTTGAGAATTAAATCTGTAAAACTTAAAAATAAAGTGTTATATTTTGTCAAAAATATTCGTTATCAAGGCAATTTGTCCAAACATGAAATAAAGCAGACGTAAAAAAATATCTACGAAACTATGTTTCATACAAACAGTAATTTCGAAAATATCTGCCGTAGTTCATTGTTTACTTCATTTAAAATAATTTTGTTGTTCGACCTATATAATTTTATACAATGTATAATGTTAATTGTATTTAACCTGTTAATCACTGCATACACATTGTTTTTATATACATACAAAAAAAAAAGAATCTATAAAAATCTTCCTTCCCTTGTATGTGAAACAATCCATCCTAGGGTATAAGAAAGCTCTGAATTTGTGTAAACCTACTCCTTCTGGGGTACCAAAAGAACATAACGTTGATGCTGTCTTATAATATTTCAACAGTTATATTGGCACCGTTTGCTATTTTAAACTTAAGTTCCTTCATTTTAATGTCTTACAACTCAATTTGAGATAAAAAAAAAAAAAAAAAAAA
This sequence comes from Mytilus coruscus, assembly GCA_017311375.1. NCBI lineage: Eukaryota > Metazoa > Mollusca > Bivalvia > Mytilida > Mytilidae > Mytilus > Mytilus coruscus. Next base: position 25,955,887 of record CM029608.1, on the reverse strand, counting down.
AAAAAGGTACAAGTACAAGAAAATTATTAACCATAAGATGTATTGTCCTTTTTTATCGTTATTGACATTAGTGTTAGTAACAATCATGATCCTTAACTTGTATTGCCCTTAAGTGATGTAGTAATAATATTTTTACACAAAAGAAAATCCATCTTGAGTTACAGAAAGCACCCAAATTACCTGGCCAGTACAAGAGTATATAAAATTTACATTTTGACCTTTAATTGTTCGAGACATTATTATTAGCAACACAAGACATATTGAGCTCGAAAGATGTGTAAAACTACTCGTCCGTCACGTTCAATTGTTATTGACATCATTAGTTATAATAACCATAGACTTATGTTATATAGCTCTAAATTGGTGAAGTACTTATCATGCTGATTTACAAAAAGAACAACATTTTTGCGGTTGTATAATAGTCAAACACAATAGAAACTATGGGCAAGTTTTGAAAATGCAAATACTAAATGTAGCTATTTTAAACTTGGATTAATTTCCTGTCATTTCAAACAATACTCAATTATCATGCCAGTACATTAATATTCATAAAGAGGAATATTGGCAACTGATGTCGCACTTTTTTTAACATGGGCCAACATGAAAACGTCAAAATTATTCCTAATGATCGTTTTAAGAAAAATCGACTACGAATTACGTCATTTGATTTTCTTCCATTCCTGAGTATAATTTAAATGTTACATTGTGAAATCTACGTTGAAGTAATAATTCTGATTTACTTGTTCTCTTATTTTCAATGACGTAATAAACCGTTGTAATTGATTAACAGTCAACAATTCACCTTTGCTCTACGATTTTCATGTTTGTTATCAAATTTATCATGTTCGATTGGTAAATAGTTTAATCAATGTGTTCGATGATGAATTTTGTCGATATGTTAGATTGTTATGGTAAATGTTCATTGATGCACCAATAGGATGGAATCAAATTTACACTAAATGAAATTGTACCTGTTGTTGTTGGAATATAAGTTGTTGATTGAGTAGAATTCACTGTTACTGTTGTTGGAGTAGTTATCTCAGTTTTGACCGGAGTGGTAGTCTCTGTTGTTGTCGAAGTAGTAGGTGGTGTAGGAGAGGTAGTCTTTGTTGTTGTCGAGGTAGTAGGTGGTGTAGGAGAGGTAGTCTTTGTTGTTGTCGAAGTATTAGGTGTTGTAGGAGTGGTAGTCTCTGTGGTTGTCGAAGTAGTAGTTGTTGAATGAATGGTAGACTCTGTTGTTGTTGAAGTAGTAGGTAGTGTAGGAGTGGTAGTCTTTGTTATTGTCGAAGTAGTAGGTAGTGTAGGAGTGCTAGTCTCTGTTGTTTGTTGAAGTAGTAGGTGGTGTTCGAGTAGTAGTCTCTGTTGTTGTCGAAGTAGTAGGTAGTGTAGGAGTGGTTTTCTTTGTTGCTTCTGTTGAATAATAAGTTGTTGTTGTTAGAATGGAAGTCGTTATAGGAAGATCATGTTGTTGTTGTAGTATCAGTCATTGCTGTTGTTGGAATGGTAGTTGTTGCTGTTTTAGTATTAATCATGTCTGTTGATGGAATATTATTTGTAGTTGTTGGAATAGGTGTTGTTGTAGGAGAAGTAGTAATTTTTGTTGTTAGAGTAGTAGTCTCTGGTGATGTTGCTGGAGTATGATTCATAACTGGAACAGTATTCGATGTGTGAGATGAAATCTTTGTTAAATCATAAGCTGCTGTAGAAGAATCAGTCATTATTGAATTAGAATCTGTCACCGATGTTGATTGCTGATATAAACGGATATTTACAAACCGTGGTTTATTATAAATATTCTAATATGAATCAGATCGCCTTGTTATTTTTCTGATTGCTATCGATTTAAGTCGTTTCAGCTTCATAAGAATGTAGAAATTGTTCCTAATGAAAAACAATTTGTTGTACGTTTTTCATCAAAATACTATGCTCGATTGGTAAATATTTGAATCAATGTGTTTATGATGGATTCTATCAATATGTTAAATTGATGTGCCAAATGTTCATTGATGCATACAAAGGATAGAATAAAAATAACAGTAAATATAGAAGACAGAAATGGAAGGAATAAAACTGCAAATTCATTGTAAATATGTTATGTTCTCTTTGTTATATTTGAATATAGTACATTTATTCTGACCGGACGTTTCCGCGTATTTGTACATCCCGAAAATGAACAAATGCGTTCTAAGCTGCAGTTGTAGCTTTACAATAAATGTTTGCTTGATTTATTTGTAAAACAATTTAAAAAAAATACTTGTAGATTTGGAAACTTGTCAATCCTTAAATACCGTAATGTAAAGGTGTGCTCTTTGTTGCTTATACATTGTTTCCTTGTTGTGTTTCCTTTTTTTCCCATTGTTTATCCATTAATATTAAACTATACATAGGTAATATATTATAATGCAATACATCAATTTTGAAACACCAGTAATAAACACAATAACATATTGATGTGCCGCTTTGAATTTTACATGCAACTAAAACTTACATATTTGGATTACAAGAACGCATAGGACTGTAGAATCTCTTAAATACATCCCTGTTTAAGAAAAAAACAAAATAAGTTTATGATATGAAAAACGAAAAAAAAAAGGGTTTCTCATCGAAGATTATATCAAACTGATAACGAAGATCATGTTGTTCTTGTTACTTTCTCTCTCAAACAATTTGAATGCACCATACCTCTTATAGCCAGAGCCTTGATATTTGATAATTATAATACTATATTTAGCTTTAGGCCGCATCAATTTAATTTCTTGTTCTACATTGTTCTACGGGTTTTTCCACTCCAAAAAATGGGGCGAGCGAGCGATTTATAAATTTTAATACAAAAAAAAATTAAATTTGCAAACTTTTGAGGCGAAGCTTGAAAAGTAAAGACGAGCAATTATAACTTTTTTTAAACACAAAATCATTGGTTCTGACAATATCGATCAAAACAAGATGGTATCAAACTTGATTTACCACTTGTGCCTTGTCATTTCTTTACTGCTGAAGTTTTTTTTTCCCTGTTCACAAAGATATGTAATGCCCACTTTTAATTGCAGCATTATTATGGATTCTTGTATTTGGAAGTAACCACTCAGCTTAAAAAAACACGGTACCATTACAATTGACTAACTGTTTCTTATATTTAGCTGTTTATAATAGAAATCAAACACAATATTATATTGTGATCTCTTACCTTCGCCGGATAAAATACAAAATTCAAATACAAAAGTCCCCTGTAGTGTTAATCTATGTAGAAAGATAAACGCAGACAATCTTAAAACATCTCATAAAACTTGAACGTATTGATTCTATTTACACTCTGTATATATATTATCTTTTATTATCTTTTATTGTACATATTTTGAATAGATAAGCCATTTACATAGCAATACATTATCTACTTAGGTTTTCTGATAGATATAGTTTAAACTGTTTATAATGTTGGTGCTTGTTATGATGGACTTGTTATAGGTTTATTATTGTATGTGGACTGCAAGTTCTTTTTATTGCAAATCATACCACATCTCATTATTATTTATCGTGAACACTGTTAACGGGAATTAACTTATAATGAATGTCAATATCTGCAAAGCATTTCATAATTATCCATTATATTTGTTATGCACTATATCTCTCTAAGGTAAAGAACACCTCTTACGTATTTTACATGTCTTGTCATAGATCCCTAATCTAGGTCATATTCTAATGAATATAAACATGTATCTCAAATATATTTCATCGATTTCACTTGCATTTTTAGTTTAGATTATGCATTTCCATAGTACTATGTATCTTCAATATATCTTAGAAAAGTCCAGGAGTGCAACAGTCAACGCCTGTACTCTATTTATTAGGATTCTGACCTGACAAAGTGGAAGATAATTGATATCCTGTAAAAGTGTTGTTTCAAAAATGATGTGCGCATCTTCTTGACTGTTACAGCACAGAGCTCCAGATAAATGATACGATCATATTTCACGTAGTGTGAGTATAAAGTTCTTCTGACATCACCACTTCATAAGATCAAAGATCGACATGAAAAAAGGTTCGATAGTCTTAACTTATTCATGATTTTAACGTTTCGATCATCACTGGGTTGCTTGTCAAGCTTCTCTTGTCGTTGAAGGAGTACTCCTCATTTAGAACCGTGTGTTTATTACTTGCAGAATCGAAAGAAGACAGTTTATATGTAAATTTACAGGTAAATAATGTTGTTGTTGAGCTTATCTAAACTGCGTTTGGTCTTCCTCATACTGAATGAACCCTTGAAACTTTGTAAATATAAAAAAGAAGATGTGGTATAATTGCCAATGAGACAACTCTCCACAAGAGACCAAATGACACAGAAATGAACAACTTTAGGTCACCGTACGGCTTTCAACAATGAGCTAGCCTCATACCGCATAGTCAGCTATAAAAGGCCCCGAAATGACAAATTTAAACAATTCAAACGAAAAAAACTAACGGCCTAACTTATGTACAAAAAAATGAACGAAAAACAAATATGTAACACATCAACAAACGACAACTGAATTACAGGCTCCTGACTTGGGACAGGCACATAAATACCGAATGTGGCGGGGTTAAATATGTAAGCGGGATACCAACCCTCCTCCTAACCTGGGACAGTGATGTAACATTATAACATAAGAACGAACTATACAAATCAGTTAAAAAAGGCTTAACTCATCAGATAGATACAAATAGAAATACTACACAGAGTGGACGTGGCCGTGTACTTGTATATCTCCAACAACAAAAAGACACTACGTACAGATCTGAGAGTACTCGCAGTTACTGAGAGCTAGTTGAAAGCAACTAACAACTAATTAAAAAATATCATGCATCTAAGAATAAATTATTAATCAGTACATATCCAACATCCAATGGATTTAGTGTAAAGACGTCATTAACAGTAAGAGAACAACATGATCTTGTGCAATGCCAAGATACAGGTATCAACAGATTGTAGATCCATGAATGTGTATATGTGTATAACATTAATACTCATTCTCTGTAACCACTTAAACTTTTTCGGCACACATAGTCACCGATCTTCCTGAAAATTGGCTGATATGTAGATCCTATTAGACTAGTCAGAAAAATAATGCCAACCTATATGTATATTGGTTGGTTACCATGGTAACAGCAGAGAAAGTTGGGATTTTTGAGAAAAATACAATATTTGGTGTGGTGTTGTGAAATTATGCGGCTACATCTATTAAAAAGAAACACAAAAACAATTAATTTCAGTCTTGTTTTAGTCAAAAATTAAAAAAAAAGTTACGGGTAATCTACCTAGAAACATGTGAAATTAATTTCTAAAAAATGATCATTGTGCAATATTCTTCACAATACGAATTATCTCCCTTTGGTGGGTTACTCTAATGACTGGACCAAAACGAAAATGCTAATAACTTTTTTATTTCTAAAAGGATTGATGTCAAGTTTAAATTGTTATAAATTTAGACCATTCAATACATAAATATAAGGAAAATATATAGAAAACGTTTTTTAAATCTTCAATAAAACGTGACCTGACCAACGCTGACAATGACAGGACCAAATGAAAATGCTAATAACTTTTTATTTCTTAAGGATTTATGTTAAATTTGAAATATAATAAAATTTGATCATTTAATATATAAATTAATGAATAAATATTGAAAAAAAATGATAAAAAATTCAGAAAACGTTACCTTCCTAACGTTGACAATGACCTGACCAACAACAGCAATGACCTGACCGATGAAAATTTCTGTGTTATTTAATATTATTAAAAAAAAACAGATAACAATATGTTTTTGGGTAAAAAACTTGACCTGACCAACGTTTTACTGTGTCCTGGTCGTTGTACTACCTAAAACTTATTTATATCTTATAGGACAAAAATGTAGGATTTGCTTAAAATTTATGAAAAATTAACATTAAGATTGAATGGTAAAAAACTGGGAAAAACAGTTTAGGGTACTTTGACGAGCACTGGATTATTTAAACTTTTTATGGTATTGAGTAGTATATTGTATTTAACTGTGTTGTAAATTATGTTGTATGTTACTGGTTATAATTTGACACGTTTGATCACAAATATAAAGTAACACACAAAAGGTGTGATTGAAGTAGGCCATGCATAAATGCATGTAAGTTGATAAATCCAATATAGTTTGTTTTTTAATATTTTCTTACAGTAAATAATTATGTCCACGTACTACTTAAGGCATACCCGAGCCTTGTGTTGGATATCTTGGTAGTTTTAAATATTTTCATAGAAAACAAATAAACATTTCGCGGACTACTTGCGGTATGCCCGAGCCCCTGCATGCACGATATCCTGGTAGTTTAAAATATTTTCATAAAATATAAGTATACATATTCGCGGACTTTACTTGAGGGTTGCCAGAGCCTTGTCTTAGTTTTAAATGTTCCCGAAAGTCAATACATTTATCGTTTGCTAATATGTTTGTAAGCATTTTATATTTTCTTATTTGAAAGAATTAATGGTTCAATCTAAGTGTTTCTATAAATTTGATGCAAAGCCTATTACATATAAATAGGTATAAAGTCATTTTCCTGGTCATGATAACGGTCAGAATGAAGGACAGAAAGTCACAGACAAAAGTCGCGGACAAAAAGTCACATGTATAATATGTTATTTATAAACATTGACTCCTGTTTCAAAGTAAAATGTATTTTTTTTTGTTAAAAGAAAGACAATATACTAATTTTGAAAAACATCTTTCTGTAATGGGCTTTCAGTGAAAATCAAAGTATATGTACATCATGTACATGTATATAATTCTTTTAAAGTTACCCTGTGTAAAGATCTAGAGTTATCATATTGTCAATATTTTTTAATTTGCTGCTAAAAATCCATGAAGATAATTGTTATTTTCTCAAATTTCAATAATCCAATGCCTATTAGTAATGTTAATATAGCGCTACCATAGGCGGATCCAAGGGGCCCTGATGGCCCGCCCCCTCCTTTCATTGGAGCATTCTGTTGATTACATATGGAATCACTGAAGCATGAATGTAACGGGCCATCTCTTAAGACAGTCAGTGGGACACCTTATATGAAAATTGTCTTGATGGTATATTTCCCCCCTGTTGCTCGTTGTCAGACCCGCAGTCACCCACTGTCAGATTTTCCGAGGGTCCTCATAGGGAAACCGTATTTTTTTGAAAATCTCGAAAATTCTCCCCAGCCAGAACGTCAAACAAGAAATGTGTCGGATGGATAGCAGGGACCATCAAGTAGCCGACTATAACCGCCCTTGCTTGTTACGCCCTTTGTTTGCTAAAGGACCCTTGTGTTTATTCTTTAGGGCTCCTAGTTAACCTATTGAAATTTCTGTCCTTGTCCAATTGATCCCGATTTCCAGTGATATTTTAAATTGTCTGCCTTCATCCCAGCCTAACCCTATTGCAGGACCTTTTTTGAAATTTTCTATTTTTTATAACTTCACCTCAAACATTATCTTCATGTTGATACTCATCATCCAATAATACAATATTATTCAAAACGTATAGCTATACATGCTTTGCCATTTCAACATTGAGTTTAAAAGAATGAATAAGAAAAATAAACAGCTCATAATAAAGGTATTTTTTCCTTTATAGAAAGTTTAGATGGTCATTTATCATTTATTTAGAGGATCAACGTCTGACTCTTTTGATTCTATTTTTATTGTGTTGAATTGTATCAAATTATTGACTTTAATTAATTTTGGTCAGTAGACTAGCACAGAACCTACAATGTTCCTATTAAATTTATTGATTTTGTTCTCTTCTGAAATATGCATGAGATGATTGACACTGGACATAAAGCAAACCACAACTAATCGATCATTTCTTTTTACAAAATCTTTCCAGCCCCAAATATTGCACAATTGAATATTTAATTTTTAAATGATTTTACTAGTATTTGTTTTTCTAGTTTTTCTTGTATATTTTCATGATCATGAAAACAGAAATTTCTTCATAATCAGCAATTTTATCCACATTAGAGAAATTGTATTTGTGTTTCCTTCAAGTGGTAACACCATCATCGATATACTATTTTCTAGCAAAATTATTTATACATACATGTGTGAATACAGTGAAACTTAATAAGTGTTTTAGTTTTCCTACTTTTGTGCACATTTAAGAAACTAACTGAAACTTTTCAAAATTGTTTTAAACTTGTGTATCATCATGAAATTGTTTCCATAGCAACAGAGTTAAAACTATTATACCTATATAAATGAATATGTTTAAAATTTTTATGATTACAATAATTTCCACAAATTGTATATTTATTTATTTTTCTGACTGCAGAATTAGGTTTCAAAACATTTTTTTCAAAATTTTCAAAATTTTTTTTTCTGAAAAATGAAAACTAAGCATTTTGTATCCATGGTAACAAAAAAATGAAACATACTTCCCCATTACTTTTTCGCATCATTGATAAGATATGACTATGGTATTTATGAATTCATGGGTGACTTTAATTGAGGTGTCCGCAAAAAATTATGGTGAGCATTCAAAAATGACCTCAAGAGGGTATTTTTTACCTAATGCAAACCACATAAAAAGGGGGGTATATGTGATTATGATTGAAAATGAATATGAAAATATCAGTTATTAAATTACATTAATAAAATGCTTATATTTAATAAAATCATTAAAAATTAGTCTTTCTCTTAATCATTTATTATGAAAAATTATGTTGAAAATAGCCATTTCAGCTTAAAATCATAGATATCCAGAAGAGGTAAAACTGGTCATCGGTTGCTATGGCAACCGATATGCTTAGCAACCAAAATTTGCCATTTTTTGTTTGTTTCATCAAGACTAGTTAGTGTGTGAAGTTTGAAGAAAATCCATGACCATGCGTGCCACACTCCCTATGTAAGAGTTTAAATAGTTACAGAGAACCAGTATTAATATGTAAGTCTACTTTGGATGCTTTTACCAGGTAATTTGGTGTAAATAATTAGTTGAATTGTACTTGTGCTGCAACGTTTTGATTGAATGCTTTCTTGAGTATTTGGATGTTTTGTTTAGATCCAGGTTCCAACGTTTTCAACGTTTGATATTACTGTCTTTTCCAAAGAAATAGTTGACATAAACCCGTTCTTAGCAAGTGGCTTGTAAATATTATGACTGACGTTGGCTGCTATATGTCATATTTGATGCTTTTGTTGACTGGTATCACCAGCCCAGTAGTCAGCACTTCGGTGTTGACATGAATATCAATTATATGATTGTTCATTTGTATCAATTTACTGTTTGCAAAAGTATGAATTATTCGAAATACTAAGGATTTTCTTATCCCAGGCATAGATAACCTTAGCCGTATTTGGCACAACTTTTTGGAATTTTGGGTAAACAATGCTCTTCAACTTTGTATTTGTTTGGCTTTCTAACTATTTTGATCTGAGCGTCACTGATGAGTCTTATGTATACGAAAAGCGCGTCTGGCGTATTAAACTATAAGACAGGTACCTTTGATAACTATTAACATGTACGTTAGATTTTCACGCTTAAATTATTTTACATTTGTTCATTGCGGGTAACAAAATGTCATTATACGAAAAAAAAAAAATATGCTGATTTTTGTAAACCGAAGGAGTATATATACATTACTACAAGAGGAGATAACACTACTTGTTGATGAGAATAAAAACCTAAATTAAAGCCTTCTACATCATCCTTGCCACGAGAAGCTGAAAACCTGTAAGGATTTACAGCATGATTAAATGATTGCTTGATTTATTACTTGATACTTAACGCCCACTGGCATATTCTCAGGCGTATTCAAGAGAATGAGCACAATATAACACTAACTAAAACAGGTAGGTTATCAAATAGGGCGGGACACAAGATGCAAAAGGAAAATGAGACAATAATTTAAATATGCAATAGTTCACATACGGACACCTCAAATAGTTGTTGCAAGGACAGTAGCTCTATAGAAAGAATTCGATTTGACGATTGACCATAGATACAGGAAGATGTGGTATGATTGCCAATAAGACAACTCAAAACCATTATAGGTCAAAGTAACCTAGCCCATCCTTGGGGCTGAGAATTGTTGAGTTATATTGTATCAGATTTCATAATGTACTGTATAACTGATTCCACTCTAACTTGGCGTGATTTGGAATTTTGCATACTACCCTGCCAAGAAAACATATCAGCTGATAACCATAGATATAAGAAGATGTGGTATGAGTGCCAATGAGACAACTCAAAACCATTATAGGTCAAAGTAACCTAGCCAATCCTTGGGGCTGAGAATTGTTGAGTTATATTGTATCAGATTTCATAATGTACTGTATAAGTGACAGTGATCTTGTCTACGTAAAGAATTCTTGCTCTTGGGAAAAAAACTTAAATGTGCCTAACCACCTTTTGTATGTGCCTGTCCAAAATCAGGAGCCTGTGATTAAATTCTTGTCATTTGTTGTTCTGTTTCATATTTGTTTCTCGTTCATTACAGTTTATATCCTACTAGATAAGACCGCCAATTTTATCGTTTTAACTATTTATATTTGTCATTTCGGGGCCTTTAATAGCTTGAAATGTGGTATGTATTTTGTTCATTGTGAAAGGCAGTACGGTGACGTATAGTTCTAATTTTCTGTTTAATTTGATTTCTTGTAGAAAGCTGTCTCATTGACAATCATACCACACTAATTATTGTATAAACTGAAAATTGGAGATCATAATATTTTGCTACAAATAAATGTAATGAATTAGTCTATGCTGAATCTGAACGACTCTGTTTGATACACTTCATTCTTACTGTGGGCGATTAATTGTATCAAACATGTTTTATTTTTATTTTTCTCTTGTTAGTTTCAGGTTTTGACTTTGTAGTCAGAATTCGAGGTACCATGCTAAATTTTACAAGTGGTCATAGTCAAATAATACCTTTACCGGAAGATTCTGATGTTGATTGATAGCAACATACAACATGTTTGCGGTTATATTCCTCTGACCCCCAATTGACTTGAGAATAGAAATATGGTCACTTTGTTATTGATCTGACTAGAAATAAAGCTCTTGCAGTAGTGGATCGTCCATTTGGCGGCGCTGAG
>CM029608.1:24363168-24616745 GCA_017311375.1 Mytilus coruscus | reverse complement strand
ATTTCAGTGCGGGTGTTTTGTACACGCCGATAAACTGAAGCATGAACCACACGGATGATCTGGGTTAGTTGATGTTTGAATCAAGATCATCTGTGTGTTTGCGAGTTATGAACGTAGTAAAGAAAGATAATCCAAAAGTATGTTTCTGACTGGTAAGTATAAATATTTCATAAAATTTTAACTTGTTTACAAATTTTGAATTTTATTACATATTCAAGTTGATTTTGTAAAAATTAGCTTGTATGTAAATTTTCGTAAACAAAACACTGTGTTGTTGGTCGTTTGCCCATAATTGCCCTAAAGCTAAATGTCATCGTCAGATTATGAGGGTCTGAATGGGGATTAATTATTTCTGTATTCTATCATTTTAGGCAATTTTTCTATCCGTTATACCTTTTGCTGATCATTCTTTATTCCATATATTCTAGTACCTCATCATTTTCTTTTCTATATATTTGTCTGGTTATTTTCTGTTTTCTTTATTCTTTTGTCAATAATTTTCATCCACAACGTCATGTATAATGGAAGACGATAAATATTTTAGTATACATACCACCCGTTGTCAATTCTCCCTGATATACAAACCACATGTAGTTATTTCTCACTTGGACACAGGACTATATATATATATATATACAACTCGTCTAAACATCAACCCAACAATGTTAGATCTGTAAATTTGCTTTCGCAAATTTTTGTTCTTCCTCGCCGGGATTCGAACCCATGCTACCGAGATATCGTGATATATATATTACGTAATAGTAGCGAATGGAATTTTATCGCACTGGCTTGTTAAGTGTATTTTGATCTGACAACAAGAATACATTTGTTTATCATAATTTTTTACTTTATCTAAAATTAAGAATGGAAATGGGGAATATGTAAAAGAGACAACAACATGAAAATAGAAGGCCACCAATTATATTTGATCATGTTTTAGTTTCGAAAAGGCAAAACCATCTTATTTTCAAAAATCTCTACAAGGATGATAAAAGTTTTAACGACCTTGGCTGGCTATACAGACTGAGCCCTCGCACGGTTGGTATCTAAAAGTTGTCGAATTTAAGAAACTTTATCAAGAGATAGGCTTTACCTAGCTTTAGGCCCCAGGTTTTAAAAATATCTATTTAGGAACCAAATTGTGGCTTCTTTATATTTAATTTTGTCGAAGAGAACAATTACACAAAGAGCAACATGCGAGAAGAGGTTTCATTTTCGCTTACATTTTTTTATTGAAGTAACTAATCTTTTGAGGTTACGCCACGGAAATATATTTCAAATGAAAAGGTGCGATTGGATACATCCTAAAAAAAAAAAAAAAAAAATATAGGGATAAAATTACGGCTATTCGTCAATCAGACAGCAATCCAACATAAACACAAGTAGGTTATCTGACATATAAAATAAAAGGTTAACTTTAAGCATAACCCGCGCTGATATCAACTTTCTATTTTCTGAGTAAAATTACGATACATGGAGAGTGCCATTCCTAAATACATACGAGTCCACAAACTTTTATAATGTAAGGGTAAATGAGGATCTCTTTAGAGGAACAAAGTAAAGATGCATGCTGAAGCAAGAATAATTTCCACACGAAGAACATCAAACAGGACGATCTCTCAATTAGTATGCAACTGTAACTAATACATCCATAGACATTAACACTAGTTAATGCTTTATATACTGACATTAAAACAAATACACTGCTCATATAAAATTTGGCATTACTTTCCCGGGAAAAAGAATACGTTTCCGCTATAAGTCTACGTTTCCGGAAATAAATACCTTACTTTTCCGAGAAAATAGTAACGATTCCGGTATGTTCAGGCAAAAGTAGTAATATATTTTAAAGTCAAATCCCAAGGAAATGATGCACACAAGAGCTAACTGTTCACATTCTGGTATGTTGTGTGGTTGAGTTGCTGTCTCTTTTACGTCTTTATCACATCTTTTCTTCGTATATGCGACTTTGATATCGTCATGCATGGACACAATACTTCACTATTCGTTTCATTTTCGTATTTTGACATGATTAATATACAAATAAGAAGATGTGGTATAATTGACAAATTCAGTATTTATACTACATAACATAGGTGGTGTCATGATCACAAAACTTTCCAATAATTTTGACATTGATCATCAGTTATATTTTACTATTTTGTAAATTTGAGTCATTGACAAACAATCGCAGGTCTTTATTTGTAGCACGTTCCTTCGTTCACGTTTCCGCAAAAGAAAAAGCGTTTCCTTCTCGCACTTTAACAGCCCTTTCCCGCAATTATTTTCAAGATAATTTCATATAACACATTATGAAATCCCGACCAATGAAATTTATTTGAATATTAAACGTGGCCTACGAGAGCACCTAGATTAAACTTGGGAAGTTAGAATAGCCAATTATTTTTTTATCTAGTAATTATCGCTAAAATATGCCTTACACAATTATATGACAGAAACATTTAATCCGACCTGCTTTACAATGTTTAAGTTACCTTTTGGTCTTATAAACGTTTTGAATGCCGCAAATATAAAATAAAGTTTTTTAAATATTTCCTTTGGGCCAGGGCCGACTGTGCAAGGGCTTAATAGCCAGTCCAGTTCGTCAAATGTTCATTTATTGCAAGAATTATTTTACATGCGGACATAACGAGAACCCTTTCGTAACCCCACTTCATTTTTCATTTGTCGTTTGCTGCTTTTACACAAATAACACACATTTTAACCAGTGACCGGTATTACAATTTTACACAGGTTTAAAAGTTCATTGAGCTGTTACTTTAATTACAAGTTTTAGCAAGACGAAACTGTTTACTAAATGAATTCAACAAATGTCAAGCTCATCTATATCAATTTTTAATATTTAACAAAAAAATGTTTTTAATTACAAGCTATTTTAAATGTCGGTATAAATGTTAATGTTTTTTTACCAAAAATACAATATGCATCTATTAAAACTATGTACACAATGACTAATTTATTTTCCTTTTACGTGCGTGTCGACATCAAAATAACAAGTACGTCAATATAGGAATACAGAAAAAGAGGAATGATAAATATTCAGGAATACATTAATTCTACGATTACATCAAGGACACACTTATACAGAAATATAAGTGATCATTTCACCTCTGAAATGTAATTCAAATCTATTTATTGTCTATTGATTAAAAACATCTTTCACTTCTAGGTTTGTAATGAGCACAATTACGACCTTCTTATTATCTTTCCGGTTTTATTTTTCGCAAGTTTATTTAAAGACCATACCTTACTTACATGCCACGAGTTTTCATATTAGTAGGCAATATTGAAAACGAATAATTTGATATAAAGAGCTATTTTATTTTTAACAGATTAACACTTTGTGCTTTTAAATCGTGCCTCAATATTTATAAATTTAGTTATATATCTATTGTTCATTCGTTTATCTTAATTGTGAAGCATGTTTATATATTCAGATTAAAATTTTATTATTCCAATTATGAATATACATATAAAACATTATTAAGAGGGCGGAAGGATTTTTCGTGGACGTCTGGATTGGACCTTTATTTTGCGGAAAATCGAGAAGTCAGGATTAATTATTGATTTTACGAAAATTGGGATGACACCCCTCTGACCTACATTAAATGCGAATATGAAATTCTGAATGACGCTAAGTGTATCATTGTTAGTACAGTTATTTCCTGTTAGTAATCAAACTATTTTAATTTTTGAAATACCAGCATATTATCATCGATAGTGAATTTTATGTTATTACATTTAACTATTGTTATGTCTTTGAGTGTGAATTCCATTCTTTTATGAATGATTTATTTTTATTACACATGTGATAATATTCTTTGTAACTGGAATAAAAATTCATACAACAATTGCATACATAAATTAAAACCGCATTATCTATGTTTCAGTTGTCAAAGTAACAGCTTTTCTGACAGATTTAACAGAGTATTCTGCCTTTAATGCAGTCTATATGAAATGTGAGTGTACAGTTTAAACATAAAATAAGAAGATATGGTATGATTGCCAATGAGACAACTCTCCACCATAGACCACATGACATAGAAGGTGACACCTTATGGTCACTGCACGGCCTTCAACAATGAACAAAACATATAACACATAGTCAGCTATAAACGGCCGCGAAATGACAAATGTTAAACCATTCAAACGAGAAAACTAACGACCTGACTTAAGTACAAAACAGTAACCAAAATACAAATATTATATACAGCAACAAACAACAACCACTGATGTACAGGCTCCTGACTTACAAGTACAGATCTTAGAGTACTTGCAGTTACTGACAGCTAGTTTAAAGCCAATAACAAATAATACAAAAATTCAAGCATCTACTACAATAACATGAATAGGAGGTAACTCATTTACTAACTCAAACAAATCAGCGCCCTCTATCCACTATTATTACTCGTTAATAGAGTGATCGTTGTGAGCGGAATATAACGACTGGATTTTCTTGTTACTCATTTACCGTTTTGAATTTACCAACCAAGAGGAAACAATTCTGGGAATCAATCACACGACTCTAACCCTTTGATAGGGGACACGGTAGTAATTCCTGGACCATATAGATAATGATGGCCTGTTTAGAATTTTCACCACTTTGACCTTGAACCTACATACACAGTTAACTGAAGTACTTTCATTATAATATTCAGAATAAATTTGAATATGTATGATGACTGTTTATTTATTGCTTTCTTTATAATCCAAGGGCCACTTTTACTTTTGGTCTTTTATAATGCAGTGAATACAAAATAAAAACAAATGAATCTCAAAAATTCATTTTCTTCTGTATGTAAAATATTTAATATTTTTCTACACCTGATTCATTGCTCAACTTGGGAAATATGTTCAGTAGATGCTGTATTTTGTTATCCAATCAGATACATTGACCTCAGTACACAAAGGAGCAACCTAGTTCTCGGAAATGAAATACTACAGTGCCACTTTAAGTATTGTTATATTACCTAAAGTGTGAAATTTAAACTATCATTGTAATACGGCACACATTTGGATCTTTATTTAACTATTTTATTACAAACTGTCTAATTTTTGTATGTTAATCAGATGTCATTCACGATTTGAGTTATCATAGTGACTTATCTAAAGATTAAAAAATGAGAGGCAAAGGATACCAAAGGGACATTCAAACTCATTAGTCGAAAAATAATCTGACAACGCCATGGCTAAAAAGGAAAAGACAAATATACAAACAACAGCACACAAAACTCAACATAGAAAACCAAAGACTGAGCAGCAAGAACCCCACCAAAACCTACCACGAACCCCACCAAAATACGTATGTATTTAATAATATTGTATAATTTTCAGTCTTTCCAAAGGATTTCCCAGCTAGATCATCTTGTCAAGTAGTAGCCGCACCACTAGTAAGTGATACCATCTTAATATTTAACGTTATTGCTAAATTAATTGATTGGTGGATTTTCGAATTATCAACGACATTGTTCTTCTCTGCACACTGTGGCTGATAAAAGATTGAAATGACATCCTTTACTGCATGTCTTAGTACATCACAAGTTGTTAAGGGTTCTTGTTTTTATCAATTATGGTCTTTAATTGTCGTATGTCACAAAACAAGATGTGCCATACATTACAATGCGAATTGACAATCTATCATTTACTCGCCGTTTCAGAATCTGATGCAGTCTGGTAATATTCGCAAAAGTGAAAACCAAAATCGGGATTGGTCCTAAACAATGGAAATTCAAACAATGACGTAACGTTATTTGCATTTTGCGGTACAAACAATTTAATTAACCATAGTCCTTTAGATTCTGAAACGGACAATGGCCAATGTCGTCCGAATCTGACTTGTCTTATATTGGTGAAATCCTCGGTACATTTTCTTTATAGTGCCATAATAACAAATAGATGGATGTACAAGGTATTGGTGTCGACTGAAACATAAGCCTAAGTAAACACAGATAACTGAAGGCATACTACTTATTCATACAATCATATTGTCATGAATGCAGAGTTAACATACATTTATCGATACTTTATAGATTTGCAGCGTCTTCGGCTTTGACAAAATAAAACAACCAATCTGTTATGAAACGAATTATTATCCCAAAAAATTGTCAACCATTCCGGGGCGCACCTGTTTTTGTATTCTTGTTTGTGTTCAATCTGAGGTTTCTGTACAATTATTTTTACTTTTTTTGTCTTTGTGATATGATCTGTCCATTTAGCACTTCGGTATTCCTTTTCCAAAGATATATATTTTAGTTCTTAGAATTCTAGTCATATTTTTCAACATGTTGATGTCTATACAATTTTGTAAAGTATAAAAGGAAAAAAAAAAAAAATACAGTATGTATACATTTATCATTTGTTTTGTATTTCTATCGGTATAAGTTTTAATATTACATTATTACATCATAAATACATAAGATAAAACTCTCTGAATTTATGTTTTGGTTTAGTCTTGGTAAATGATAAATTATATATTGATACAATAATTTAAAAGTTTGTTCACTTTATATTTTCAGGGCGCTCAGTTAGAGATTGACGCAATAGCTGTTATTGATAAGTGCTGATGGCAACGACAAAGTGAGCCAACGAGACATAAATTAACTTGAAGAATACATTAAATATAATAATTAGTAAATGTTGATTTATAGATGATGATGATGATGATGATGATGATGATGATGATGATGATGATGATGATGATGATGATGATGATGATGATGAGTACACATTATTCTTACTTCGAGCCAAACCCACAACCTTCCTCACTCGAGGCAAGCACGCTACTACGAGACTGCCGAGGTAGTTCTATACTTAACATTTTGCTAAAGATGTTGCTTAAAATGATATCACTTTCTCTTTTTGTTGTCGAATTCTTGATTTATACTGGCTACAGATTCCACTCGAGTGAACATAAAATATTATTGAATATAATAAGCTGTGTTTAGTTTTATTCTTCCCAGGGTGTCCCATTGATTCACGAATTACTAACAATGGATTAATATAATATTCCTAGCGATGCAAAGGCTAACAACGAATATGTCTGCTTTTCTTGGTTTTCAAGTTTGATTATTTTGCTTTTTATACTCCTACACAAGCAAGTATTTGTGTTTACAATTATATTAGGTCTTTTCTCTCTTTTGTTGTGCTATGGATGTATTGGCATCCATTAAAAATAAGTTAAGGATTTACAAATAACTGAATACAGATTTTATTATGTAAAAATACGTCTATTCACTGTGCAGAGTTAAATTCCATTTTCATCAAATTGTATATATGATATGCTAGGTTTATAAAAAGGGTATAAAAGTTAATTTCAAAACTTGTTACTCGAGTACTATTAATGTTTTTAAAATTAATTCAAAATCTCTGTGCATCTGTATCTTTATTATACTGAATTACCTTTCGTCGTTCGTATGGATACCAGTTTTGAACATCGTTCGTATTTATCTTTCAAATACAACAGACTTTTTTTTTAAAATTCAATACAATGCATTTCCAATAGTCTGTTACATTTACCATAGTAGCCTTGTTTTACATTCTCACTGTCTCCTGTCCAGGAAAAACAGACGAGGAAAATGTAATAAAATTACACAATGTAGCTTTCTTACACTTTAAACTATACACGTTTTGTATTTATCAAATTAACACAAAAGTCAAACAAACCTAACATAATACATTAATTCGAATAAACCAGACCTATTTGGCTATACACATAATGATATTGCCAACTATAATCATCTATTGAGGCTTTTCATAAAATCATATATTTCTCTTGTAGAATAAATTCATGTGTCAATTGTACTTTTGTGAATATAGTTTTTAATTCTGTTATTAATGGGAAGATTTGTTTACAGTTATAAAAAAGACGATTTTGTGTTTCGAGATGATTTTTGCAAAAATGACAGTTACATTGAACCAATGAATGTTCAAATCGATGAAGTCTAGATTCAGTCAAAAATGGCATGTATATCGACTGAAACTTAAAGAACCGTGATGCGAAGCAAATTCTGACAAACACCTATTGTATAATAGCTCACCGAGGACCTTTAAACTATAAACGACACAACGTTGTCCTAAAAACGATTATAAAGTACTTTCATTTATAGATTTAGTGATTGTCATTATGCAATTGAAACAGTTCATCTATGTATTGCAGCACCCACCTAAACACATGTACGTCATTGGAATTATGGATATGGTTTTAATTAAAATCAAATCCAATATCAATATTCAAGACTCTAAAACTTCACCAAATTAGAAACAAAATGGATTAAAAATTATCAATGAATTAGTAAAATCTAAAAATTATTATCTTAACCAAATAATATAAATGGACTTAGAACTTGAATAGTCATAGAATTATCTTTCGAAAAGGCTGAATGCTACTACTTTGTATTCATAAAATATGTTACCATAAGACAACCACTCACAGTTAAAAGTTATATCCATATATACAGAATCACAACAAAACAATAAAGTATAAAACTTTATTGTAGCAAATCAACATCAGTCAAACACAATCAATCACAAATTCAGGTCTGTACTATAAACGATCCAGAAAATTAACTTTGAATAAATGCGTCTTTAGTCCTATTTCAAATAGCTCAAGTGATTGTTCATTACAAAGACTTGCTTGAAGGCTATTCCACAGAGTCCCAGCCACCACATCGAACCTCAGCTCACCATACATTTTGTTCCGTAAGTTTTCTTGGCATCTCGATTAAAGCAGCATTTTCAGATCGCAAGGATCGTGCCAGTTTGGTATGGGTTTTACTCATTGTTGAATACCATACGGTGATCTATAGTTGATACCTTCTCTGTCATTTGGTATCTGGTGGAGAGTTGCCTTATTGGCAACCATACCACATCTTCTTATTTTCATATTAACTTAACCGATTGGTAAAGAGCACAAAAAACTAACTTAAAAACAAAAGACAAAAGTTATACAAATATCGAACTCCAAGGTTAATTAATTCCAAAAGGAAGAAGTCTATTGAACACTACAAACCGACGAACAGAACGATAAGAAAACGACTGTAATATTCCTGATTTTCCCGAAAATAGTGGGTTAAACTTCGGTTTTGTACATTTACCGTAACGTTGTGAATTGTTGAATCCTTAGAAACAACAAAGGTTTTTCTAACCGCATGAATGTATATAGCCATTTTGAGTACAGTTTGTCGGAGTTTGCGGTTTTTTATGCTCTTGAACTTCGTATTTGAGCGCTACTTATGAGTTTTATATGGACCAGACACGTGTCAACGTACCAAATTATTAGCTTGGTTTCTTTGATTAGTGTTTAAAGCTCGCTTAAATCCCACTTGTATGACGGTGGTAAAGTTCCGTTGCATATAAAAAAAAAAAAAAATGTAAGAGCAAACCAAACAGACCTAATTGGTTAACGTGACAATTATTGGGATCCAGTAGTCAAACTTATATAAACAAACATCCACCATGTCCACGATAAGCAACATTACCTAATTGAATAATCCAAACAATCATTCACTTAAATCAAACAGAGATGAAAAAAAAAAAAAAAAAAATCTAAAAGAGACATTAGAGATGTCAGCAAAAATAGTTCGTAGTTGACAGTAAAAAAAAAAAAAAAAAATTACATGAAATTGTGAAAATGCTGATCTGTTTATGGCACTGTATCTAAACTTTCATGGGACGACTTTTCTTTAGATTATACAGCTTTGCCTCACAAAATACAAAGTATTTCGATATGTGTATGTATGTTTCTTTACATCTTTTTTTGTGATAATTTTTCATACTCGTATCATGCTACATCGCTCGATATTGAACATTTTCGCTAGAAACTCGGGACACATGTGCCGTTGTCAGTATAAACATCAACGATGTCATAAGCCAAATATCGATAAACAGATAACTAATGGTCTTTCAAACTCGAGGCTGTAGCCCTTTGATGAGATTGTAGCTGAGAAACACTCTATCGTTTGAAAAAATCATCGATAATCTATAATTCTTACCTGATGCTACTTTAAAATAACGCAGTTGAATATGATATATCTTATTTTCGTTTTTGTTTTACCCTAAGATAATAGTGTGTTCATGTAATATAGTCATTTGAAAATCAAGGTAATATAAATCTCTGTATCGTAATATTAATGACAGGCTGTTAAGATTTAAAACGTTTCCATAACAAGTTTCTAATTGTCGAATACTTTCTTTACCGTTTTGTCTTTATCATATTATTGCCTTTTAGATGCCTTATACTAAGTAATAGTTACATCCCTTAAAGGGTCAACAAAAGGAGATTGTTAAGAATGTACATTTAATTAATGTCAGATCTGAGTATTTTAATTTGGTTTAATCGAATGAATTTCGGAAAATGTTCCATTTGTCTCAACTTCTGACGAACAATTTATAGATATAAATGAATCCACCATGTAACATTCCCGCTCCTAGATATACGTCATAAATTCGATATCTATCAATAAGATTTAAAAATAGATGTGTTATCACAAGACGCTTAAGCAATTTATTTTGGGGTCTTACTCAACGCTTTAATGGCTAGAAGTATTTATTGAATGTCCGGAGGGAACTTACTGTGAAGCGTTTTCTTGAAAACAAATGTGACAAATGGTTTCAATATTCGAGTTCAACATAGCTTACATAAAAATACAAAGTGTACATGATATATTGCTGATATCAATAATGAAAACAAAAATAATCAAACAACGAAATTTCAATTAGAAGAAAGGCGAAAGATACCAGAGGGACCCTCAAACTCACAAGTCGAAAACAAACTGACAACCCCATGGTTGAAAAAGAAAAAAAAAAAAGACCAACAGACAAACAATAGTACACAAAACACAACATAGAAAACTAAAGACTGAGCAACACGAATCCCATCAAAAACTGGCGGTGATTTTAGGTGCTCTAGAAGGGTGAGTAAATTCTGCTCCACATATGGCACCCGTCGTGCTGCTCATGTTAGTACAAACGCGGTAACAAGTCTAATTCGTTTGGTCACATTCGGGAAAAGGGGACGGGATAAAGAGAATACATGAAGTTGCAAAACGATGCTCAGTATGTATCACAAGTGCCGAACAACAAAACTGACACAAGGAGATGTAAAAGGGAATAGAATTAGAGGACTCGACATTGCTCTAGACAATGTAAAATGTACAGTATACATATACTTTGGTTTAGGAAATGCTTATTATTGTTGCGAAATACGATTTAGAAAGATATATAATAATGATTATTATTCTAATATTAAATTTAAAACGAGAGAAAATTAATACTATACGTCAAATAACTATAAGCATAATCTGCACAATAAAAAGTCTATTGGTAATATGTGTCATCAGTTATGCCATATAATATCATGTTAACGACGACGTCGAAGCATCATTTGTGTCTTCTTTAGGAATAATTGTAGCCTTTCCAGTGGTGCCAGTCAATACCATCCGCAAATGACTTGTGTGAACCATTAAGGTACAAGCCATTTAGATTAGAGTGATGACAGTTTTATACCACCAAGCACCTTTAAATCTTTTTGGACAATCACTAGAACTGTCTCTATCTAGTGTTGAAAAAGGCTGACCATTGTGCGCGGTTGTGTCCAACGAATTCCCTATAAAAAAGAGAAAAATGTATTAAAAATTACATTTGTACGTATTGTTCGAACATGATTACAATATATGTTTCAAATCTATATATCTATGTTATCATAAGTATATGCCTGAATACAATTTGTCTTATCTATGAGCTGTGTCCATCTGTAAAAAATGAAGAAAAAAAAAAATGGATTCAAAGTCGTTAATTGGATAATTGCGTCATAATGAATGTATATATGAAGTCATTTATGTAAAGACATTTTATTTATACTTGGCATTTGCATAATGTGGCAAAATGCATGACCGTTTTCTATAAAATTAACAGTGGCGCCACCCCTCACCCACAATACTTGTTGTTAAAATATTCTTTACATACTTTTTGCTTTACTTTTCGCTCAAAATGTCAATGTGCGAGTAGTGGCGCCTAATATAAAATCTTGAAAAAAAGTCTTTCACCTTCATTTGAAATCTTAAAAACTAAAATATTTTCTTCATAGTTTTATATTCACACCTATGAGTAGGAACTATTTTGTTTTAAATATGCACTACTTTCCAGTATGTTCTGTTTTGACCGGGCCCGATTTGGTGGTGATAATCTAACAGAAACTTTCTAATACATTTTGCAAAGAATTCCGCTCCAACCTGTTGTAGGGACCGTCTCAAACGTGCAGTGAGGTGAGAGTTTCTTTTGCTCCGTGTTGAAGGCCTCACTGTGACTTTGTGACGAAGAACAACAATAAAAGCGTTGTTCCTTTGCTGTTGTGTGTTTTTTGCTGTGCATGTACTGATTTTGTGTAATTGATTGCCACATTCTCTGTTTTTCTATTAAATAATAAAAGGAAATATTTCTATTTCAAGCTATTTCTTTTTTTTTTTTTTTTTGGACCAGATACGCACATTTTCTAATTATTCTTTCAAAAATGATATATTTAGTGATACATAAAAACATAATATTCATTCAAACATTTGTAGTTTATAAAAAAACACATTAACAAGACCGTTTATAGGGGTTACTTGTTCCACTTCTTTAATATTTAACCAACAAACCATTCCAAATTTTACGGTGATGTTGTTTATCGACCCCGGAAATGTATAAACGATCTGGGTAAACTTGTCAATCCTTTAAATAAATGTATTCTAAAAGTTTATCAATTCACCACTGTAATTAGATCTTTGAATATAGTTTAATGGTATAAATATCGATTTTGTTATCAGTATGTTTTTTTGTATATAAGCGACATCCAAATTCCAACATCAATCCAAATCCCGAACGAAAAAAATCTAATTTGGAAGACTCCATATATTACAATATAATGATAAAAAAGATGCTAGTATTACTAGACTTGTATTTACTTACATCAATCCTACGCTAATTTAGTGTTTTAGCGGTCTTTGTATTATATACTCAAAATAAATGTATTACATTATGAATGGGTTTAAGCATTGTAGGCACACCAACATCAGGGATTCACCTATAATATTATTTCAATTTTGTCGACTTTAATAAATCGGTTATATTTTATGCTTTTTATAAGCTATTATTGGTTTGATCGAACACAATTCTTTGCAAACCTCATCATGTTTGAGTAGATCCCAATGTTTAATGATACATTGTTTTAATTTGTGAATGCACGGATTGAATTTCGTTGCCAATACTAAAAGAATTTCCTTTGTGTGTGTTTTGACCTTTTTTGTAATTAAATCAGATCTATCATTTGATAATGCCTCATTTATGTACTGTTTGATTTCAATCTCTATATCCTCCTTTGATTAAGTTCAATCTGAACTGTAACAAAATTTGTTGTAAATCATCATCATTATTTGTAGTTCTAATGTATCTGATGACCTCGCCCTTCATGAAAACTGCAAACACGTGTCGACTACGACAGCTAGTACGATGTTAATAAAGGAATGCGCTCGTTTGTTTAAAGTGTGTTTTCACATCTAATATGTTCTCATTAGAAAACCTTGTTCCATTGAAAATAAAATCATTAAGAAATAAAATTTTTGTAGATGAAAATTCAAATGTAAATTTTTAGGAACGGGTGATGGTTATTTGCTAACTAATAATTCCTTAATTTCCTTAATGTCGTCGTGATGTATTAATAAATATCATCACGATACCTTCACAGAAAAATATGTTTTTTTCTATATTCAAACTTATACTAAATGGTTTTGTCATACACGTATGACAAATAAACTTAGTCTTTAAAATTGAATTTTAATGCAAAAAAGCCTCGAGTAGACGAGTAATGGGTTTAAACCCTGCTTTACTACTTCCTCCTCTAGCACTACAGAGTAAGGGAACGAACGCAATATACATGTAGGAGTGAACATAATGTATTTAACGGTCTCCTTCTACAATTTAATTGTATTAGTTTATATTATTCTTTGTCAATCAATTCCAATGTGTCGTTCTGAAACCAGAAGGGCATACAACATATGTTGAAGTTCGAAAAACCATTATCAGAGACTGGTCGATTTTTCTCATCGAGGGACCTGGGAGAAGATATTGGAATTTATTTATTCATTTACAAACCATCTAAAAAAGGAGAATAAATTTACGACACTCCTTCCAAAGACATAACAATTGCAGTCCCTAAGCATTAATTCATACCTTTATTATTATGACAAAATATACATGCATGCAAAATCTTATTATAATGTTGATTATTCAATGGAACATCGCAGTACCAGATCCAGAGTTCCAAGTGGGAACTATTTTGTGACATAAGGAAACAATTTATGAATATGCCTGTTATGTATCAACATTTCTTCAGGGCCTGCATATGGTGTAATGGTTGCATTTCCTATCATGATAGTGGGTTACTGCCTAAATGGAAGCTATTAAACAAAGAGTTTCTTCGAGAACTCTATGGACTTCATCACGATTTGGTTGATCGTTATGAAATATCTGTTTCACATATGACGACGGATATGTTCCAATTGTCGTAACAACAATCCCGTCCTTTTTTCCTCGGTGTGATATACATTAGTTAATTAAACTTATTGGACTTATTTAACAATGTATAAGTAAACCGACGGGTGCCACATCTGGAGCAGGATCTGCCAACCCTTCCGAAGCACCTGAGATAGCCACTGATGGGGTTCGTATCATTAAGTATTTAATTTAATATGTTGTGTTTTGTACACGGTCGTTTGTCTTTTCATCGTTTTTTTTATATTTTTGCAGTGGCATTGTCAGCATGTTTTCAACAAATTAGTTTGAATATCCCTTTAGTACATGTATATTTCACTGACATCCTTAAACTATTCCTTAGATAATGTGGTAAGTACATTAAGTTTTAGATGAAAACACTTCCCTTGAAGAGCATAATGAAATTCGGGATTTGAGATTTGTTGGATTGCTACCATAACAATTGGACCGAGTTGAAACAATGATGTCTTTTATGCCAAAAATTGATTGGTTTTGGTATATAAGAGGCGTTGCGTCAGATCTGTCTGAGCTTAATTTTACCTCTGCAGATCATAAAGGAATATAATTCAAGACGAATGTCAAGAATTTGACATTTAACTCATAGATACCATCATAAACCGTTGAAATATATGCTTGATCATGATTTGTTTTCGATTTAACTACTTATGACACAGTTATTGGTTTTATCAACTTATAATTTGCTGCGTCCTCAGTACTTTAATGGAACTACCTTCAGAAGCAGTCAATTCCAAAATTTGAAAGCAAGCGATGTTTAAATAACAAAAATGGTCAGTAGCTTTATAAAAAAAATATTGAAATGAAGTTTGCAGACAACATTGATGACACGAGATATATAAATATTACATCTGATTAAATGATATAGACAGTTATGCAGACGACTCATATTATCATTAAGTTAATTATTGAATTAGTTCTAGTCATAATTGCATGCATGTTCGAATTAGGCATACAGAATTGCTAAAATTTTGCAATCTTATGTCATACCACTCATTTGATGTATTGAAAAAATAGATATCGTTTTCAACTCCTATTCTTTTCAAGGCACCCCATTATTTCCATCCAGAACAGCCCCCTTTCCCCTTTAGCATGACCAGTGCCTGAATATTTGAAAAAACGAAAAGTCACCGACCTGCGTTTCCGCTGTAGCCCCAACTTGTAAGGCGAATTTTGACTGTATGTCTCCTACAAAAACGTCTTGTATCTCGCATATCTCTGTTCTCCTTCAAGATCCTCCATAAGTATGTACAGTTCATATTCATCTTTTGTAGTAATTTCATGGATTTTAGAATTACCTTAAGGAAAATAAAACAATAAACATGAGAGTTTAATTGTTATATCGTCAGAAGTATCATAGTGAAAACTTAAATATTAGTTACATTTTATATAAACAATTTTTTCATCTAAAATTTAAAGTAACCTGTATCTGAAAAATACACATAAATTTAAGATGTCTGGAAAATGAAAACTATTTAAGTCTAGCCTTTCTTAATGTATATTCACTATTATTATACTTCATGTCAAAATGCCAAATTTTGATTGGTTAATACGAGGGAGACAATTTACTCTATCCCATGGCAAATACTCTATTACCCTTCAGGAGACCCTTGCTCAAGTGTGCGCTTTAATAAATACGGATGATTGTTATGTACAAGACGACATAGTTTATTACTTTGAATTTGAAATTTAATAGACAGTAATAACAATACAGAATAACATTCAGTATATTAAATTAAATAACACATGTCTGAGAGGGTGATAGAGCAGATTGTTACCCCTCGAAAAGACATTGTCCACCCTGGCTTCGCCTCAGTTGACAATGTTTTCTCGGGGTAACAATCTGCTCTATCACCCTCTCAGCTATGTGTTTTTATATATAGTTATATAGTTATTCATACTGAAAGCAGAAAACGTAAATGTTAAAATTATTTACTGAAATGACTGACCTTTAGTTGTAATAAAAAACAACGCAGAGCATTTTATTTTTCGATATAAATCCGGATAATAAACTGTCTTACCTAACCAGAATTCTCCTGTCAGGTCACCGAACCCGTTCTTGTAATCCGTCCAGTTTCGAAAGAAGTCAACACTTCCATCTTGCCTCCTCTGAAAAACCTGCAATTCACAATAAATAGTAGTTTATTAATTTTAGTCACGTGTTTCGTAATACACTCAATTGTCTAAAACATAATCATCTTCATCATGGTTAAACATTCTTAACTTTTTTATTTCATTATTTTAACATTTCAATCAATATAATTAATTTATTGTGTATTGTTTGTTCTCACGGTTTATTGAAAGAAATAGCAAGTGAAATATGTCTACTGTTTACTTTCGCTTGTTAGAAATTTTTATCGTCTGCATTCAGTTCTACCTATTTTATAAAAAGTGTTTTTGTTTTTTATTGACAAGACAAAGACTTAAATACACTTAATTGATGAATAATAGGATTAAAGGTGAATTTAGATAACGAGCCCAATTGCAATACACTGAGAATAAAAATAATTAAGAATCGCGTGATCAGAGATAATTGAAAACTCTTTCCACCTTGGAATTAACTACAATTCCGATTAGAGCTTAAATAAAAATAAGCGGAAAATACGAATACACGGTTGCTAGTATTTTGTTTGAGAAAAACATCCACTTACTTCCAATTTACAAAATGCCACTTCCGATTTACCATTTTGAAGGTGGCATTCAGCCAAACAACCTCATACCTCATACTTCATTTGTTGTACTTTAACATTTCAGTGGCAAAACACGTAAGATGCATGCATAGCTGGCTAGGAGACACTAACCCGGTCTCGCTCCTTTTGATGTTCATACAACATGTGCAATTCCCTTCTTTTTTGTTTTGCTTCCTTAATAAGTGTTACCATAATGGATTTGTAAGATATGAACATTGGTAGACTACTGATGCTTAAAATTCAAAATTGGCTTACTTAGGATAAAACAAACAATTTAGAATAAATCAGTTTGTCCTGTATTTATTATGGCTACGAAGGAGAAACAATGACATGAAAAAACAGTGTTAAAGGAAATTATTCAGTTACGAAAAGGTTTTGGTAATAGTTTTAAACAAAACCACACAGTTTTTAAGAATTTTCAAGTAGCAGAAAACTGAAAGAAGTAGAAAAAATCATGAAAGATTGATAGACATAGATATCAGCAGAATAACATAAACCTGTCCATTGTATAGGTGAGAAGATATAATGATCAATGAACTTATATCGTTATGAAAATGTGTAAATCATTTGTCACTTACCAACCAGCCCCCTTCTTCGGTGTGCATGTCACAGTATGCTTCAAATCCACGGATATCTGAGGGATATATCCGGTATATCCCACTTTTTGACTCGCTGACATCTTCGCAATCTCTTGGATATTTATCTGTATAATGAAATAATAAAATCTGTTTTATCTTTATATATTTGAATTTTAAGTATGAATATTTGTGCTCAGAACCCTTTATACTGTGTGTCAGGGGCCTTAGGAACTGAGTGGTCTAAGTGGTTCATCGACAGTAACACTAGCATATCAAAACTGATTTTGTCAAACCGAACCCCGAACGTGGTAGGTGCGTTCGACACCAGTCTTAATTGACAAAGATTACCAGTCTTCCTGCCATGGTGCTCTCTGGGCATGTCGGCTTTCTCAACCTATGAAATCACAATCGGTCGGTCACACATGTAGAAAAAAGGATGGGATTGTGATAACGATTACTTGGCCATAGTCGTGGTAATCTGTACAGACAAATATGTTCAAAACAGTCACCAAAATAATGATGATATCCGTGAACTTTGGAAGGATGACATCAATCTTATTACTTGGAACCCTTAAGGATGTTCGCTACTCTGATTCAAAATAACAAGCTTGTTAAAAGACTGTTATAAATTAATAGTATATAATCAAAGAAACTAAAACAGCAGAAAAAAATGAAGGGTCCGTGTGCTTGTTTTCGAGATATAAGCCATTGAAAATTTGGCGGGAAATAATTCTCTCCAGATCTTTCATACATTTAACATTGGCACCTTTTCTCTTTCAAAACTATGAAAAGATAACAAAGATTTTATAAGATTTTGAAAATGGTTTTCAAACTATATGAAATAAAATTATGAAAAGAAAAGTAAAGATTAGTGGGCAAAATTGTTATTGGCATTACATTGATAAAACCAGAGGATTCCGAATATCTGGCAAAAATTCAAAAACAAGAGGAGCGAACATCCTTTAAAAGCAATCGTCAGCGAGAAAACAGACAGTAATAATCAATCAAGATCGAAGTCGAATATTTCATTTGCAGCGTGCAGGGTTCTCGCTTACAATTGCAGTGTAGATAGCACATTTGTACTAAACTTATGTCTATTCAATTTTATCTCAACAATGAACTTAAGGAAATAAAAGCTGTGTTAAAGAACTTTAAAATAAGATATCTACCGTTATATACATTATTATGGTCAACTATGCTATCTTGTTTTGTTAAATTGATATTTATCAAAGTATACGCAGGCAGGTTAAAAAAACTAGACACCAATTTTCGATGATAGAAATCTAAATCTGACGTCATACAGGGATTGGGTTGATTACTTTGAAAAAGTAATTGATTAAATCATAATTACTTTGCTAATTTAATGTACTCGATTACATTACAATTACACCCAAATTCAGATGTAAGCGATTACATTAGATTACTTTTCTGTAAAGTAATCATGATTACTTTAGATTACTTATGATTCCATTGTATACTATGGTATTGAAAAAAAACCCTTTTAAACATTTGATCCTCACATGAGGGTCTGGATGGAGTTACAGAATAGCGAATAATGGCCAAACAAATTTAAGAATACAGAAATGAAGGACCCCCATCTAGAGCCTCTCATATAAAAAAGCTAATCTAAGTGAAGAATTGCGTTTTTAATATTTTTAATATAAGCATGTTATTTGAATAAAACGTTGAACAGGAGCAGTGCAATATTTGTATTGTTTTGATGACATAACTTTATGTGACAGATTGACTTGAATGTAAATGTCTCTGTGCTTTCTCTGTTAAAGAAATAACATTGATTTTTTTAAAAGATTGTTTGCCCATGAAAAAAAGAAATTAACAAATAGTGACTATTTAATGATCTAGTAGCCTTTTGTCTGTTGGGGCATAATTGACACTTAAATGTATTTTTACAGGTGTTAATCACTAATTCAAATTTTATGACAAACAATAGGTGGGCTTGCGTAATTAAAATGAATTGTTTTGATTGGAATAATCAATAAATATGTACGCAGTTTATTTTTTTTTATTATATACATGATTGTAAAATTTATATTTCTATACAAAAATATTAAAAACACATGATAAAAAAAATTGTTGGTTCTAAATTCCATTATCATTTCAAGTCAACCATCAAAGTCAGTATAAAGAGCAGTATTTACACTTAACCTTAACAGCTACCCAAGGCAACAACAAAGTATTTTAAAAGCAGACATCTTATAGAGAACAATAGTTTGATTTTTTCTATAATTTATGCTTGAATATAAAATACAATTTTATATATAAAATTTGTAATCAGCAAGTAATCATATGAATGTAATCGAAAAATAATCTAAAAGTAATCATGATATACAGCTGTTTTTGCATTGTAATCGATTACATTACGATTACTTGTAATCAGAAAATGGATGATTACTGATTACATGTTATTACTCTGCAAAATGTAATCGATAACGGCTGATTACAATTACTGATTACGATTAGCCCATGCCTGACGTCACAATCTAAACTATGCGACATTTGATTAGCTAGAACGTTTCGTCGACGTCCATTGTTAGTTTATCACGGACAGCTGATCGGACACCGTGATATGTCGACCAACAATAACACGCCAATAGAAGGATGTTGCTTATATTTTGAGGTAAGTTTGTTTTATGTTATTTTAACCTTTTACCGCCGAGGTTCGTCGATATTCATTTCATTAATGAGTGAGTCTTGAGATCGAATGTAAATAAAGCTGCAATTGTTATTGAAAAAGGGGGCTATAATTTGTTTTGTTACACATTTCGCTGTCGATATTACTAGGGCAGTCTATATTCATGACAACTTTATGCAAGTCAACACTATTTTACTCATTTAACAATCATATCTTCACTGAATACATTGACTAAGTTTATGTCGACATTTTGAGGACTGTCCTGTCATGCACCGATGCGGTTCAATATTTTTGAATAGGAGGCCCATCAACAAGGCAACGTAAGGAGTGGAATTTGTTTAAATTCCGAGCACCATGCCCGCACTGACATCCCCCCTTAATTCGCCTCTTATGCATGTCAACATTCGAACTTGGTCAATCAAGATCTATTTAGTATCTTTTGAGCATGAATCTTCAGATGGCTCTAATTGCACATGAAAAGTTATTTCCATAAGTGTTTATTTCATCGGATAACATATTACAAAACAAAAAAAAAAAAAAAAAAAAAACAAGCAAAATAGTTAAAATATATGCATACATGGCACATGGAATCATACTAATGTCTTGCCTGAATTTAATAGAATTACATAGGCAGGCACATGAGATGTTAATATATGTTGACACTATTATCTATTATCATGATCATGATAAAAAAAATTCATTTATAGTTTTAAATCTGATAGACAACATACAATCATTTTAATTCATCCCTTTTGTGTTCATTCCATTTATTCATTTATTCATTTATTCTTCTTGTTATGTTTAAAGTTTATAGATTAATGTTTGAATGTTATATTAATTAACTCCTAGTATCAAAATGTGTATCTGCAGTCTATGTTTCTTTGTGTAGATCTTTTCACATGTTGACAACCATCATGCACTTAAACCAATATATATATAAACATATATCTTATTTTTGTTTATTTACAATATGGTGTGTAAAGTTAGTTTGATATCTTTCAGTTATTATTGTAACTTCTTTTTCAGAACGATTTACACCACACATTAAACTGGAATTTTAATGCTTAAAGACATGTAGTTTCCATAATATCAAACAAGAAGTGTACACACTGTTAGCATTAACATTGTAATGTATGAGTGTCTGGATGCGGAGTCCTTCATTACTTTATTCATTAATTCATGTTTGACCATTTGCCCTATTCTTTATCTATTTTGCCCATTATTCTCTTTTCTCCATATTTTAACACACCATTATTCTCTATTTCATTTTGCTCCTATTTTTTCTATTCTTCAATTTTGACCCGTTATTCTGCACTTTTAACCCATAATGATAATTATCTATTCTGTAAACCCATCCAGACCCGTATGTATCAAGTGTACATAAATTTCATCTTCATTGAGTTGCATTCAGTCAATATTGATAAAGTCAAATTGGTTAAGCATTGTGGTGTGCAAATGTCAGTTAAAGTAACCTGTGGTTAATATTGTATTGTAAGTTTACAGAAAACTCATAAATTAATAGTACATTTATTAAAGAGCTTTATTCAAGTTGACTTTAATTCTATAATGATTAAGGAAAACAAAATTTAAACTGAAGTTTACCTTTTATATTATAACTAGAATGACAATAACTTTTACATTGCCACTAACTGTTTACAACATTTTTGTTCATTATTAAGATGACTTAGAAGCAATGATGTAATAACAATTATTATTAAAGAGTGTGCACTTGTTTCATTTAAAGATCAACACACACAAGGAAATTGTCAGACCATTTATAACCATATATTGAGATAATATTAGATATATGCAAGAAAAGAGAAAGTTAACAGATAAAACAATTGAGGACATAAAACAAAATTATAACAGTGCTTAATATGAAATAATCCATGCCATGAAAGGGATTGTGCACTTCTTTCATGTAAGATCTACACATACAAGAAAATAATCACATCATTATTCATCGTATTCCAGTTATTTAGATAATTTTGGATTTATACATAAAAGTGAAATTAGTGAGAATTATAATGCTTAACATTGTATTTTGGCAGGCTGGTATTTGCGTGTGCCTACTGGTATTTATTGTAATAAACGAGTTATTACATGTATATGAGAATAAATAAATTTGGTGTATTTACTGTCTTCTGATTGGTTAAAAGTATTACTTTTATTTTCAATGTTGTCAATTTTTATGGCGACACGCCCACTCTGACGTTGTGTATTCATACTCCAACATGTGTGTACGTTGTTATCGTTAATATAAATAATATAAAAAGTTCTTTGAGCCTTATTTTTGATAGAAATTTATTTATAATGAATGACAATAATTTATTTTGAATTTATTGATCCATAAAATATTTTGACTCTTCACATTTTACATAATCCGCTTCGCGGATTATTCAATGTGAAGAGTCAAAAATTAATTTTATGGTTCAATAAATTCAAAATAAATAATAGCCATTCATTAAATATTCTTGGCATGTAACATGTGAATTAAAAGAAAAACTTATTTTGTTCTATAACAGTAAGTACTTATTTGATCTTATTTACGTAGCAATATAATTTTTGCTGGTTTCATCCTGGACCAATGGACTTATTTTCGAATTAATTGATTTAATATGTTTTATACTAGAGAGAATGCAATGAATGAAAGATGCATGTTCAACAAATGAACATAGAGAGATTCTAGCTCAAAGCAGATATTGTTTTATTAAAGATTCATTAACACATGTGGCAGTTTTCTGATCTATACTAATATTGGTGTACTATTTAAAATTTCTTTTTAGAAAAACATTAACGAATACTTTTTTCACGTCTGAGGAGATTTCTATTTTTCAGTAAACACACAGAATTCGATAGAAGGGGCTTCGGTTAAATATTTTCTTTTCTTATCAGAAACATTTTTCATTTAGAAAGATTATATCGCCCTTCGTCATCTTAAAGATGTAAAACCCCTATGAGAATTGTAATTAAGTAAGTGATCTAATTTTATTTACAGTCGTTACACACGTGTACAATTAGAAATGAACACGAGGTTACAAAAGCGTACAAAGTATATGGTGGCTATAGTGCCCACTCTCCTTTTTTCCCTCATAGACATAACATTTGCATTCACCTTGCTTCTTTCAAGGACCATTTAGACATTCAGGTATAAAAATGATAAAGTAACATTGTTTAACATCTTCAATGTGTTCATTTCAAGTAAAACATTATCGAAACGTAGTTTATTTCTTTCCCGGCACTTTGACACCATGAAGGGAAATAATCGAATCTTGATCATCTGAGTGTTTAAATGTCGCCGCGGAAGGATTATTGTATTCTTCATTTATAAAGATGACATCGGTGCACCCCGTTGATATATATTGATCTCTTTAAAACTTATTTCTTCTTTGAAAGCTCATGAATAACGAGATTGCTGTTTCGTGTTTTTGAAATGACCACAACACTTTTGAAATTGACATATCAGTTGGTTTTTGGTGAAGGCATGGTTCAATTAGGTGTCACTTCTGTTTTTTACTTATAAGAAAAGATTATATTTTAAGAAAGAAACTTAATTATATAACAAAAATGAATAAGTATATAAAAAAGAAGATTTGGTATGATTGCCAATGAGACAGCTATCCGCAAAGTTCAAATGAAATAGATGTCAGAAATTATAGGCAACAGTACGGCCTTCAACAATGAGAAAAACCCATATCGTATAGTCGGCTATCAAACTCCCCGACAAGAAAAATGTGAAACAATTCAATGGAAAAACATAATGGCATAATGTATAACAAAACAATTTATTAGAAGGTAATTTCTAACCGAAACTAAATTGATATTTTAAGTAAAGCTAAAGTTGGTTTTTGTATATATAGAAATTAAGTTTGGTAGACGATATCTCTTTTTGTAATTTTTTTTTTACTATAACAGACAAACATTTTGCCATTCTGTAACAAAACTGTCTTGAAGAACAATTCATAGCGATGAATAACATTTTTATTTAATGGATATGTGAGAAATATTGTATAATTCGGAATGTGTAGTAATTTATACTTTCTCATTTCCAAATTTTAGAAGTTTTTTCTGAATTTTGACGAATTAAGGTAATGAAATTCCGATGGAATTGATCCCTTCAGATCCGTTCGCACATGAAACAGTTTATTTACAATGGCCATTCTAAAAACAAAAACAACAGTCGGGTAGATATTACGATAGATTAAGATAATTACAATAATGTTTTTTTTGCCAATTATGACGTCCAATAACGAGTTGAAAAATCAAGTTGAATTAAATTCAATTGATAACATATTGGTGACATTGATAATTAAATGTCTTTAAAAAAAAACTGATTCTACAAAGCCATTAGAAACTTTATATCTTGTTGAAATGCTGAAGATATTCATAATTACCTGTCATAATTTTAGACAACATATCCAGTTTCAATTCGGAAAATTTTTCTATCACTGCCCTGGCCATAGTTTTATTTATATAGGTCTGTATTGCCTTATTCAGGTTTTTGGTATCCAGCCTAGCAACAAGCGGAACATCGGCGTTATCAATAAGTGGCATCTCAACAGCCGTTTCCGGACTTCCATGTATCAGTGAATCATATCCAAGTCCAATAAAGAATAATAATGATAGCAGCATCATGGATATTACTGTACAATTACAAAACAGTTACGTTATAAATACATTATATAAACAGAAATGTCAGAATATACTAATTCACAACATAGCTAGAACCATTTGTCGAGAACCATTCCCTCACAGAACATTTTAACGAGAAATGTAATTAAAAAAGATGTTTTGTTTTTGTTTTCTGCACTTTTATACAGTACAGGTTAACACTCAGTTTAGCATTAACAACAATGTATCAAATTAAAGATAAACAATTATCTATAGAAATCATTGCCATGGCCAGATTAAAAGTAAATAAGCCCGTCAGATAACCTTACCCTTCTCATTTTCCTCTGGTTAAATACATATCGCTTCTAATATCAAGTGCTGTTCTCTTCAACACGTTAATTACAAACAAACAGTCTTTTATTTAAAGATATATCCTGAACCTGTTTTACAATGTGAATGTACATATTATCGGAGTATCTTAAACAAACAAATCCATCCTTATAATTCTTTAAAAGTTTGAATTCATCAAAATTCTTTGGCATTGTTTGAAAAATTAAGAAAGTATTTACTATAGTAAAGAGGAATGTGCATACTGTCAACATCACTAGGAACGCCACAAAACAAGTTTTATCAGCGTGTTATATATATTTAGCCCAGGACTTCGATACTGACACAACACTGTTGATATTGTTGTTGATGAAAAGAATAAGTCACTGTTATATAAAATTCGAAATCATTTGAAATTCTGATGTATATTTCTCTCATTCATAACCATAACTCTATAATTGACCGTGCCAATATCATTCTGCACTTTCGCTTCAATCAGGTTTCAACGTTTGCTAAAGTTTTTTGATTGACAATTATTTAAGCATCAACGTTTACTGAAGAGATATTACTTGTCATTATGTGCAACGCATGCAGTGAAACTGACACCGTTAAATTATATTACTCGTGTAAAATATTGTGCCATCAGTAATGACACATCGGTGAATAAAATGTACACATCATTTATAAAGTCAATCAAACTGTTACGCATCCAAATTTACATATATATCCCGGTTTTAAAAATTTTGAAATACCTGTTGTTGTTTTCTGTGAGGATTCACCTTATGATGTTTATAAAATAAATCAGATATCTCAAAGGTAAAACCTCATGAATATGATCGTTATTGTTTATTGTCCAATTGCCATTACCATTAGACCAATTTGGTCTTTGAAATGTGAAAACGAGGTTAGAAAATTCGAGACACTGTAATGATGAACAAATTTACGATTGCAATAAATTTAGTCAATTGTTTTTTTAATAACTATATTCAATTTAATAGGGAACTTCATTCCCTCGGTTTTCGGTTTATGACCAGGATTTGTTTTCGCTTAATCGATTAATGACTACTGAACAGCGGTATACTACTGTTGCCTTTGTTAAAGTCAGCATAATGCATCAAGTTTTGTAGCATTTACTAATTGATTTACCACTACAAATAACCTTAAACACTTGAAAAAATAGTATATGGTCATTGTCAAAAGCCTGATTTGATTTGATGAAAGCACAATATTGTTAGTACTACTTAAGGTAACAGTCTCATAATCGATTAGGAAGAAAACACACAAGAAATGAACAGAACACTTTATAAAAGCATGCGTCGGAAGCGTTTTTCTTCAGTTATCTTCCCAAGGAACGCCCAAAGCAGAATATTTGAAAGCTAGGGATGTATAAGAACCAAAAATGTTTAGGAGCTACATAACAAAAAAAGGACCCAACAAAAATATCCAAATCCATATAAGGTCAACATTTTCTAAGGGAGATGAAGTCTAAGTTTCTTAATAATGTCTAAATCTTTAAACGAACAATTTAAGAATGGATTGTTATAAATTACATCAATACCAAAGTACTGACTACTGAGCTGAGGATTACCTATGGGACTTATACTCTACCAGCAGCAGTATCGACCCAGTGCTGTACAAAAATAAAGACAACACTTTATAAATGTCGTCCGCCCAAAGCTCATTCTGGATAAACATTCCCCAGCAACGCTCAAAGTCAACAATTGAATGCTTAGAATGCTTATAAGCACTGAAACAGTTGAAGAGATATTTGACTATATAAAATAAAAGCCAAATCCAGCTAAGGTCAACTTTGCCTGATGGAGTTGAAACCCTAGTGTCTTTATAATTCCCTAATTTCTAAACGAACCATTTATGAATAGTTTGTTATAAAACATATCAGTACTGACTACTGAGATGATGACACACTCCGGGTATCATAGTATACGAGCAGCAGTATCGACACACATAACTGTTAACATGTTAACAAATAAAAGAAATCATCATAATCATCTCCAAACGGAGCGCGACTGGGTGTGTCTACATGATAACCTTCTGCAGCTAAGCACGCATAATCCGCTCTCCTATTTGACAGTATATAAAACATACACCACTGGTAAAAGGAAATGATAGGAAATGATCTGTCAAATTACAGAACTAACCACTTTTCTTGTATCTTAAGATCTAAGACAGCGAAAAGTGAATTGACAATATATACATCGTATTGGTCAACACGTTCGTGTTGGTGAACTTAACACGTTTGTATTGTCTACTATTGCTGTCGGTTTTGCTCAAAACTTTGTTTGAGCAGTTTTCGCGTAAAGTCTGTACAGTGTGATTATGCAAGAGGATAATGTTTTAATTGATAGTTGTAATTGCCTAACGATGAGATAGAGCGTATATTACAGCCTGAGAAACAGCAATAATAAAAAAAATGATAAATACTGTCTAAAATACCAATGTCCTGTTAAGATCTGAAGGATGTTACTATATAGATTTTTTGTAGAATATATTTTTTTATGTTCGAACTTACGTGACCGAACAAATCTTATCATACGTTAATATAGCATAAAATTTGATAAATGAATGCGAAGTATATCAATCAACAGTTAAAGAAAATCTAAAGGAACAAATTGCCCTTATAGATAACTGAATTAAAGGATGAAAATGGTCTTGAAAAATAATTTTGCAATGTTAGTATTATATATGAAAATAGCGTTGTCTTCAACAATTGCTTTCCTTTTAAAACTAAGATGTAACTTTAAAGCAAACAAATAGATAACATTATTCCTTATATAGTATAATTTATCAATACTAACTTGGTCATCCAAATTAAATTATAGTTGAAAATATTACCGTTGCTAAATTCTGTTCACAAACAAACTAAATATTCAATGTACACAAATCAGTAATTCTAATTTGCCAGGATTTTATTAAATGCGAATAATGCGACTGGTTGTGTATAGCAATAATAAGAACTCGCATTCTGATATCTGATATCTGTATAAAGATATTCCTGAAATCGAAATAATTAATCTCGCATATTTGTCCATTCTTTAGAAATCGCAATAATAATTGCACGCAATAATTTCTGAATTTACAGTATTTACAATCATACATATCACGAGATTTAATAATCAAACTTTATAGATATGTGATATTAATCATAACAAGTTCTTTTGGAAAATACATGTAGTTTTGATGATTTTACAATGCAAATTACATAACTGTAGTAGGTATACTTGAATAATCACGAGTCATAAGAAATAGGATACGTCATAATGGAAATTAAAACAGTATCATAATCTTTTTATCTTTTTTAAAAAATTGATTAAAGACATTGAAAGAAATTTATCAAATGTTATGCTTTT
Source organism: Mytilus coruscus (assembly GCA_017311375.1). Taxonomy (NCBI): domain Eukaryota; kingdom Metazoa; phylum Mollusca; class Bivalvia; order Mytilida; family Mytilidae; genus Mytilus; species Mytilus coruscus. The sequence goes on along the minus strand of CM029608.1, from coordinate 24,587,959 downwards.
CTTTAAACATTGTATGACAGTAGACAACAGGAAAATAGACATGAAATAAGCTATATTAAAATATTGCAAATAGTTGTTCTCTTATTTGTTATATTTTGCTGACATTTTCTTGACCTCAGATATATGGACGAATCATTGTAATCATCATTGCCTTGGATACTAAGTAACTGTTCAATATGTCTTCCTTTTAGTGGCTGTTATCTTTATAATATTCATTTTTAATTTCCAATAAACAGCCATACGCGTACTATAAAAAAAATCATTAGTTCGTTTGTTATCTGGTATTTACATTTCGAAGTATTGATTTTTTACAGGGAAATCTTTAAGCATTACAAATATACTAAAATGCTGACAAAAGTAGAGAATTATATTTTAAATACAGTTAAAGGTAATGCGGCTTTAATCATTCCTCAATTATAGCTGTTTTATTATCAGAATTAATCGTTTTCATCAGAGTTGTAAGAAACTGAGTTGTAGATATTAATGATATGTAAACAGTCATACAGGTAAAGATAAAATATAACAGACAATTGAATGCGAGTCTAAGTTATCTTGTATGAAATTCTCCAATTGGTTTACACAAATCAAACTTACTGATACCAATAAACTTATTTGACAGGATTGAAATATACAACTAGTTGTCAATGTCCTGAGATCACGCCCCGTTTTTGTGGGGTTCGTGTTGCTTTAGTTTTCTATGTTGTGTTCTGTGTACTATTGTTTGTCTGTTTGTCTTTTTCTTTTTTAGCCGGAAAGTACTATGACCCAATTGATAACTATTCAGTGTCTTCTTCACAAATTATACCGGATGGTATTTAACTATATATTGTAGGTGCTACCGTTGTGTATCAGTTTATCTACTTTACAGTCTTCTCTTTATTTTTCGATGTACTGTTCTTCTATTTTCGCTGTTGTCGTCTTTGTAATATTTGTTTGTAAGTTTTGTTTGTAAGTTAATTGTGTTAATATATCTATGAACACTAGTGATGAATGTTTACGTTGTGTTCGTATGGTTATAGACACTGGTGATGTATGTGTTTTAAATCAATTGTGTTCGTATGTCTATGAACACTGGTGATGTATGTTTACGTTGCTGTCCTCTCTGTCCGATTTGTTCGTAAGTTTTTTTTAGTCCATTGTGTTTGTATGTCTATGACCACTGGTGATGTATGTTTACGTTGCCGTCTTTGTCAGATTTGTTGGTAAGTTTTTGAAAGTCAATTGTGTTCGTCTGTCTATGAACACTGGTGATGTATGTTTACGTTGTTGTCGTCTTTGTCAAATTTGTGTGTAAGTTTTTTTAAGTCAATTGCGTTCGTATGTCCATGAACACTGGTGGTGTATGTTTACATTGTTGTCGTCTTGGTCAGATTTGTCAGATTGCATTTTTTAAGTCGATTGTGTTCGTCTGTCTATGAACACCAGGAGATGTATATTTACGTTGTTCTCGTATTTGTCAGATTTGTTGGTAAGTTTTTGAAAGTCAATTGTGTTCGTCTGTCTATGAACACTGGTGATGTATGTTTACGTTGTTGTCGTCTTTGTCGTCTTTGTTGGTAAGTTTTTGAAAGTCAATTGCGTTCGTATGTCTATGAACACAGGTGATGTATGTTACGTTGATGTCCTCTCTGTCAGATTTCTTTGTAAGTTTTTTTAAGGGAATTATGTTTGTATGTTTATGAACACTGATGATGTATGTGCGTGGTTGTTGTCTTTGTCAGATTTATTTGTAAGTTTCTTTAAGTCAATTGTGTTCGTATGTCTATAAACACTGCTGATGTATGTTTACATTGTGTTGGCTCCTGGATCCCAATTTCTGTCACGATACTAATTATAAAATTGAGAAAGGAAACGAGGAATGTGTCAATGAAACAATAACCCGACCAAAGAGCAAAAAACAGCCCCAGGCCACCAATGGGTCTTCACCACAGATAAAAAATCCCGAACCCGAAGGCGGGCATCAAAAATGTGTACTAGTTCATAGGAAATTGACTTAACTAAACTCCAAAACATATTAATGAACCGAAATAAAAAAAAAAACAACAACATGCAAGACGAACAATGGCCAGAGGTTCCTTACTTTGGACAGGCGTAAATAATGCGTTGGCTTAAACATGTTTGATGAGTTCTCAACACTCCCCTCATTCTTCTAGCAATTGTAGAATAAACAAACACACAGTAATACGCACAGTGAAACTCAGTTTAAAAGAAGTCCTAGTCCGATGCTAGAATAGGTAACAGAAAAATACTAAGCAAAAGGACAATGATGACATAAATTCACAAAGGACTACTAGCAGTTACTGACATGCTAGCTCCAGACCTCAATTACATCTTGACTTACATCTAGAAATTGACAATGAGGGTCGGTTGAAAACAAATCTTTACGACAAAAGAGATGATTTCAGCTTCTCAATTGTGAACTTTCCATTTTTATGTAGCAACATTCAAGCAGCGTCTGCATACGGAGTGTATATCTCCCAGTTGATGCGATACTCCAGGGCTTGTATTTCCTGTCATGATTTCCTTGATAGAGGCTTGTTGCTCACAAGAAAGCTATTAAACAAAAAGTTCCAAGTTGTGAAGTTGAAATCATCCTTCGTAAATTTTACGGACTCCATCACGAGTTGGTTGACCATTAGGGAATATCCGTTTCACAGATGGTAGCGGATATGTTCCTAATGTCGTAACTACAATCCCGCCCCCTTTTCCCGATTCTGGCCTATCGAATTAAATTTATTACCGGGTTTTTACTAACATGAGCAACACGATGGGTGCTACATGTGGAGCAGGATCTGCTTACCCTTCCAGAGCACCTGAGATCCCCCAAGTTGTTGGTGGGGTTCGTGTTGCTCAGTCTTTATATTTTTATGTTATGTTTTGTTTAGTATCGTTTGTCTGTTGGTCTTTTTCTTTTTTAGTCATGGCGTTGTCAGTTTATTTTCAACTATGAGTTTGAATGTCCATTTGGTATCTTTCGCCTCTCTTTTACACTGATTGAATGATTATGTCTTCATGTCAGTTTTGCATGCTCACCATTTCTTGTCAATATAAGGAACTTTATTCAACTGTTACAGAAACTGTAGGTTTAGCTAGCTATAAAACCAGGTTTAACCCACCATCTTCATCAGTGAATGCATATAACAAGTCAGAAATATGACGGATGTTTCCTATTTGTTCTGTTGGTTGATAAAGTAGAGCTTTTCATTTTTCAGGTGTTATGAACTTCCCCCTTTGTGAATTTACCTCTGAGTTCGGTATATTTGTTAACATTTATTACTACGAAGTCTTTAAAGATCAATAAAAAAAAAAAAATCATTATGTCTGTTTATTTTCATCCTTTTAGGTACTGATTGAATATTTGTTAAGTACTTTAAATTTAAACAGGATTATATAGCAACCAGGAATAAAGATATTATAAATCTGTACAGTGTAACTGGGTAACAAACCATCATTATAATTTCCAAATGACTTTGTTTATTTTCGCTAATTTTGCCCAATTTATACTTCTCTCCACTGGTTAATAATTGTGTCCGTATAATCAGCGTGGGATTCGTTTTATCTCAGTTCTTCGATTGCCAAAATTCAATTACGACGTTAAATTTTCTTGCTTTCTTCTGAATTCAGATTTTGGCGTCCCGAAAAAAGACGACCATGCCCGAAAACGGCACATATAGAGAACATATCATTTTGCAGATTAGTGAAAATGAAAAATGAAGTTTGCCTACATAATCGCCAATAACTCATTAGAGAAACAGATTACACTCCCGAATCTCCTGGAATGCGATATATTTTTACAATCGAAAGTTCAAATTTGAATTTGTAAAAAAAACATAGTAACCCTCGTGTTTTAAATTTAACTATCTCTGGCGATAATAAATCGTATCACGTACACATCCAATGCAGTCGTTTATAAACTGAATATTTTATTTAGGTAGAAAAAAACACTTGAATAATTCAAATGAAAGGCAGTTAATAAACGCTGAACATAAAATTCTGCATCATTATTTATGCAAAGGAGGATGAGTTATGCAGAACATGTATTTTAGTATTTAAAGAAAGTTGTAATTTTTTGGTGTACATTTTTTTTTACTGATATAGGCATGGCATTGAACATGTCAGCTACAGCAATTGTCATAATGCTTGTGGTATCAGTCCATATCTGCCACGGTAACATGTATGTTTATTGATCTTCTACTTGTGTTCCTCAACTTTAGTAGTTTTTTATTCCTTGTATTTCTTAAACTTAAAAAAATATACAATAAAAGTTAATAAAATTAATGGTTCATTTATTCTAAATAAACTTTTTATTAGTGTTTTATTAACTTAAATAACTTCTTACAATGTATTGAATTATTTCAAACTGATGTGAATTCAGGAAAAAAAAAAAAAAAAAACCATAAACGATTAGCCGAACCTTAACAAATGATCTGGTCTATGCCATAGATTTTGGCTAAAAAAGACAACTTTTTTATCCCTCCCCCTTTTATTTAAATCTGGTATTTTTTCTTAGTTTTCTATCAATTTCAATTAATTTCACGTTTTTTTCTATACTATTTGAAAATAAATATGCTCGAATTAAATTTTACTTGCTAGTTACTTTCAATTCCAAGTTTACTATACACAGCGAGAAATTAATAGAAAAATAAACCACACAGATTTTGAAAAAAAGGGAGGGCTTTAAAAACTTCTTGTCCTTGAGTACTATGATCTATGCATGATGGTGCCATATTCCAAAATTAACAATGATTTCCAAAATTCAAGTATAACAAGAGGCTGTCAGAGTGACGACAACTCTGACGGCAAACCAGATTTCTTGCAGAGGTCGAACACAGAACAGCCGAGCAAGTATGGACACAACATTTAAGCTTAAAACAGCTCTTAATTTGGATTGTGATTGAATATTTGACACAGCATAGGTTTGTGACATAAAAAACCATGTTGTCAAAAGAACTGATTTTATCAAAAAATCAATTTGATTACCAGAAAACGAAAATATTAATTACATCTCCAAATGACAATTCCCTTTTTCTCCAAAACAATACAATATGTTAATCAATGTGTTCTCTTCTGTTCCATCATACTCATTATTGTTTGACAACATCAGAATTATGTCATCCTTTTTAAAAGTGTGTAATATTTGCTACTGTGCAAAACAATTAACATATTACATACTATAAATTACAATAAAACTTAATCCCTTTAATTACTGATTGTTTGTAATAAATTTATTTTCAACTTGATATGATTCAAAAGATTTTATGATCGTGTATACATTCAGCACTGATAGTAAGATTTGACGTCAAATACTATTTCTACCTCTGCAATGTACATTCAATTAAACTTTAGTTGAAAGAGATAACAACTTTTAATTAATCAAATTGTCCAATGATAATGTGACAATATGACAAATTAAGATGTTCTATCATTTTCTTGTGTCTAATCGAAACTTAATCCATTTTCTTTTAATATAAACCTTTTCATCGTTTACTTCCGTTCTAACAACAACTACTTCTACAACTATGATTCTAAAAATGGAAAGGTAATATATATCATGTATATTGTGCAGGTACAAAGCAAACGTACATATGCATGTATGTACAAAAAATGAGGAAGAAAAATCAAACCAGCAATCAAATAAAAAAAACACAGCTCTGAAATCGCAAGTATTGTTAGTTATTTGTAGAGGTCTTAATATCATTTATCACAGTAACACATCTCAATGAGCACCCAATGAGAACCTGTTTCGTAAAAAAGGTGACACAAAAACTTATTTGTTTGTCATTGAGACTAAAGAATACGCATGTGAGTGATCTCAGGTGCTCTAGAAGGATAAGCAGATCCTGCTTCATGTGTGGCACCTATCGTGTTGCTCATCTCAGTACAAACCTGGTATCAAATGACAAAATTTCAAACACAATCAAACGAATCGAAAAAAACTGTCATATGTCTGACTTGGTACAGGTATTTCCTTATGTAGAAAAGGGAGGATTTTACCTGATTTTAAAGCAAGCTAAACTTCTCACTTTTACGACACTCGCATAAAATGCCATTCTATTGACAACACTGTGTGAACAAAACAAACAGATTTCTCGTTTCTCGTTTTTATATAGATTAGACCGTTGGTTTTCCCGTTTGAATGGTTTTAAACTAGTAATGTTTGGGGCCCTTTATAGCTTGCTGTTCGGTGTGAGCCAATGCTCCGTGTTGAAGGCCGTACCTTGACCTATAATAGTTTACTTTTATAAATTGTTACTTGGATGGAGAGTTGTCTCATTGGCACTCATACCACATCTTCCTATATCTAGATATAATAGGTTAAAATGTCAAAAAAAGAGGTACATCAGTCAACATTGTGCTATAGTCTTAATCACTATAAAAACAAACAACCCTGTCAACAAAGAAAAACAAAAAAGAATATACACAAAGCACAAAAGCTTGCTTAACGCCTTCTTCCTACGATTTCTTGATGGCAGTATATGAGCACAAACAAGAAGGGAGCTTTCAACAACCATTCGCAAAACTAAGGAACTTGGATTGATTGTCATTACTTGATAAGACCGGAGGTAAAACCCTGAAGTGGTGATAACAATGTTTAGGTGAGGAGAGGGCTTGGCGCCAACAAACTAGTTTAACCTCGCCACATCCTGTATGTGCCTGTCCCAAGTCAGGAGCCTGTAATTCATTGGTTGTCGTTTGTTGCTGTGTTACATATTTGTTTTTCGTTCATCATTTTGTACATAAATTAGACCGTTAGTTTTCTCTTTTGAATTGTTTTATATTTGTAATTTTGGGGCCTTTTATAGCTGACTATGCAGTATGGGCTTTGCTCATTGTTGAAGGCCGTACGGTGACCTATAGTTGTTAATTTCTGTGTCAATTGGTCTCTTGTGGAGAGTTGTCTCATTTTGCAATCATACCACATCTTCTTTTTTATATTTCGTAGTATTATTGATTACTCCTTTGAGCATTCTTAACCAACATACCGATATAATTAACAGAGCCTTGTTGTCTTCTTATGAAAAAAAATATAACAAAAATTAGATTTATATACAGGTTTGTCATGTGTGTGTTTTTTTTTTTTTTTTTTTTTTTTTTTTTTTTTTTGATTAACTTGTTTCTACATTGTGTTTGTCCACTGATTAATATAAAAAGAGGAAAATTGACATTTTGAAAATACTTATTAACCCCGACAACTTTTTATTCGCCCGTCCTGATTATAACACATCATCAGTTGTATTTGTGAAATCTTAAAGATATTGTTTATTGTGAGAACTTAGTGTTAATGGTAGGTGTTTGGTTGTTTTGTTCAATTTATTCTAAATATTTTTCTTTTTGCTTTTGCGGCAAGAAGAAAAGTGGGAGGGGTGCTGTCACATTTTCCCACTCCCTACATATATCGACGAACCAAGTTCATGTACGCGTATGGTAAAGTAAATTTGATTTTCTAGTTTGTTGGAAAATTTAGTATAATGTACCAAGATTGCAATGTCTTCATGATATATCTTCTTTACATTTTGCTAAGTTTTAGGATACTTTTTAGCTAATGATATATTCTAAGTTATTTATGTTTATATTCGTAGATATGGGTATTTTAATACCCTGAAGTACCACAGTATACCCTAAGGCGAAGTTGAAGGGTTTACAAGATACTGAAGGGTGTTAAAATACCCTTATCTAAGTATAAGAACGTAGATAACGAATTCAACCCCGATCTTATCCGAATCGGGCGATTTCTACAGAAATTCGTACACTAAGTATAACGTGAGTGCAACGGTTTTTTTTATTATTTAAAAAGTTTTATTGAAAGTTGTAAATTTTACATATTTTTACGGGATGTAGGGTATACAACTTTTTAAAGTACCCTACAGGTGGTGAAAAATAAGACGTTTATAATCCAGAGACAAAGACACAATAATAAATGAAATTTGGCGTTCAATATCGCAAGCGTTATGTCATAGACGTCATGACGTCAACGTGGGTCTTTTGCATAACTAGACCAGTAGTCCTGTCCATTGACGACATGGTAGACAAGTGATGCATTTACTAAACTGAATGCAAATAATCGACATTATAGGATAAAATCGTTAGTAGATTGCATATTTAATTACAGACATCATTTATAATCTACAGAATTCAATTTTTCACTGGGAACAACCACGGAACAAAGGCAAACGTGCGTAAATTTCCCTGGGGTAATGTGTAGCAACGCCCGGTTATATGGATAAGCAACCCTCGGGGCTATGGGTGTTTTAAGCAACGGCCATGAGCCAATCAAAATCTGAGAAATATACTAAGTATGGGATAATAACATTTAATAATTTGATAAAAGTTCAGATAATAAATGAATTCCATATAATAGGTAATTTCGTGTATTACAATGCATGTATTTTAAACTATGAATATGTTCCCGTTCTTTATCCCTTTGTCAAGATGCATTTTTTTTAACTAACAGGTAATATCAATGTTACGAATCTGTTCGGTGATTATCAAATATTAACTCCTTAGCAGAAAATAACATAAACTAAAGATGTTAGTTTTTCTTGAATGAGTTACTTGATTTGTATCCGCATATTATCTGATTGGTTGATATTTATATTGCCTATAACACAAAGCCACTAAATGCATATACAGGTGCATATTTGGATCGTTGAATATAACTATTAAACGAAGTGTACATTGTATTAAGGTAAGCGTTTGTCAATTTTTATATAACATTAACTACATCAACGGCTTGTCATCATAACATAACTTAAGCTCTGTTGTTTAGACGCCTTTAATAATGTAAGATTGAAAACAATTAAGTAATGGTATACTTTCTGATATGTTATATCTTTGTACTCAAAACATTATTTTGCTTTATAATCAGACCGAAATTTACTTGTCATGAGACATAAAACGAAAGGCGCTAGTAGCATGGCTTCCAATTTAAAGTACCGCCGCTCGACGCTTGTTTGTTTTTATCTACCTTCGGTTATCTGCGTGGTGATTATAGACTGTCGTTGTTACTAATTTTGTGGACATGGTCTCTTTCAATGGATCATGATATTTGAATGTGATAAGCTCTTTGTGGTCTTCTTCTATAAATTTTTCTTGTATCTTCTCATATTTATACATTCATGTCATTAGTATTGCAATTAAAATTTGTGTGAGGACAAGTTCTATAAATATGTGCAACGCTTTATTTTCTAAAGTGAAGGACATTCAAAACCGAAATAACATTTTTTGAATGATTGAAACCTTTGAAGTATAGATTCAACGTATAACTTTTTTATATTAAGATTGTTACGCCAGAAAATCGCCTTTTAACTGTAGCCAACAAAAGACACAAATCAATTATAAAATTTAACAATATTTATTATACACTAGTTTACAAGAAGTATTACACAAAGAGTAATGTCAACTTAACTGTCAAAATATGAGTCCAATCTTTTGTCTTTTCTTTATCCGGAAATCTTCTCGGAATCCACAGAATATTATATCCAATAGGTCAAAATCTAGTATGATGTTGTTAGTAAATAAAAGTGTCAATCCAACTGCTGAGACTGTTGATGTCTATCGATGTCTAAGTCTATCTATGTCTGTTTCTATCCATGTCTTTAGGGTCTGCATACTTATATATATACTCAAACGGAAACTTCTAGACAACGCTAGAAATTTAAATTACGCATCTTTTATTATGACCATTCTGGAAACGTTATGTAAGTGAAATAGAAAGTTCTGATCATTCCATGAGTATCAATGATTGTTCCAGTGATTTCTAAACTGCATAGTTGTAACACAATGTGTATAATTTGTACCAAAATATCAAACAATGTGAATCACACAAAACAAATTAGGCCAACTAAATAAATATGATAGTTACAATATCATAACGCGGCTAAAGCTGTGCCACTTTTACTATGAAGTTTCGTAAAATATTATATCCTAGAACGGAAAGTTGATATGCGCTACTTTTGTATTCAAAGGTCAAAACATAGGGCTGTGCGGCATATTTTCAACATTTATATGCCCAAAACTTCTAAGAGTTTAAACTTATACTATAATTCTGTACTATCCCTACCTCCACTTTGGGTGTCCCTCAGAATTAAATTATCGCCGCTACCATCTGTTTTTATACTGGTAACATTCCCAAGTTATTTCTCTATGAGATGAAAAATAGAGATCATATCTGGGAACCAGTACGTAAACAAAATTAAATATCTATGAATATTATATATCTCCCAAAAGAGCGGGGCTTGTGAAACAGCTGTATTTACAAAGTTCAACCTTAAAGCCCTTTAATCCTGTTAAAACTGTCTCTCGAGAGAGTTGACAATACTGTCATTAAGCGTGCAAGAAAGTATTAAAACAATACTAAACTCCGAGGTAAGTTGAAAAAGGGAAGTTCATAAATCCTGACAAAATAAACGTCAGACTATATCAACCAACCGAACGAATTAAAACAATTGTCACATTCCTGACTTGGTCAATTCGGTATACAATAAAGTTAATTGTTCTTCTTTTCAACTGAACAAAATTTGGGTTGAATGCCTTTTAAACTAAATTGAAATGGTGATGTTTACAACCTCATTAAAGATCGATGTCCTAAAGCAAAGATTTAAAATAAAAAAAAAAAAAAAATACAAATATTTATGTCTGACAAACATATGATTTTGAACATCTTGAACGTTTGATTAACTTTTAGTTCCCATTTAATACGGCTGACTAGAAAAGAAACCCATAAAACTACTCATGTTGACATATACAACGAAAAGCAATCACTGTCAGTTAAACATGTATTTCCGGTACCCGAAGTTTATATTTATGACGAGCTTGTCATTAAAATATTGAAACCACTGAGGATATGAATGTTATTGATGAAGTCCATATTTAATGTTATCAGGTTAAATACAAAAAAAAAAAAAAAAAAAAGAGATTTTGACAATTAGAAATTTATAATTTGTAAGATAGATTAACATTAATAATGAAATCTTATTAAGGTGTGTGTTAAATTTGTATAATCTAGTAAAATATTAGTCATGGATGTGACCTATTTCAAAGCATCATTTCTGCTCTCAGTATCCAACTTGCCCTCTTTTGCAGTGGTATTCTAATTGTATTCTAATTTTACCGCTGTTCATATCCCTTACGAAGTTTACAGAAACTACCGAATGAGTTCATTGCTATATTTTCCTTAACTAAGATACAGTGTGAAATATTTCAAACTACAGTTAAAGCATGCAACAGATATTCGTTTCAATAATCTTTCCTTTTTATAAATGATCTGTTTTAAACACTGTTTTTGATAATAAAGAGTCAATCAATTTAAAAAAAAAAAAAAAAAAAAAAAAAAAACTAAACTAAGTAATGACGACGAAAGATACAGTCAACATGTTATATTCATATCCTGTTTTTTTGATAGTTCATTAATTTACCTTTCCATTAGAAATCACCCAAGCAACGCGAACACCTAATAGCATGTTACATAAATGTGTTACATGAAAAAAAATCATACTGAGGTACAAATATGATACATTCTCTTTCCTTGTATAATATAAATAAGAAGATGTGATATGAGTGCCAATGAGACAACTATCCATCCATGTCACAATGTGTAAAAGTAAACAATTATAGGTCAAAGTACGCCCTACAACACGGAGTCTTGGCTCACACTGAACAGCTAGCCATAAAGGGCCCCAATAGCCTATATTATACACACTCTTGATAATATATATCATAAGTAAGAACAAATGCCTGTCATTATTTCTAGAGGCGATATGTAAAACATGATAATGTACAACAAATGTTTTTATTTAAATGAATTACACCCATTTACCTTTAGTGATAATAATTTGAAATTACACTGTAGTCTGTGAAAACAGATATTAACAAAAACAAAAAAAAAAAAAAAAACAAAAACAAATTCCAAGGTAAATTTTAATAAATGGATAACAGCTGTCATATTCCTGACTTGGTACAGGCATTTTCGAAGAAAGTTATGGGTTCAATCTGGTTTTATAGCTAGCTAAATCCCACTTGTACGCATGACTGTTGTTTTATAGTTCCGTTTTATTGACAAAAATTAGGCTAGCAACCCAAACAGATATAATTGGTTAACATGACAATAATTGGGATCCAACAGCCAAAACTGTGAAAACATACATAACAGACATACAACCCAACTGACTTAAAAAATCTAAAGAAGCATGTAAATAAATCTGATAAAGACGCCAACAACAACAGGTTCAACCCACCATTTTTCTTAAATGTCCTGTACCAAGTCAGGAAAAAGGCCATTGTTATATTATAGTTCGTTTCTGTGTGTGTTGCATTTGAGTGTTGTGTTTCTGTTGTGTCATTCTCCTCTTATATTTTATGTGTTTCCCTCGGTTTTAGTTTGTAACCCGGATTTGGTTTTTTTCTCAATCGATTTATGAATAGCGAATAGCGGTAAACTACTGTTGCCTTTATTTATAGTTTGGTAATATAAAAATCCCATTCGTCTGAATGGTACTTTTGGACCCATCCGCATCAGAAACGCACAAAGTCAATAATCTGAAAACAAGAAGCACAAATACCGAGCCACGTCAAGAGCAATATGACAAAAGGAACATAATAGTATTAAAGACAAATAAAGGAAAACTGTAATGTAAATAAACTGATACACATTTCATAGTTTTGTGCCAGACAAAAACTGTTTCCATATCAAACTTTCTTAACTAGGTCATATATAAGTTTTAGAGATTTACATTCACGACTATTTAATAAATTTTGTTAATAAATTTGAAACTTGAGTTTTAAAATCTCGTTTAATCATTTTCATTTCTGTCAACAATTTTGTCAAAGAATATTGCTAACGAGATATCAGTATATGTATCATCTGAAAGAAATATAAGTACAGTGCAATGCAACCAGCGAATGACTAGTACGAACTGCTTATGTAGAGTCATAATATTGGAGAAATGAAAGTTTTCATACCACCGTCCACCTTTACAAAGCTTTACACACATACCGATATGTTTTTTCGGCGTTGAAAAGACTGGTTACCGAGTTAACCATATTTGCATATTGTTAGTTGCCATAAATCTCCTTATAGATGTTACTTTTCTTCCCATTTGGTTGGTGATTGATTGAAGTTTCAGTGATAATATTAATATCATAATATAATATTATGAGAAGTATGGTGTTTTATTCATTTATTCATTCTAATAAAAAATTTGTAGACTTAATAATTAGTCTTGTGTTTTTATAAATTATCTTGACCTTAGTGATTAAAATAATTCAGTACCAAAACGCTGAACATAATCGAATTTCAGGTTATGCACATTTGTATTATAGTTAATTGTTGTTTTGTTTTCTTAGTTTTACAAGGTATTTGAATTTCCATGATTTATCGTTCACCTCCATGTCCTTTGCTTTTTGATGTTATAATCTATTTCTTCCTTTCTTATTTGGACGTATCCTGTATTACTCTGAATTTCGAAAATGGATCAGAACCCTCCCTTGTTTTTTTAGTTTTCAACAGTACTTGGTTTGCATCTAAACTTTGAAGGTGACCCTATTGATATCGGTTTTATCGAATCGAACTGTGTAGTCAGGTGACTTCCCATTTTATGTCTCTATTGATTCTCTCTTTGTTTCATCTATTTTACCATAGTCCTTTCTTTTAAATGTTATTAAGAGCATTCTCTAGAAAGTTAAAAAGATGGACGAAATAAGATGACATTTTGAAATCAGATACTTTATGGTAAACCAACGTAAATACTTTGGCCGCATTTTGACTAAAAGTTCCTGTATAATGTTCTTGACTTTTGACTCAACGACTTAACTTCTTTGTTTTTCCGAGGTTTTTCTCCATAGCATAAAGAGAGTTTCCATTAATAGACTAATCTTCATGATCTGTCCTTAAGTTTTCCTAACTTAAATTTACTTTACATATGTACACAAATGATGTATCTAGAATGATAAGTATAAACAATAATTTTGAGCAAACACAATTTGAAATACTTTGTCTTTCTATTAATATTCTTGAAGTGTAACATATGTTAGACTAGACAACTTGAATGTTAATATACTTGAAGATTAGGTTTACCTTTTATGAAAATTGTCATTAAAACAATTTGTATATAAGGGTTATTGCACTATTACATGCATACATCAAAATAGAGCAGTCATTATCTGGTCCGTGATAAGTCATATTATATAATCATTACATTTATCTTATTAATAAACAAAAACATGATATAATCTGAATGCTTCAATGAATAAATATGAGTTATATTGTCGTCATGGTTAAATTAGTTATTTGTAACCGCCTTTTTATTACATATATTCATTTTACAGTTAAGAAAATTGTTTATAAGCCTTGATTAATGAAGATTTATCAAATTTAAATCATGCAAAGGACATATTTCTTGACACCACGAAGCCATTTAGTTACCAAGCCACTTTGACAAATTGGTTTCCTAACAATCATATGTTAATTGTTGATTTTTTTAGAATTAATTTTGTTTTCAGAGTTGCTTTATTTATAATAATTCAAGAAAAATTCAATACATGTTTTTAAAATAAGTGTTTTTTATTCAAAGAAAAATAATCTCGAAACTGAATGGTGACTTTTGTCCAGTGACTTCTTTTCCGTGACTTTTTGTCTGTGACTTTTGTCCTACATTCGAAGAATATACAGTCCTGCAATTCTGAAATAAACATTTGAATCAAAATTAAAGTGACAGATTGCTTTTGTATCCTATCGACGATGAACTTCGACAAAAAGGTTGCAATCTTTACGTATTTTATGCTAAAACAACTCGCAACAAACCTCAAACTTTTCCCGTTAAGTCTAGTTTAACACAATAGCCAAGTTAAACAAAAATAGATATTTCAAATACCTGTGAGTCATAGCCTTACAGATATGATAGATACATATTCGGTGTCTACTTCATACATAATACAAGATGGTCTTGAGTTATAGATTCAAGGTGCTGAAATCGTGTATCTTTTTTTTTTACTTTTAAATTACTCTTTTCTCTGTATTTGTCTGATGCTATCATGTTCCTTTTCGACTTATGAATCTTCACGTGACTCGGTATTTATGCATCCAACTATTAAGTTTTGGAATCTGGGCTTACCTGGTGCGGGTCGGTCCGGTGATGGGATTCTGAGAAAGCGGTTTTACAGTGTTGTTTTCATTTGGTTTACCCTTGAATTTATGTTATACTTAACTTGTACTTTATCGAATAGTCGTATATGTATACTTTATACTGTATGTACTATCAATTGCAAAATGTTTTTGTTTGCGTAGTTTTTAAATTTACAACCAACTTCAAATCTTTTTGTTGGCGTCTTTTATATTATTTGTATGCTCTTGTGACATTATAGTCAGTTGTGTTGTATGCTGGTGATGTAGTTTTACCAGCTTTAGCTGTTTGGGCGCAATAATTGTAACATTAACCTAGTATGCTTTTTAAATTTTAATTTGCTCACCGAAATGTTGTCAAAATAACTAAGAAATAAACAACTAGCATTCAAGAGGGATGTTTAGCTAGCTATAAAACCAGGTTTAACCCACCATTTGCGTCGTAAAATGCCTGAACCACGTCTGGAATATGACAGTTGTTTTCCATTCGTTCCCTTGGTTGATAAAGTTTGATTTTCTCAGTTTTATGATCTTCCCAATGTTTGGAATTTTTACAAAAGCATATAATTTCCAAATAGATATCCTCTTTTTTAAATGACGTTTTGTTACTGTAAAGATCTCAAGTTGAGTATTTGGGCATATCTTGAACTTAAAACTTACAGCAAGTAAAACAAATACGCTTGATCCTTTCTGGTCTATAAAATGATGATTTTGAAACTCATTTCACAGATTTCAAACAAACTTGTATAGGTTTTACTGTAACATGTAGAAGAACTCCTGTTATGCACCTGCTATTCTTTTTTTTTGTATGTTTGGTTTTCAATACCAAAATACAAATAAAATAAGTAGATGCGGTATGATTGTCAATGAGACAACTATGCACCAGAGACCACATAAGTAGATGGACCAGCACATACAGCATGTATAGAATGTGACAGGGTTAAACATGATAGCAATCGCTCATTCTTCCCTAAAGAGGGACAGTAATGTAATAAAAAAACATACGCACAAACTATTAGAACAAGGTGAAAAGGCTTTATAGCTGACTATGCGGTATGGGCTTTGCTCATTGTTGAAGGCCGTACGGTGACCTATAGTTGTTAATTTCTGTGTAATTTGATCTCTTGTGGAGAGTTGTCTCATTTGCAATCGTACCACATCTTCTTTTTTTATATTGACTCACTGGGTCAACACAAAAACGCAATTATCAAAGAAACTAGAAACCCCGAATAATCGCCAGTGCAAAAATAATTACAACAAATACAGAATTAATGTTACAATATGAACTTATGAATGTCCTAGGAATTCAACCTACATGTTACCTGCACATATACGTTTACACATTTTATCAGGCATTTCCTAATTTTTCACAATAGCAAATAGCAATACCACGTCAGGAACATCATATCGTTTGATGTGTTTGATCTTTTAATTCTGCCGTTTGATATGGGACTTTCAGTTTTGATTTGACCTTGGAGTTCGGTATTTATGTTATTTTACTTTTTGTTTAAATCTTATCTGATCTTATATAGAAATCACAAATTATTGCATATTTTCATTTGAATGGAAGTTGTGCACATACTATTGTAATGTTTGACCTGTTAGATTTGCCCATACCGAGACATGGACTTTGAATGGAAGTTGCACATGCTATTGTAATGTTTGACCTGTTAGATTTGCCTATACCGAGACATGAACTTTGAATGGAAGTTGTGCACATACTATTGTAATGTTTGACCTGTTAGATTTTCCCATACCGAGACATGGACTTTGAATGGAAGTTGTGCACATACTATTGTAATGTTTGACCTGTTAGATTTGCCCATACCGAGACATGGACATTGAATGTAAGTTGTGCACATACTATTGTAATGTTTGACCTGTTAGATTTGCCCATACCGAGACATGGACTTTGCCATTTCTTCTTATTCTATTTTCAGATGGTTGATGATACATGCCTTTCATAAAAATTTAACAATTTTGACAATCATTTTCTTACTTTCAAATCATTGACTACACTTCTTCTACTTTTAAATTCGAACCAATACTAGATTTAAAAACGATTGGGAAAATTTCTATTCTTAATCATCAATGATGAAATGTGATATAAATAACCTTGTTTTTTACATAAATATTATAAAACTGACAGCAAATACCAAATTTCAACTTCAGGATATTAAACATAATAACCAAATATATATATTGCAATAAATAATAAAGTACAATTGAACACATCAAATATCTAAAATCAATCGGAAAAAAAAAGAAGAAATTCCAGAACAAAGGAAATATAAAGTGCAAAGTACGAAATGAATTTTATAGAATATCTGCTTTACTTCGATTAAGTAATTGATGGACCGTTAGAAGTTGCGATATCAATATACTATATCTTATATAATAATGTGTATTAACGTGGGACATTATGAAGTAACTTTAGACCCATCCTGTTTAACACATTTTAAAGTACACGGATGTTGGTGAACCTATTCTGAATTAAAACTATATCAATATTTCTTTAATATGTAAAACTGCAAAAATTTTATAATCTTTGTCAGATTTATTTGTAAGCCAAGTCATTGTGTTCGTATGTCTATAAACTGCTGATGTATGTTTACATTAAAGTTGGCCCTGGATCCTTCTGTCACGATACTAATTATAAAATTGAGAAAGGAAACGAGGAATGTCAATGAAACAACTAACCAAAGAGCAAAACAGCCCCAGCCACCAATCTTCACCGCAGAGAAAATCCGAACCCGAAGGCGGCCATCAAAATGTACTAGTTCATAGGAAATGGACTTAACTAAACTCAAAACATAATGAAATAAAAAAAAAAAAAAACAACATGCAAATATATGGCCAATACTTTGGACAGGCGTAAATAATGTTAAAAACATGTTTGATGAGTTCTCAACACCCTCATTCTTCTACCAGAATAAACAAACACACAAATACGCACAGTGAAACTCAGTTTAAAAGAAGTCCTAGTCCGATTAGTTAGAATAAAATATAAAAGGACATATAAATTAAAGGACTACAGCACTGACTAGCAGCCCTAAACCTCAATTACATTTGACTTTCTAGAAATTTACATTGAGGGTCATTGAACAAATTTTGACTTAAAAGAGATGATTTCAGCTTCTCAATTGTGAACTTTCCATTTTATGTAGCAACATTCAAGAGAGTTTGCATACGGAGTGTATATTCCCAATGGATACACCAGGGCTTGTATTTCCTATCATGATTTTGATAGAGTTGTTGCTCACAAGAAAGCTATTAAACAAAAAGTTCCAAGTTGTGAAATTGAAATCATCCTTCGTAAATTTTACGGACTCCATCACGACTTGGTTGACCATTAGAATATCCGTTTTGATGGTATGATATGTTCCTAATGTCAACCACAATCCCGCCTCTTTCCTATTCTGGCCTACCGAATTAAATTTATTACTGGGTTTTAACATGAGCAACACGATGGTGGCATGTGAGCAGGATCCTTACCTTCCAGAGCACCTGAGATCCCCAAATTGTTGCGGGTTCAATTATATTTTTATGTTATGTTTTGTTTAGTATCGTTTGTCTGTTGGTCTTTTCATTTTTAGTCATGGCGTTGTCAGTTTATTTTCAACTATGAGTTTGAATGTCCATTTATCTTTCGCCTCTTTACACTGATTGAATGATTATGTCTCATGTCAGTTTTGCATGCTCACCATTTCTTGTCAATATAAGGAACTTTATTCAACTGTTACAGAAACTGTAGGTTTAGCTAGCTATAAACCAGGTTTAAATCCACCATCTTCATCAGTTAATGCATATAAAAGTCAGAATATGACGATGTTTCATTTGTTCTGTTGGTTGATAAAGTAGAGCTTTCATTTTCAGGTGTTATGAACTTCCCTTTGTGAATTTACCCTGAGTTTGGTATATTTGTTAACATTTATTACTACGAAGTCTTCAAAGATCAATAAAAAAAAATCATTATGTCTGTTTATTTTCATCCTTTAGGTACTGATTGAATATTTGTTAAGTACTTTAAATTTAAACAGGATTATATAGCAACCAGAATAAAGATATATAAATGTAAGTAAACCATCATTATAATTTCAAATGACTTTGTTTATTTTCTAATTTTGCCCAATTTATACCACTGGTTAATAATTGTGTCCGTATAATCAGCGTGTGATTCGTTTTATCTCTGTTCTTCGATTACAAAATTCAATTACGACTTTAAATTTTCTTGCTGAATTCAGATTTTTTCCTGAAAAGACGACCATGCCTGAAAACGGCACATATATATATATAAATTTTGCAGATTAGTGAAAATAAAAATGAAGTTTGCCTACATAATCGCCAACTCATTAGAGAAACAGATTACACTCTGAATCTCCTGAATACGATATATTTTACAATCGAAAGTTAAAATTTGAATTTGTAAAAAACATAGTAACCTCGTGTTTTAAATTTAACTATTCTGGCGATAATAAATCGTATCACGCACATCCAATGCAGTCGTTTATAAACTGAATATTTTATTTAGAAAAACACTTGAATAATTCAAATGAAAGGCAGTTAATAAAATGAACATACTGCATCATTATTTATGAGGATGAGTTATAGAACATGTATTTAGCATTTAAAGAAAGTTGTAATATTTGGTTACATATATTATATGTTGCCATATAGCAATTGTCATAATGTTGTGGTATCAGTCCATATTGCCACGGTAACATGTATGTTTATTGATCTTACACCAAGACATAAGCCCGACAATATATTTCTAAAATTTAGCTCAGCATGTTATCAGTAATCAGTAGATATAAATTATGTTTCTTAGTGGTTCACTAATAATAACCAGATGTTGACCACAAATGATAAGCTATAAATGTGTCTCTCCTGGTCATTACCCCTGAACAATTATGAAAAAATTAAATTTTATCAAGAAAACATATTAATAATAATAGTATGTTTAGTTTATTGCGATATTATGGACAACTTTCCTGCATTTTATGAAATAATTGTGTTCTCAACTTAGTAGTTTTTTCTTTGTATTTAAACTTAAAAAATATACAATAAAAGTTAATAAAATTAATGGTTCATTTATTCTAAATAAACTTTTTATTAGTGTTTTATTAACTTAAATAATCTTACAATGTATTGAATTATTTCAAACTGATTCAGACCATAAACGATTAGCCGAACCTTAAGAAATGATCTATTCATAGATTTTGGCTGAAAAGACAACTTTATCCCTCCCTTTATTTAAATCTGGTATTTTTCTTAGTTATCAATTTCAATTAATTCACGTTTTTTCTATACTATTATGTCAAATATTGAATTAAATTTTACTTAATACTACCTCAGTTTAATATACACAGCGAGAAATTAATAGAAAATAAAACCAGATTTTGAAAAAAAGGGAGGGCTTTAAAACTTGTCCTTGAGTACTATGATCATGATGGTGCCATATTCCAAAATTAATAATGTTTTCCAAGATAACAAGAGGCTGTCAGAGTATGCAACTCTGACGGCAAACCAGATTTAGAGGTCGAACACAGAACAGCTGAGCAAGTATGGACACAACATTTAAGCTTAAAACAGCTCTTAATTTGATTGTGATTGAATATTTGACAGCATAGGTTTGTGACATAAAACCATGTTGTCAAAAGAACTGATTTTATCAAAAATTCAATTTGATTCAGAAACGAAAATATTAATTACATCTCCAAATGACAATTTTTTTCTCCAAAACAATACAATATGTTAATCAATGTGTCTTCTGTTCCATCATACTCATTATTGTTTGACAACATCAGAATTATGTCATCCTTTTAAAGTGTGTAATATTTACAGTAAAATATCAATATATATACTATAAATTACATAAAAACGTAATCCCTTTAAAATATTAACATAAATTATAATATAATTACTGTAATAGTTTTCTTTTTTATTTCAACTTGATGTCCAACTTTCACATGATCAAACTTTATTGTTCTATTATATCAATATTCACTAGAAATCATTTATACATATTTATAACTATACTTTAAAATAAATGCTAAAAATATATATTCAGTAATGTGATATGTATGTGACCAGTTATTTAGGGATTAAGATAAACAAACCCAGCATGATACATGGTCTGGGTAATTGGCATTGACATGATGTCTGATAAGACCACAGCACAAAGTAGCTGGAAATTATGTCTTAGAGTGTTACTGATTGTTTGTAATAAATTTTCAACTTGATATGATTCAAAGATATATATTCAGCATATAGTGATTTGACGTCAACATTTTACCTCTGCAATGTACATTCAATTAAACTTAGTTGAAGAGATAACAATTTTAATTAATCAAATTGTCCAATGATAATGTGACAATATGACAAATTAAGATGTTCTCATTCTTGTGTCTAATCGAAACTTAATCCATTTTAATATAAACCTTTTCATCGTTTACCTTCCCCAAAATATATAATATATCATGGACAGTATATATATATGCATGTATAAAATGAGGAAGAAAATTATCAAATAAAACATGTCTGAAATGTACAGTAGTTATTTGTAGAGGTTTTAATATCATTATCACAGTAACACATCTCACCCAATGAGAACTTTCGTAAAAAGGTGACACAAAACTGATTTGTTTGTCATTGAGACTAAAGAATACGGATGTAAGTGATCTCAGGTGCTCTAGAAGGATAAGCAGATGCTCATGTGGCACCTATCGTGTTATCATCTCAGTACAAGCCTGGTATAATAAAATTTCAAACACAATCAAACGAATCGAAAAAACTGTCATATGTCTGACTTGGTACAGGTATTTTTATAGAAGAGAGGATTTTACCTGATTTTAGCAAGCTAAATCTTCACTTTTACGACACTGCTGCCTCTATTGACAACACTGTGAAAACAAAACAAACAGATTTCTCGTTTTATATAGATTAGACCGTTGGTTTTCCTGTTTGAATGGTTTTAAACTAGTAATTTTGGGGCCCTTTATAGCTTGTTGTTGTGAGCCAATGCTCCGTGTTGAATTAATTTGATAATGGTTTACTTTTATAAATTGTTACTTGATGGAGAGTTGTCTCATTGGCACCATACCACATCTTCCTATATCTAGATATAATAAATGTCAAAAAGAGGTCAGTCAACATTGTGCTATAGTCTTAATCACTATAAAACAAACAACCCTCAAAGAAAAAACAAAAGAATATACATAAAGCACAAAAGTTAACGCCCTTCCTACGATTTGATGGCAGTATATGAGCACAAACAAGAAGGAGCAACCATTCGCAAAACCAAGGAACTTGGATTGATTGTCATTACTTGATAAGACCGAGGTAAAATAACAATACAATGTTGAGGAGAGGGCTTAGCCAACAAACTAGTTTAACCTCGCCACATCCTGTATGTGCCTGTCCCAAGTCAGGAGCCTGTAATTCATTGGTTGTCGTTTGTTGCTGTGTTACATATTTGTTTTTCGTTCATCATTTTGTACATAAATTAGACCGTTAGTTTTCTTTTGAATTGTTTTATATTTGTTATTTGGGCCTTTTATAGCTGACTATGCAGTATGGGCTTTGCTCATTGTTGAAGGCCGTACGGTGACTATAGTTGTTAATTTCTGTGTCAATTGTCTCTTGGAGAGTTGTCTCATTTTGCAATCATACACATCTTCTTTTTATATTTCGTAGTATTATGACTTTTGAGCATTCTTAACCAACATACCGATATAATTAATGAGTTGTTGTCTTCTTTATGAAAAAATATAACATTAGATTTATATACAGGCTGTGTTTTCGTCGTGTTTTTTTTGATTAACTTGTTTTACATTGTGTTTGTCCACTGATTAATTAAAGAGAGGAAAATTGATTTTGAAAATACTTATTAACCCTGACAAATTTTTATTCGCCCGTCCTGATTATAACACATCATCAGTTGTATTGTGAAATCTTAAAGATATTTATTGTGAGAACTTAGTGTTAATGGTAGGTGTTTGGTTGTTTTTGTTCAATTTATTTATTTTTGCTTTTTGGCAAGAAGAAAATGCTGTCACATTTTCCCACTCCTAAATATATCGAACCAAGTTCATGTACGCATGGTAAAGTAAATTTGATTTTCTAGTTTGTTGGAAAATTTAGTATAATGTACCAAGATTGCAATGTCTTCATGATATCTTTACATTTGCTAAGTTTAGGATACTTTAGCTAATGATATATTCTGTTATTTATGTTCATATTCAGATATGGGTATTTTAATACCCTGAATACCACAGTATACCCTAAGGCGAAGTTGAAGGGTTTACAAGATACTGAAGGGTGTTAAAATACTTATCTAAGAAGAACGTAGATAACGAATTCAAACCCGATCTTATCCGAATCGGGCGATTTCTAAAGAAATTCGTACACTAAGTATAACGAGGAACGGTTTTTTTATTAAAAAAGTTTTATTGAAAGTTGTACCATATTTTACGGATGATTATATACAATAATCTGGTAAAATAAGACGTTTATAATCCAGAGACAAAGATACAATAATAAATGAAATTTGGCGTTCAATATCGTAAGTTATGTCATAGACGTCATGACGTCAACGTGGGTCTTTTATAACTAGTTGTCCATTGACGACATGGTAGAA
Organism: Mytilus coruscus; assembly: GCA_017311375.1. Taxonomy (NCBI): domain Eukaryota; kingdom Metazoa; phylum Mollusca; class Bivalvia; order Mytilida; family Mytilidae; genus Mytilus; species Mytilus coruscus. The sequence goes on along the minus strand of CM029608.1, from coordinate 24,564,206 downwards.
GTGATGCATTTACTAAACTGAATGCAAATAATCGACATTATAGGATAAAATCGTTAGTAGATTTAATATTACATATATTATCATATAATTACCTTCACTAACAACTAAGGAACAAAGGCAAATGCAATGTAAAACGGTTATATGGATAAGCAACCTCGGGCTATGGTGTTTTAAGCAACGGCCATGAGCCAATCAAAATCTGAGAAATATATATTAATAATAATTTGATAAAAGTTCAGATAATAAATGAATTCCATATAATAGGTAATTCGTGTATTACAATGCATGTATTTTAAACTATGAATATGTTCCGTTCTTTATCCCTTTGTCAAGATGCATTTTTTTAACTAACAGGTAATATCAATGTTACGAATCTGTTCGGTGGTTATCAAATATTAACTTAGCAGAAAATAACATAAACTTAAGATGTTAGTTTTTCTTGAATGAGTTACTTGATTTTTATCCGCATATTATCTGATTGGTTGATATTTATATTGCCTATAACACAAAGCCACTAAATGCATATACAGGTGCATATTTGATCGTTGAATATAACTATTAAACGAAGTACATTGTATTAAGGTAAGCGTTTGTCAATTTTATATAACATTAACTACATCAACGGCTTGTCATCATAACATAACTTAAGCTCTGTTGTTTAGACGCCTTTAATAATGTAAGATTGAAACAATTAAGTAATGGTATACTTTCTGATATGTTATATTTGTCCTCAAGACATTATTTTGCTTTATAATCAGACCGAAATTCACTTGTCAAGACATGAAATGAAAAGGCGCTAGTAGCATGGCTTCCATTTAAAGTACCGCCGCTCGACGCTTGTTTGCTTCCTTCGGTTATCTGCGTGGTGATTATAGACTGTCGTTGTTACTTGTGGACATGGTCTCTTTCAATGGATCATGATATTTGAATGTGATAAGCTCTTTTGTCTTCTTCTATACATTTTTCTTGTATCTTCTCATATTTATACATTCATGTCATTGCAATTAAAATTTGTGTGAGGAGTTCTATAAATATGTGCAACGCTTTATTTTCTAAAGTGAAGGACATTCAAAACCGAAATAACATTTTTGAATGATTGAAACCTTGAAGTATAGATTCAACGTATAACTTTTATATTAAGATTGTTACGCCAGAAAATCGTCTTTAATTGTAGCCAACAAAAAGACACAAATTAATAATAAAATTCAACAATATTTATTATACACTAACAAGAAGTATTACAAAGAGTAATGTCAACTTAACTGTCAAAATATGAGTCCAATCTTTTGTCTTTCTTTATCCGGTCTTCTCGGAATCCACAGAATATTATATCCAATAGGTCAAAATCTAGTATGATGTTGTTAGTAAATAAAAGTGTCAATCCAACTTGAGACTGTTGATGTCTATCGATGTCTAAGTCTCTGTTTCTATCCATGTCTTTAGGGTCTGCATACTTATATATATACTCAAACGAAAACTTCTAGACAACGCTAGAAATTTAAATTGCGCATCTTTTATTATGATCATTCTGGAAACGTTATGTAAGTGAAATAGAAAGTTCTAATCATTCCATGAGTATCAATGATTGTTCCAGTGATTTCTAAACCTCATAGTTGTAACACAATGTGTATAATGTGTACACAATATAAAACAATAAAACATTTAAGGCCACACAAAACAAATTAGGCCAACTAAATTAATATGATAGTTACAATATCATAACAAGATATACATGATATAGATTAACTGCTTCAAAATACGTACCTCGAAAATAATAAAAGAAAGAAATACAAATCATGCAAACGAACTAGTTTAAATACAAATAATTTTAAATGCATCAATTAAAATTTTGTTGCTGAAATCGATGACTTAAACATGTTCAGAGCTATATCTTGTTGTTTTTTACGAATCAAATTATGATAATTTTGTAGTTGGTCTTTTGCACAACAGGTAATCTTGTAAAAGATTTTAAACGTAAATTTTATTTGACACATTTTAAAAGATATATTCATATTTTCCAATAAAACATATTTTATGGATATGAAATACACTTGATTAAAACCCTATAGCATCCTGTTTCATATCAACTCATGGCAGATTTTCATTTAACTGAAATTCCAAAGACGTAGTTATCTAAAATTTAATGTATCATCATACACATTTTTAAATAAATTATTCTTCCCTTGGGCTAAAGCTGTGCCACTTTTACTATGAAGTAAAATATTATATCCTAGAACGGAAAGTTGATATGCGCTACTTTTGTATTCAAAGGTCAAAACATAGGCTGTGCGGCATATTTTCAACATTTATATGCCCAAAACTTCTAAGAGTTTTAACTTATACTATAATTCTGTACTATCCCTACCTCCACTTTGGGTGTCCCTCAGAATTAAATTATCGCGCTACCATCTGTTTTATACTGGTAACATTCCCAAGTTATTTATTGAAAAATAGAGATCATATCTGGGAACCAGTACGTAAACAAAATTAAATATCTATGAATATTATATATCTCCCAAAAGAGCGGGGCTTGTGAAACAGCTGTATTTACAAAGTTCAACCTTAAAGCCCCTTTAATCCTGTTAAAACTGTCTCGAGAGAGTTGACAATACTGTCAATAAGAAAGTATTAAAACAAACTAAACTCCGAGGTAAGTTGAAAAAGGAAGTTCATAAATCCTGACAAAATAAACGTCAGACTATCAACCAACCGAACGAATTAAAAACAATTGTCACATTCCTGACATTCCCAACGGTATACAATAAAGTTAATTGTTCTTCTTTTCAACTGAACAAAATTTGGGTTGAATGCCTTTAAACTAAATTGAAATGGTGATGTTTACAACCTCATTAAAGATCGATGTCCTAAAGCAAAGAAAAAAAAAAAAAAATACAAATATTTATGTCTGACAAACATATGATTTTGAACATCTTGAACGTTTGATTAACTTTAGTTCTATTTAATACGGCTGACTAGAAAAGAAACCCATAAAACTACCATAATCACTGTCAGTTTTATACCCGAAGTTTATATTTATGACGAGCTTGTCATTAAAAATATTGAAACCACTGAGGATAATGAATGTTATTGATGAAGTCCATATTTAATGTTATCAAGGTTAAATAAAAAAAAAAAAAAGAGATTTTGACAATTAGAAATTTATAATTTGTAAGATAGATTAACATTAATAATGAAATCTTATTATGTGTGTTAAATTTGTATAATCTAGTAAAATATTAGTCATGGATGTGACCTATTTCAAAGCATCATTTCTGCTCTCAGTATCCAACTTGCCCTCTTTGCAGTGGTATTCTAATTGTATTCTAATTTTACTGTTCATATCCTTACGAAGTTTACAGAAACTACCGAATGAGTCATTGCTATATTTTCCTTAACTAAGATACAGTGAAATATTTCAAACTACAGTTAAAGCATGCAACAGATATTCGTTTCAATAATTTTGCTTTTTATAAATGATCTGTTTTAAACACTGTTTTTGATAATAAAGAGTCAATCAATTTAAAAAAAAAAAAAAAAAAAAAAAACTAAACTAATGATGACGACGAAAGATACAGTCAACATGTTATATTCATATCCTTTTTTGATAGTTCATTAATTTACCTTTCCATTAGAAATCACCCAAGCAACGCGAACACCTAATAACATGTTACATAAATGTGTTACATGAAAAAATCATACTGAGGTACATATATGATACATTCTCTTTCCTTGTATAATATAAATAAGAAGATGTGATATGAGTGCCAATGAGACAACTATCCATCCATGTCACAATGTAAAAGTAAACAATTATAGTAGTCTACAACACGGAGTCTTTCACACTGAACAGCTAATAAAGGGCCCCAATAGCCTATATATATACACACTCTTGATAATATATATCATAAGTAAGAACAAATGCCTGTCATTATTTCTAGAGGCGATATGTAAAACATGATAATGTACAACAAATGTTTTATTTAAATGAATTACACCCATTTACCTTTAGTGATAATAATTTGAAATTACACTGTAGTTCAGAAAACAGATATTAACAAAAACAAAAAAAACAAAAACAAAAAAAACAAATTTTAATAAATGGATAACAGCTGTCATATTCCTGACTTGGTACAGGTTTCGAAGAAAGTTATGGGTTCAATCTGGTTTTATAGCTAGCTAAATCCCCACTTGTACGCATGACTGTTGTTTTATAGTTCCGTTTTATTGACAAAAATTAGGCTAGCAACCCAAACAGATATAATTGGTTAACATGACAATAATTGGGATCCAACAAACCTGAAAACATACATAACAGACATACAACCCAACTGACTTAAAAATCTAAAGAAGCATGTAAATAAATCTGATAAAACGAACAACAGGTTCAACCCACCATTTTTCTTAAATGTCCTGTACCAAGTCAGGAAAAGGCCATTGTTATATTATAGTTCTGTTGTGTGCATTTGAGTGTTGTGTTTCTGTTGTGTCATTCTCCTCTATATTTTATGTGTTTCTCGGTTTTAGTTTGTAACCCGGATTTGTTTTTTTCAATCGATTTATGAATAATAGCGGTAAACTACTTGCCTTTATCTATAGTTTGGTAATATAAAACCCATTCGTCTGAATGGTACTTTTGGACCCATCCGCATCAGAAACGCACAAAGTCAATAATCTGAAAACAAGAAGCACAAATACCGAGTCAAGAGAGCAATATGACAAAAGGAACATAATAGTATTAAAGACAAATAAAGGAAAACTGTAATGTAAATAAACTGATACACATTTCATAGTTTTGTGCCACAAAAACTGTTTCCATATCAAACTTTCTTAACTAGGTCATAATTAGAGATTTACATTCACGACTATTTAATAAATTTTGTTAATAAATTTGAAACTTGAGTTTTAAAATCTCGTTTAATCATTTTCATTTCTGTCAATTTTGTCAAAGAATATTGCTAACGAGATATCAGTATATGTATCATCTGAAAGAAATATAAGTACAGTGCAATGCAACCAGCGAATGACTAGTACGAACTGCTTATGTAGAGTCATAATATTGGAGAAATGAAAGTTTTCATACCACCGTCCACCTTACAAAGCTTTACACACATACCGATATTTTTTCGGCGTTGAAAAGACTGGTTACCGAGTTAACCATATTTGCATATTGTTAGTTGCCATCTCCTTATAGATGTTACTTTTCTTCCCATTTGGTTGGTGATTGATTGAAGTTTCAGTGATAATATTAATATCATAATATAATATTATGAGAAGTATGGTGTTTTATTCATTTATTCATTCTAATAAAAATTTGTAGACTTAATAATTAGTCTTGTGTTTTATAAATTATCTTGACCTTAGTGATTAAAATAATTCAGTACCAAAACGCTGAACATAATCGAATTTCCAGGTTATGCACATTTGTATTATAGTTAATTGTTGTTTTGTTTTCTTAGTTTTACAAGGTATTTGAATTTCCATGATTTATCGTTCACCTCCATGTCCTTGCTTTTGATGTTATAATCTATTTCTTCCTTTCTTATTTGGACGTATCCTGTATTACTCTGAATTTCGAAAATGGATCAGAACCCTCCTTGTTTTTTAGTTTTCAACAGTTCTTGGTTTGCATCTAAACTTTGAAGGTGACCCTATTGATATCGGTTTTATCGAATCGAACTGTGTAGTCAGGTGACCATTTTATGTCTCTATTGATTCTCTCTTTGTTTCATCTATTTTACCATAGTTCTTTTAAATGTTATTAAGAGCATTCTCTAGAAAGTTAAAAGATGGACGAAATAAGATGACATTTTGAAATCAGATACTTTATGGTAAACCAACGTAAATACTTTGGCCGCATTTTGACTAAAAGTTCCTGTATAATGTTCTTGACTTTTGACTCAACGACTTAACTTCTTTGTTTTTCCGAGGTTTTTCTCCATAGCATAAAGAGAGTTTCCATTAATAGACTAATCTTCATGATCTGTCCTTAAGTTTTCCTAACTTAAATTACTTTACATATGTACACAAATGATGTATCTAGAATGATAAGTATAAACAATAATTTTGAGCAAACACAATTTGAAATACTTTGTCTTTCTATTAATATTCTTGAAGTGTAACATATGTTAGACTAGACAACTTGAATGTTAATATACTTGAAGATTAGGTTTACCTTTTATGAAAATTGTCATTAAAACAATTTGTATATAGGGTTATTGCACTATTACATGCATACATCAAAATAGAGCAGTCATTATCTGGTCCGTGATAAGTCATATTATATAATCATTACATTTATCTTATTAATAAACAAAACATGATATAATCTGAATGCTTCAATGAATAAATATGAGTTATATTGTCGTCATGGTTAAATTAGTTATTTGTAACCGCCTTTTATTACATATATTCATTTTACAGTTAAGAAAATTGTTTATAAGCCTTGATTAATGAAGATTTATCAAATTTAAATCATGCAAAGGACATATTTCTTGACACCACGAAGCCATTTAGTTACCAAGCCACTTTGACAAATTGGTTTCTAACAATCATATGTTAATTGTTGATTTTTTTAGAATTAATTTTGTTTTCAGAGTTGCTTTATTTATAATAATTCAAGAAAAATTCAATACATGTTTTTAAAATAAGTGTTTTTATTCAAAGAAAAATAATCTCGAAACTGAATGGTGACTTTTGTCCAGTGACTTCTTTTCCGTGACTTTTGTCTGTGACTTTTGTCCTACATTCGAAGAATATACAGTCCTGCAATTCTGAAATAAACATTTGAATCAAAATTAAAGTGACAGATTGCTTTTGTATCCTATCGACGATGAACTTCGACAAAAAGGTTGCAATCTTTACGTATTTTATGCTAAAACAACTCGCAACAAACCTCAAACTTTTCCCGTTAAGTCTAGTTTAACACAATAGCCAAGTTAAACAAAAATAGATATTTCAAATACCTGTGAGTCATAGCCTTACAGATATGATAGATACATATTCGGTGTCTACTTCACATATAATACAAGATGGTCTTGAGTTATAGATTCAAGGTGCTGAAATCGTGTATCTTTTTTACTTTTAAATTACTCTTTCTCTGTATTTGTCTGATGCTATCATGTTCCTTTTCGACTTATGAATCTTCACGTGACTCGGTATTTATGCATCCAACTATTAAGTTTTGGAATCTGGGCTTACCTGGTGCGGGTCGGTCCGGTGATGGGATTCTGAGAAAGCGGTTTTTACAGTGTTGTTTTCATTTGTTTACCCTTGAATTTATGTTATACTTAACTTGTACTTTATCGAATAGTCGTATATGTATACTTTATACTGTATGTACTATCAATTGCAAAAATGTTTTTGTTTGCGTAGTTTTTAAATTTACAACCAACTTCAAATCTTTTTTGTTGGCGTCTTTTATATTATTTGTATGCTCTTGTGACATTATAGTCAGTTGTGTTGTATGCTGGTGATGTAGTTTTACCAGCTTTAGCTGTTTGGCGCAATAATTGTAACATTAACCTAGTATGCTTTTTAAATTTTAATTTGCTCACCGAAATGTTGTCAAAATAACTAAGAAATAAACAACTAGCATTCAAGAGGGATGTTTAGCTAGCTATAAAACCAGGTTTAACCCACCATTTGCGTCGTAAAATGCCTGAACCACGTCTGGAATATGACAGTTGTTTTCCATTCGTTCCCTTGGTTGATAAAGTTTGATTTTCTCAGTTTTATGATCTTCCCAATGTTTGGAATTTTTACAAAAGCATATAATTTCCAAATAGATATCCTCTTTTTAAATGACGTTTTGTTACTGTAAAGATCTCAAGTTGAGTATTTGGGCATATCTTGAACTTAAAACTTACAGCAAGTAAAACAAATACGCTTGATCCTTTCTGGTCTATAAATGATGATTTTGAAACTCATTTCACAGATTTCAAACAAACTTGTATAGGTTTTACTGTAACATGTAGAAGAACCCTGTTATGCACCTGCTATTCTTTTTTGGTATGTTTGGTTTTCACCAATACAAATAAAAATAAGTAGATGCGGTATGATTGTCAATGAGACAACTATGCACCAGAGACCACATAAGTAGATGGACCAGCACATACAGCATGTATAGAATGTGACAGGGTTAAACATGATAGCAATCGCTCATTCTTCCCTAAAGAGGGACAGTAATGTAATAAAAAACATACGCACAAACTATTAGAACAAGGTGAAAAGGCTTTTATAGCTGACTATGCGGTATGGGCTTTGCTCATTGTTGAAGGCCGTACGGTGACCTATAGTTGTTAATTTCTGTAATTTGATCTCTTGTGAGAGTTGTCTCATTTGCAATCGTACACATCTTCTTTTTTATATTGACTCACTGGGTCAACACAAAAACGCAATTATCAAAGAAACTAGAAACCCCGAATAATCGCCAGTGCAAAAATAATTACAACAAATACAGAATTAATGTTACAATATGAACTTATGAATGTCCTAGGAATTCAACCTACATGTTACCTGCACATATACGTTTACACATTTTATCAGGCATTTCCTAATTTTTTCACAATAGCAAATAGCAATACCACGTCAGGAACATCATATCGTTTGATGTGTTTGATCTTTTAATTCTGCCGTTTGATATGGGACTTTCAGTTTTGATTTGACCTTGAGTTCGGTATTTATGTTATTTTACTTTTTGTTTAAATCTTATCTGATCTTATATAGAAATCACAAATTATTGCATATTTTCATTTGAATGGAAGTTGTGCATACTATTGTAATGTTTGACCTGTTAGATTTGCCCATACCGAGACATGGACTTTGAATGGAAGTTGTGCACATGCTATTGTAATGTTTGACCTGTTAGATTTGCCTATACCGAGACATGAACTTTGAATGGAAGTGTGCTTAGTCAACCAATTCTTGCTTGTGAAGTAAAGCTTCTTAAGTGTCGATGTCAGTAGTTCTTCCTCATAACTCTGTGGATCACGTCCCTGGTTACGAAGTCCGTATAGTGTGAACATGCACGAGCATAATGTATAAACTGAGATCTTTAAAAGCCATACGAAGAAGCAGACGGTATGTTAAACGTCTTTCAGATATCATGTAGGACATACCTGCCAATGATATCAGTGATTATGTCATTTGATTCGTTTGGTAGAAAAACTAAAGATGAAAACTATCATCAGGTTATTTAATAGTATTTGGATTCGTTTAATCAAGTAGATACAAAAGCATGGATATAGGACACAACTTTATACCATAACTGTTTGGTGAAATTGAAATAGTTTCAGAGTTCACTACAGAGAAGTTAGCCAATGGTTTGTCTGCAGAAAACATCAATGTACATAACAGTAATCAGAGTATTGCGAGATAAGTACACGATGTAAACTTGTAGATGTAATGTAGATGTTATGTAGATGATGATTGTTAATAATGTGAAAACATCTTTCTTTAGTCTATGCATATTGATTCTTGTAATAATCGATTTATTGAAAGAGTGACTGATTTATTATGATACCGTTTACTCCTGAAATACCTTATTCATATACATTTTCTCGTTATCGTTTCTTGAATTTGACATCTTTACGGACTTTACATTTAAAAGAACAACTAATATGACATGCAATCAACAAATTGATTGGTATGGTTATTAAAATGTGTATGATAATGCATCACATAATTCCATTCAGTATTGTTCACGTTCAGTGACCCTATTAAAATAACAAGTTCATAAATGATCAAAGTCAAGGATTTTGAGAACAATTTGCGTGCTACTGGGCTACCAGAGAGTTTTCCATCTGGTGTGCTGTTGCAACAATGTCCGAGGAAAGGGATACTAGCTAACATATCAAGGAGCCTGTTATTCAGCGGTTGTCCTTTGTATGCTGTATATCATATTTTCTATTGGTGTTATATAGATATAAGAAGATGTGGTATGAGTGCCAATGAGACAACTCTCCATCTGAGTCAAAATTTATAAAAGTAAACCATTATAGGTCAAAGTACGGTCTTCAACACGGAGCCTAGGCTCACACCGAACAGTAAGCTATAAAGGGCCCCAAAATTACTAGTGTAAAACCATTCAAACGGGAAAACCAACGGTCTAATCTATATAAAACGAGAAACGAGGAACAATTATGAACCACATCAACAAACGACAACTACTGAACATCAGATTCCTGACTTAGGACAGGTGCAAACAAATGCAGCGGGTTTAAACGTGTTAATGGTACCAAACCTTCACCTTTTTCTGAAACAATAGTGTAACATCACAACATAGAAAGACACACTATAAAATATCAACTGAAATAGCTTAACTCAATCAAAGGACATATTAACACCATTGAACATACACTGAACAAATAAATTTGACCTATGATACAATGTAAATTCAAAATAAATAAACTAAGGAAGAATAATAAAAGTAACATGTTATATCGATATGAAATGTTAAACACTTTAAGAAAAACAATATGCTCGAACAAAATATCAGCCATTTGCAATAACTTTAAACACAGGTAAATGAAAATAAGTTATGTATATATATCAGGTCGTTGGTTTTCTAGTTTGTTGTGTCAGGACCACTTAAAACTTGCTTTGCGGTATGAGTTTTCTCATTGTTGAAGGTCGTACGGTGGTCTAGAGTAGTTGACATTTGCGTCATATGGTGTCTTTTGGATAGTTTTCTCATTATTCTCTCTTTCTCTCTCTCCGAAAAAAATTGAAATGTGTGCAAATTTTCAATTACCTTTGCATAATATATACATATGAATATTTTCACTTCAATTAAGTAATTGATGTTGGTTTGTCAATATGCCTTATATTATATGATTTTGTCCATTGAAATGGGACATTTTGAAGTATATATAGACCAAATCAGATTAGAAAGTTATAAATACACGGATTTCTCTGAACCTGTTTTAAATTTAAACGATCTCAATAACCCTGTTCATATTATGGAGTTATCTGGTATTCATGGTATTAAGATAAAATCTTTATGCAGCGTTTTGACTTAAATCATGTTTGAGTGCAAATAGTTTACTGTACACCTGTGCAAGTCATTTAAATCTAAATCAAACCACTCCTGACATCATTTACTAAAACGAATATATTGTTTCATTAGAATCAGTTTCTGTCTTTTGAAATAACTAATTCACTCCACGTCCACTCTGTTCTTTTGTTAGATGTATTTCTATTTGTATCTATTTGATGAGTTTAGCCTTTTCTACTGATTTGTATTGTTTGTTCTTATGTTGTACTGTTACACCACTGTCCCAGGTTAGAGGGAGGGTTGGCGCCTTTAAACTAGTTTAACCTCGCCACATTCAATATGTGCCTGTCCCAAGTCAGGAGCTTGTAACTGAGTGGTTGTCGTTTTGCTGTTTCTCATGTTTGTTTTTATTTATTGTTTTGCATAGCTTGTCTTGTGTTGTGCCGTTACATCACTGTCAAGGTTAGGGATAGTTGGCGGCTTCTTCCTACGATTTCTTGATGGCGGTATATTGGCACAAACTAGAAGGGTAAATTCAACAACCATTCGCAAAACTAAGGAACTTTCATTTACTGTCATTACTTGAAAAGACCGGAGGTAAAACCCTGAAGTGGTAATAACAATGTTTAGGTTAGGGAGGGCTTGGTGCCAACAAACTAGTTTAACCCCGCCACATTCTGTATGTGCCTGTCCCAAGTCAGGAGCCTGCAATTCATTTGTTGTCGTTTGTTGCTGTGTTACATATTTGTTTTCGATCATTATTTTGTACATAAATTAGGCCGTTAATTTTCTCGTTTGAATTGTTTTACATTTGTCATTTCGGGGCCTTTTATAGCTGACTATGCGGTATGGGCTTTGCTCATTGTTGAAGGCCGTACGGTGACCTATAGTTGTTAATTTCTGTGTCATTTGATCTCTTGTGGATAGTTGTCTCATTTAGCAATCCTACCACATCTTCTTTTTTATATTTCGTAGTATTATTGATTACTCCTTTGAGCATTCTTAACCAGCATACCGATATAATTAACAGAACAGACTATGTTAGTATGCTCCGTTTTGTTTGTTTTTTGTTTTGTCTTCTTATGAAAATAAATATAACAAAAATTAGATTTATGTACAGGTTTGTCATGTGTGATTTTTAGTTTTAGTTTTTTTTTATTAACTTGTATGCACATAGTGTGTGTCCACTGATTAATATAAAAGAGGACAATTGACATTTTGATTGATTGATTGTTGGTTGCTTAACGTCCAGTGGCAAATATTTCATGCATATTCAGGACGAGAACAAATTAACAATAAATACATAAGGTAGGTTCTGTAATAGAGGCGTCTGGGATTGAGGTCGGACAAATTTAGACTGCCACGGGAAATGAGGGTATATTGGATAGGGACAGAAATTTAGCCTTGCAACAGGTCACCTACGGACCCCTCAAAGAGTTGTTGCAGGGTTCTTAACGTGCAAAGAGCGTGGCACTCTCTTTACACGAGGCTTCGGATTTAACGTCCCCATTCTGACTGGACGTGGCTGCAAATTTGTACATCCCGCACAGCCTAACGGACGCCCCACTTTGACGAGGGTTTTACCGCCGGTCGGAGGAAGACCAATAGTGACCATACTTCTATTCCCCAGTCACCCTTGGGGTAATTGACATTTGAGAATACTAATTAACCCCGACAACTTTTTATTCGACTGTCCTGATTATGACATATCATCAGTTGTGTTTGTGAAATCTTAAAGATATTGTTTATTGTGAGAACTTTGTGTTGATGGTAGGTGTTTGGTAGTCTTTGTTCAATTTATTCTAAGTATTTTTGTTTTGCTTTTGTCGCAAGAAGAAAGGGGAGGTGGGGGCTGTCATATTTTCCACTTCCTACATATATCTTTTGTATTCAAATGTGACGATCCAAGTTTATGTACGCGTATGAGTTTGTTGGAATATTTAGTATGATGTACCAAGATTGCAATGTCTTCATGATATATCTTTTTACATTTTGCTAAGTTTTATGATACATTTTAGCTAGTGATATATTCTAAGTTATATATGTTCATATTCGTAGATATGGGTATTTTAATACCTGAAGTACCCCAGTATACTCTAAGGCAAATTCGAAGGGCGTACAAGGTACTGAAGGGTGTTAAAATACCTTATCTAAGGCTATGAACGTAGATAACGAATTCATTCCGATCTTAGTCCGAATCGGGCGATTTTACTGAAATTCTTTACACTAAGTATAACGTGAAAGCAACGGTTTTTATCATTTCAAAATTTGTTCATTGAAATTTGGAAATTTTACATATTTTGTACGGGTGTAGGGTATACTACCTTTTGTAGTACCCTACAGGTGGTGAAAAATAAAACGTTTTAATCCGGAGACAAAGAAACTATAATAAATGAAGTTTGGCGCTCAATATCGCAAGCGTTATGTCATAGACGGCATGACGTCAACGTGGGTCTTTGCATAACTAGACCAGTAGTCCTGTCCATTGACGACGTGGTAGGTAAATGATGCATTTACTAAACTGAATGCAAATAATCGACTTTATAGGATAAAACCGCTAGTGGATTGTATATTTAAATACAGACATTATTTATAATCTACAGACTTCAATTTTTCACTGGGAACAACCACGGAACTAACGCAAACGTGCTTAAAGTTCCCCGGGTAATGTAGCAACGCCCGGTTATATGGATAAGCAACCCCTGGGCTATGGGTGTTTTTAACAATGGCCATGAGCCAATCCAAATCTGAGAAATATACTTAGTATGGGATAATAAAATTTAATAATTTGATAAAAGTTCAGATAATAAATGAATTCCATATAATAGATAATTGCGTGTATTACAATGCATGTATTTTAAACTATGAATATGTTCCCGTTCTTTATCCCTTTGTCAAGATGCATTTTTTTTAAATAACAGGTAATATCAATATTACCAATCTGTTTGGTGATTATCAAATATTAACTCCTTAGCAGAAAATAACATAAACTAAAGATGTTAGTTTTTCATGAATGAGTAATTTGAATTTTTCCGCATATTATCTGATTGGTTGATATTTATATCGACTATAAAATTAATTATACACAAAGCCACTAAATGGATATACAGGTGCATATTTGGATCGTTGAATATAACTATTAAACGAAGTGTACATTGTATTAAGGTAGGCTTTTGTCAATTTTGATATATTTTAACACATTAAGATCTGAATTTGCATTAACATTAACTACATCAACGACTTGTCATCATAACATAATTTAAGCTCTGTAGTTTAAACGCCTTTAATAGTGTAAGATTGAAAACAATTAAGTAATGGTATACTTTCTGAAATGTTATATCTTTGTCCTCAAGACATTATTTTGCTTTATAATCAGACCGAAATTTACCTGTCATGACACACAAAACGACAGGCGCTAGTGGCATGGCTTCCAATTTAAAGTACCGGCGCTCGACGCTTGTTTGTTTTATCTACCTTCAGTTATCTGCGTGGTGATTATAGACAGTCGTTGTTACTTATTTTGTGGACTTGGTCTCTTTCAATGGCTCATGAGATTTGTATATGATAAACTCTTTGTGGTCTTCTTCTATAAACGTTTCTTGTATCTTCTCATATTTATACATTCATGTCATTAGTATTGCAATTAAAATTTGTTTGAGGACAAGTTCTATAAATATGTGCAACGCTTTTTCTTTTGTAAATTGAAGGACATTCAAAACCGAAATAACATTTTTGAAGGATTGAAACCTTTGAAGTATAAATGCAACGTATAACTTTTTTTATATTAAGATATAGACTAACGGCTTCAAAATACGTACCTCGAAAATAATAATAATAAAAAAAAAAAAAAAAGATATCCGCCACATCATGCAAACGACCTAGTTTAAAACAATTAATTTTAAATGCATCAATTAAAATTTTGTTGCTGAAATCGATAACTACAACATGTTCAGAGCTATAACTTGTTGTTTCTTTACGAATCAAATTATGATAATTTTATAGTTGGTCTATTTGCATAACAGGTAATCTTTTGTGAAAGATTTCAAACGTAATTTTTATTTGACACATTTTAATCAGATATATTCATATTTCTCCAAAAAAAAAACAAAAAAAAACACATATTTTATGGACATGAAATACAATTGATTAAAACCCTATTGCATCCTGTTTCACATCAACTCATGGCAGATTTTCATTTAACTGAAATTACAAAGACGTAGTTATCTAAAATTTAATGTATCATCATAACACTTTTTTTAATAGATTATTCTTCTCACAAAGTTCCAAAATGATAGGAAATGTAAAATTTCAGAGGTATAAATCCAATTAGAGTATATTTTAAACATCAATATTCAAATAAGGTAAACATTTGTGGTTTGTAAAAGCAGTATGTTATTGAAATAATTGTCAATTTTCATCAAAATCTCAGATGATTTGTAACAGTTAATAACATTTTGAAAGCTGATTACTTGATTTGAATTCTAAATGAAAAGCGTTATTTTGCACCTTTGATTGAAAACATACGATATGATAGCAACAAAATTATATAAAATAAACTCTGTTAAAGCCCTTTTAATCCTGTTAAAACTTTCTCTCTCGAGAGTTGACAACACTGTCATTAAACATGCAAGAAAGTATTCAATCAATACTTAACTCCGAGGTAAGTTGAAAAAAGGAAGTTCATAAAACCTGACAAAACAAACGTCAGACAATATCAACCAACGGAACGAATACAAAACAATTGTTACATTCCTGACTTGGTCAATTCGGTATCCAATAAAGTTAATTGCTCTTTTTCCAACTGAACACAAATTTGGGTTGAATGCCTTTTAAACTAAATTGAAATGTTGATGTTTACAACCTCATTAAAGTTTGATGTCCTAAAGCAAAGATGTAAAATAAAAAAAAAAAAAAAAATACAAATATTATTGATGTCTGACAAACATGTTTTTGAACATCTTGAACGTTTGATTAACTTTGAGTTCCCATTTAATACGGCTGACTAGAAAAGAAACCCATAAAACTGCTCATGTTGACATATGCAACGAAAAGCAATCAGTCAGTTAAACATGTATCAAACTTACATGAAGTTTATATTTATGACGAGCTTGTCATTAAAGTGAGGATATGAATGTTATTGATGAAGTCCATATTTAATGTTATCCAGGTTAAATATTAAAAAGGAATTTTGACAATTAGAAATTTATAATTTGTAAGATAGATTAACACGAATAATGAAATCTTATTAAGGTGTGTGTTAAAGTTGTATAATCAAGTAAAATATTAGTCATGGATGTGGCCTTTTCAAAGCATCATTTCTGCTCTAAGTATCCAACTTGCCCTCTTTTGCAGGGGTATTCTAATTTTACCGCTGCTCATATCCCTTACGAAGTTTACAGAAACTACCGAATGAGTTTATTGCTTAATTA
The DNA here is from genome assembly GCA_017311375.1 of Mytilus coruscus. Taxonomy (NCBI): domain Eukaryota; kingdom Metazoa; phylum Mollusca; class Bivalvia; order Mytilida; family Mytilidae; genus Mytilus; species Mytilus coruscus. The sequence continues at coordinate 24,547,784 of CM029608.1, read as the reverse complement.
CACCTTATGTAAGAATCCTGGGTTTTGATTGGTTGATAGCCAGTGTATTTTTCACCAATTTACTGTTATCAAATGCATATCGTTCATTTTTAACGCCGCCGGGGTATATGCAAAAGGATATGCCTTTTTACCCTCTCTGCCGTGGTATTTGCCAAAAATACTCCATCCGACTGGACGCTTGTAACGTCACGATCATCAATGCGTTTTGAACATTAACATTCGGTGTAATTAAACAGATATAGCATGTTCTTGGGGTATTTGCGAAAATACCAGTCTTGAGAATGAATTTTCCCGCCTTACGGCTCGTGAAATTTAACATTCTCTCGACTGGTATTTTCGCAAATACCCTCCTTAACATGATATATCTGTTCAATATTTTCCTTAACTAAGATAAGGTGTGAAATATTTCAAACTACAGTTAAAGCATGCAACAGATATTCGTTTAAATAATTTTGCTTTTTATAAATGATCTGTTTAAACACTATTTTTGATAAAAAGAGTCAATCAATTTAAAAAAAAAAAAAAAACAGACTTAAGTAATGACGACGAAAGATACAGTCAACAGGTTATAGTTATATCCTGTTTTGATTATTCATTAATTGACCTTTCCATTAGAAATCATCCAAGCAACGCGAACAGCTGATAGCATGTTACAAAAATGTGTTACATGAAAAAAAAAAAAAAAAAATCATACTGAGGTACATATATGACACATTCTCTTTCCTTGTATAATATGGATAAGAAAATGTGGTATGAGTGCCAATGAGACAACTATCAATCCAAGTCACAATGTGTTAAAAGTAAACAAATATAGGTCAAAGTACGGCCTTCAACACGGAGCCTTAGCTCACACCGAACAGCAAACTATAAAGGGCCCCAATAACCCTATATTATACACACTCTTGATAATATATATCATAAGCAAGAACAAATGTCTGTCATTATTTCTAGAGTCGATATGTAAAACATGATAATGTACAACAAATGTTTTAATTTTAAAGAATTACACCCATTTACCTTTAGTGATAATAATTTGAAATTACACTGTAGTCTGTGAAAACAGATATTAACAAAAATACCAAATTCTTGTCCAAGGTAAATTTAAATAATGGAAAACAACTGTCATGTTCGTGACTTGGTACAGGCATTTTCGAAGAAAGTTATGGGTTCAATCTGGTTTTATAGCTAGCTAAAATCCCCACTTGTACGCATGACTGTTGATCTATAGTTCCGTTTTATTGAAAACATAGGGTTAGCAACCCAAACAGATATAATTGGTTAACATGACAATAATTGGGATCCAGCAGCCAAAACTGTGAAAACATACATCACAGACATACAACCCAACTGACTTAAACAATCTAAAGAAGCATATAAATAAATCTGATAAAGATGCCAACAGCAACACTGTTTGTATTTTGGTAGTATAAAATCCCATTCGTCCGAATGATACTTTTGGACCCATCCGCATCAGGAACGCACAAAGTCATTAATCTGAAAACTGGATGCACAAATACCGAGCCACGTCAAGAGCAATATGACAAAAAGGAACATAATAGTATTAAAGACAAATAAAGGAAAAACTGTAAAGTAAATAAACTGATACACATTCCATAGTTTTGGGCCAAACAAAAAACTGTTTTCATGTCAAACTTTCTTACTGGGTCATATATAAGTTTTAGAGATTTACATTCACGACTATTTAATAAATTTTGTTAATAAATTTGAAACTTCAGTTTTACAATCTCGTTTAATCATTTTCATTTCTGTCAACAATTTTGTCAAAGAATATTGCTAACGAGATATCAGTATGTGTATCATCTGAAAGAAATATAAGTACAATGCAATGCAACCAGCGAATGACTAGTACGAACTGCTTATGTAGAGTCATATAATTGGCGAAATGAAAGTTCTCATACCACCGTCCACCTTTACAAAGCTTACACACATACCCAGTGATACTCGAAAAGTTTTCTTCGGCGTTGAAAAAGACTGGTTACCGAGTTAACCATATTTGCATATTGTTAGATGCCATACATCTCCTTATAGATGTTACTTCTCTTCCCATTTGGTTGTTGATTGAATGAAGTTTCAGTGATAATATTAATATCATAATATAATATTATGAGAAGTATGGTGTTTTATTCATTTTTTATTCATTCTAATAAAAGATCTGTAAACTTAATAATTAGTCTTTTATATTTAAAAATTATCTTGACCCTTGGTGATTAAAATAACTCAGTACCAGAACGCTGAACATAATCGAATTTCCAGGTTATGCACATTTGTATTATAGTTAATTGTTGTTTTGTTTTTCTAACTTTTACAAAGTATTTGAATTTCCATGATTTATCGTTCACCTCCTTGCCCTTTGCTTTTGATGTTATAATCAATGTCTTCCTTTCTTATTTGGACGTGTCCTGTATAACTCTCAATTTCGAAAATGGATCAGACCTCTCACTTGTTTTTAGTTTTCAACAGTACTTGGTTTGCATCTAAACTTTGAAGGTGACCCTATTGATATCGGTTTTTATCGAATCGAACTGTGTAGTCAGGTGACTTCCAATTTTATGTCTCTATTGATTCGCTATTTGTTTCATCTATTTTACCATAGTCCTTTCCTTTAAATGTTATTAAGAGCATTCTCTAGAAAGTTAAAAGATGGACGAAATAAGATGACATTTTGAAATCAGATACTTTCTGGTAAACCAACGTAAATACTTTGGCCGCATTTTTACTAAAAGTTCCTGTATGATATTCTTGACTTTTGACTCAACGACGTAACTTCTTTTTTTCAAGACTTTTCTCCATAGCATAAAGACAGTTTGCACATATAGACTAATCTTCATGATCTGTCCTCAAGTTTTCATAGCTTAAATTTACTTTACATATGTACACAAATGATGTATCTAGAATTATAAATATAAACAATATTCTTGAGCAAACACAATTTGAAATACTTTGTCTTTCTATTAATTATCTTGAAGTGTAACATGTGTTAGACTAGACAACTTGAATGTAAATAAACGTGAATGTTAGGTTTACCTTTATGAAAATTGTCATTAAACAATTTGTATAATAGGGTTTTGCACTATTACATGCATAAATCAAAAGAGAGCAGTCATTATCTGGTCCGTGAAATGGCTAACAAGTCATACTATATAATCATTACATTTATCTTAGTGATAAACAAAAACATGATATAATCTGAATACTTCAATGAACAAATATGAGCTATACTGTCATCATGGTTAAATTAGTTATTTGTAACCGCCTTTGCATTACATATATTCATTTTACAGCTAAGAAGTTTATAAGCCTTGATTAATGAAGATTTATCAAATTTAAATCGTGCAAAGGACATATTTCTTGACACCACGAAGCCATTTAGTTACCAAGCCACTTTGACAAATTGGTTTCCTAACAATCATATGTTAATTATTGATTTTTTAGAATTAATTTTGTTTTCAGAGTTGCTTTATTTATAATAATTCAAGAAAAATTCAATACATGTTTTTGAAAATAAGTGTTTTCTTATTCAAAGAAAAATAATCTCGAAACTGAATGGTGACTTTTGTCCAGTGACTTTTTTCCGTGACTTTTTGTCCTACATTCGAAGAATATACAGTCCTGCAATTCTGAAATAAACATTTGAATCAAAATTAAAGTGACAGATTGCTTTTGTATCCTATCGACGATGAACTTCGACAAAAGGTTAGAATCTTTACGTTTTTATGCTAAAACAACTCGCAACAAACCTCAAACTTTTTCCGTTAAGTCTAGTTTAACACAATAGCCAAGTTAAAAAAAAATAGATATTTCAAATACCTGTGAGTCATAGCCTTACAGATATGATAGATACATATTCAGTGTCTACTTCACACATATTACAAGATGGTCTTGAGTTATAGATTCAAGGTGCTGAAATCGTGTATCTTTTTTGTTTACTTTTAAATTACTCTTTTCTCTGTATTTGTCTGATGCTATCATGTTCCTTTTCGACTTATGAATCTTCACGTGACTCGGTATTTATGCATCCAACTATTAAGTTTTGGAATCTGGGCTTACCTGATGCGGGTCGGTCTGGAGGTGGGATTCTGAGAAAGCGGTTTTACAGTGTTGTTTTCATTTGGTTTACCCTTGAATTGATGTTATACTTAACTTGTACTTAATCGAATAGTCGTATGCTTTATACTGTATGTACTATCAATTATAAAAATGTTTTTATTTGCGTAGTTTTAAATTTACTACCAACTTCAAAAACTTTTTTGTTGGCGTCTTTTATATTATTTGTATGCTTGTGTGACATTATAGTCAGTTGTGTTGTATGCTGGTGATGTATTTTTACCAGCTTTGTCTGTTTGGTCGCAATAATTGTAACATTAACCTAGTATGCTTTTTTTAAATTTTAATTTGCTCACCCAAATTTTGTCAATATAACCAAACAATAAACAACTAGCACATTTAGCATACAAGAGGGATGTTTAGCTAGCTATAAAACCAGGTTTAACCCACCATTTGCGCTGGAAAATGCTTGAACCAAGTCCGGAATATGACAGTTGTTTTCCATTAGGTCCTTTTGTTCATCAAGTTTGATTTTCTCAGTTTTATGATCTTCCAAATCTTTGGTATTTTTACACAAACATATAATCTTCAAATAGACATTCCTTTTTAAATAACGTCTTATAACTGTAAAGAACTCAACTTGAGTATTTGGGCATATCTTGAACTTAAATATTACAGTAAGTAAAATAAATACGTTTGATCCTTTCAGGTCTATGAAATGATAATTTTGAAACTCTCTTCACAGATTTCAAACAAACTTGTACAGATTTTACTGTAACATGTACAAGACCTCCTGTTATGCACCTGCTATTCTATTTTTGGTATGTTTGGTTTTCCAATACCAAAATACAAATAAAAATAAGTAGATGTGGTATGTGGTGAACATGGCTCCTAGGAATTCAACCTGCATGTTACCTGTACATATACGATTACATATTTTATCAGGCATTTCCTAATTGTTTCACATTAGCAAATGTCTGTACCACGTCAGGAATATGACAGTTTTTCCAATCGCTTGATGTGTTTGGGCTTTTAATTTTGCCGTTTGATATAGGACTTTCAGTTTTGAATTTACCTTGGAGTTCGGTATTTATGTTATTTTACCTTTTGTTTAATCTTATCTGATCAAGCCTTTTATAGAAATCAAACATTATTGCATATATTCATTTGAATGGAAGTTGTGCACATAATATTGTAATGTTTGACCTGTTAGATTTGCCCATACCGAGACATGGACTTTGCCATGTATTGTAATGTTTGACCTGTTAGATTTGCCCATACCGAGACATGGACTTTGAATGGAAGTTGTGCACATACTATTGTAATGTTTGACCTGTTAGATTTGCCCATACCGAGACTTGGACTTTGAATGGATTGATTGATTGATTGTTGTTTGCTTTACGCCGCATTTGCACAGAAAGGCTATATCGCGGAGAGCCAATTCGAATATTATAACAGTTTAAGGTATATTTTAAAATCAGACAAAAGGTCTTTCAATAAACTAAAATTCTAGACTAAAGCAAATTGATTATTTACAAATAAAAATCAACACTAAGATAATGTGATAAAATTAAAATCGTTTTAAATATAACAACATTTTTATATTTTATAATATATTCCAATTTCTTTTAAGAATGAAACAATATTTGTAAATGGAACATTATTAAATAAATCATACATATTATTGACATTGAAATACTTCTTACGAATATCAGCAAAGTCAATACAATTAATTAAAACATGTTTAATAGTATACTTGCAGTTACAAGGTACACATTGTGGTTCTTCTTCATTTTTTAAAATATACTCATGTGTCACTCTAGTATGACCAATTCGGCATCTAGAAATAACACACTGATCTTTTCTGCACATTAAATTATTAAAAGGTTTACCTAAATTAGGTTTAATTTCATGTAATTTGTTACCATCTCTCTTACTCCATTCATTTTCAAAATATTAAAACATATTCTCTAATATTAGATTTAAAATCGGTATATGGTATATTACAGTTAGATAAGGTGTCACCCAGGGCATTCTTTGCCTCAAGGTCTACAGCTGTGTTTCCATGAATTCCAACATGACTCGGCACCCATAGAAATATTATTTCTTTAAGAAGAATTTTAAATTCCTCATTACATATAACATTTTGAGAATTGTTGGGTTTTAATTTTAGTATTTTGTATAGCTTGTAAGCATGAAAGAGAATCAGAACATATAATACATTTGGATTTATCTGAAGAAGCAATAAATTTCAAAGCCAAAATTATTGCTTCTGCTTCAGCAGTAAAGATGGATGCAGCAGATGGCAAACGGAGAGTTGCAGCTCTGTCCCTGAAGACAGCATCAGATGCAACTCTGTCACCATCTTTGATCCATCAGTATGAACAGTTGAAAAATCTGAATAATTGGCTTTAATTTCAGCATAGTGTTGCTGAATTAAAAGAGGATTTGTTTCATTTTATTGTGTTTACGGAGATCAAATATCATTTTGGTTTGGGAAGTTCCCATGGAGGACATTTGCAAGCTTCAACTTGAGCAACAGATTTTAAATCAAAAGTAGCTAAATGTGGTTTTAAACGTATACCTAACGGAGGAATTTTATTTTCATGTTTTGCAAACATTTCTTCATAAATTGGATTCAAAACACAGCTGTAGGCAGGATTATCCGAATAGGCTTTTAGTTTGACAGCATATTGAAGTCCAAGCTTCAAACGTCTGTTAAAAAGTGAATGCTCATCAGCCTCTACATACAGACTCTCAACTGGTGAGGTTTTAAAGGCGCCAAGACAGAGACGCAAACCCTGGTGATGCACAGCATCGAGAATCTGTATGTAGGACTTCCGTGCAGAGCCATACACTATAGAGCCATAATCTAGTTTGGATCTAACTAGAGATCTATATAAATTAAGTAAAATGTTGCGATCAGCACCCCAGTCGGTGCTGCCGACAACTTTTAAAATATCTAATGCTTTTAAACATCTTGATTTTAACATTTTGATATGGGGGAGAAAGGTTAATTTTTTATCAAAAACTAACCCTAGAAATTTGGTTTCATCAACCATTTTAATTGGGTTTCCATATAAAGTGAGTTCTGGATCAAGATGCAATTTCCTTTTGTTACAGAAATGCATCCCAACCGTTTTAGATGAGGAAAATTTAAAACCATTTTCTGAGGCCCATTTTTCGATTCTTCCGAGACACAGTTGCAATTGGCGTTCTATGTTATTCATATTTTTGCAAACGTTTCACCAAGCTTGTTGGCAATATCTTTTCAGATGTTAATAAAGAATTGCCGTCTTTCAAATGTTTAACAGTGGCTTTAGAATTTTTCCTTTTATTTTTTGTATCATATTCCAAACTTCTGTCATCGGAGTGCGAGATGTTATCCCCGAGACAAATTTTTTCCATGATGTTCGTCGGGCTTGCCTGCAAGTCCGCCGTGCCTTAGCGCGAAAAATACGAAAATTATTTAAATTGTCTTGTGTAGGATTTTGATTAAACCGTCTTTCAGATTTTTTACGGTCATCAATGGCTTGATCACAAGCGTCGTCATACCATGGTTTGCTAGGGTGTTTTGGATTTGCCGAGGTCTTTGGAATTGTGCGGTCAGCAATAGACGTTAAAACAGTATTAAAGGTTAAATTGGATCTTGTACAGCCTCAAACATCTTTGATTGAAGTTCCGTTCGACAAAGAGATTCAAACAAGGACCAATCAGCCTTGTCTAATTTCCAACGAGGAACTCTCTGTTGAGCCGAAGTAAAAAGATGCTCAAGAATAATTGGAAAGTGATCACTTCCACAGAGATCATCATGGACACGCCATGAATAATCAAGAAAAAGAGACGGATCACAAGCAGTTATATCAATAGCAGAATAAGAACCGTTTCCAGGGTGAAGATAAGTATTAGATCCATCATTAAAATACATAAACCCTCTTGAGAGACAAAGTCTTCAATGATTTTACCTTTGGCATTGTAAGACTTGCTTCCCACAAGGGATTGTGGGCATTGAAGTCTCCATAAGTATAAAAGGTGTAGGTAGTTGATCAGTTAAGTTTTTAGTTTAGCTTTATCTATATTTGAATTAGGTGGAATATATATAGAACATAATGTAATTGTTTTATCTAATGATAGACGAATAGCAACTGCCTGCAGATCTGTAGTGAGTAGGACTGTACTATGAATGACGTTGTCCTTCACTAAAATGGTTGATCCACATGCAGCTCGTTCATCTTCCTTAGAAAATGTGCTGTAGATGTTGTATCCTTTTAAAGTTACTTTGTCACTTTCTTTCAAATGAGTTTCTTGAAGACAAAATGCAACAGGTAAGAAAGACTGAACTAAAAGCGTTAACTCGAGAAGGTTTATTTTAAGACCTCGGCAATTCCATTGAATGATATTGGTCATGATTGGTTAATTGGAGGACGAATGTGATCGAGTTTACGACCATTTTTACTCCGATCAACCTGAGATTGTGATCTTTCAGGTGGCAAATCACTTTCGCAATCCATCGCTGAATCATCACTAAGCGTGGAATATCTATTTTGTGAGGAGAGTCCTCGCTCTCCATGACCAGACCCAGCTGATGTGCCTCCACCCCGACGTCTACCTCGTGATCTTCTCTGAGGAGACTTCGTAGGGAAGTTTTTCTTTGCGTGTTCCTTTCTTCATCTCGTTCCAATGAACGAAGAGGAGAGGGAGCTTTTGAAGGTTTTTTACTTGCATCAGCGGAGGAACCAGAAGATTGATCATTTGATGCAGAAGGACGATTTTTTGGAACAAATGATTTACCTACGTTTTTGGGAAGACTCCAGTCCCAGATAGATCCTTTGCCCCAATCGCCTGATTTTTTTTTATCATTTTTATTTGATTTGTTATTTTCATTTTTTTTGGTGATACCATTGAGCTCTGCATTGAAGATTGAGTTGACTGTGAACTGGTGTTATTAGGATGTGGTTTTCTTGCTATTATTATTCTGTCAGATGGTTGAGTTTCAACTGGCAACATCGTAAACGTTTCAGCATTAATGGGCCAGTTCATTCGAGTCTGTGTAGACTCGTGACTGAATGAACAGCTAACTTTGCTGGCATACGATGGCTTTTTCGAAGTCGTAGATTGGAAATCACTCGAAACAGAAGCTATCTGTTTAGCTTCTGTGTAACTGATGTTTCTTTCTGTTTTAATTTTAATTATATTTTTTCTTTTATGTAAACTGGACAGTCCGAGAAGATGACAAATGAGATCCGTCACAATTTGAGCACTTTAAAGAATCAGGTTGACAAGTTGTTCCTCGTGTCCTTCTCCAGAACACTTGAAGCATTTCTGCTTACCATGACATTGTTTGGTCCCATGACCAAACTTTTGACATTTAAAACATCTAATTGGGTTAGGGATGTAATGTCAACCTTGATGCCAAAGCATCTCAATTTCAAAGACGAAGGAGGAGTTGGAGTTTTGAAAGTTAAAAGATAAGTATTTATTTTAATTATTTGGTCATTCTTTTAATTTGAAATCTTACTACATCAGTTACACCTTGATTTGAAAGTTCTTCACAAATTTCTTCAGAAGTCAGATCAGACAGATATTGACTTCTGTCTCGAATGATTCCTTTGCTACTGTTTAAGCTAGCATGTGCTGAAGCCGAAACATCAAAGCCATTTATTGTTTTCATTTTCAGCAAATTTGCTGTTTGACTTTTTTTTGTTACATTCAACCAGCAAATTTCCTGATCTCATTTTAGAAACATTTTTAACAGTTCCAGCAATGCCCTGGATACTTTTTTGAATCACAAAAGGAGAAATTTTAGCTATAGGTTTGTCAACAGTACCTGTTAAGACAATAAATCGGGGCCAACTGTCATCTTCCTGACAGGGCTCAGTGTCATCACATTTTCTTTTTTTATTTATTAAAGCTGATTTTAGGTTTTGGTTTTGTAGTGCCATAATAAGGGGAGGAAAAGTTCAACATTCTTGTCATCCACCCACCTCGGAGTGCCTACAAGGGCGATGCTGTGTTTCCGCGGCTATCCGGGGTCAAGAGCTGCTAATGTAAAATTAGCACACAAGATCCACTGCGAAAGCACCAAATGCTCCAAGAATGCTATACTCAAGCAGTAAAGCAAATAGAAAGCGTACTACTTGATTGACCCATGAGCCACCGCCTTCTTCAGTTATCCTCGTTTAAAAAGCTAATATTTAATATTGAATACAACATGGTTAGAAGGAAAGCTAAATTTAAGGAGAGACTAAAGGGCTCGACATGACCAGCCGATTGATCAGACCGGGCCAATCTGACCTCCCGTTTAGATGATATCGGAGCCAAAGCAGAGTATTTAGTCTGAAGCTTCTCCCATCCACAAGGAGTCTGGCAACAGTCTCTCACCCACCAGGATCTCGTCAACCACCGACACGGGTAGCAACCCACGGCCAACAGGTTGGAATGCCTATTTTATTTTAAACATCGGGCAACTCATACGATGTTCGGATCACTTTAGTCTGGCCTCTACCCTTCGATCTGTCCAGCATGGGTGACCCTACCAGGAGACGAAGCTCCAGCTGGCATAGCTCTCAGGGTCACTGAGGCTCGCAAGCCCCGACCACGGCAAGGATAGCGATCCACCGGGGACTTTGAATGGAAGTTGTGCACATACTATTGTAATGTTTGACCTGTTAGATTTGCCCATACCGAGACATGGACTTTGCCATTTCTTCTTATTTTATTGTCAGATGGTTGATGATACATGCCTTTCATAAAAGATTGAACAATTTTGACAATCATTTTCTTACTTTCAAATCATTGACTTCACTTCTTCTACTTTTTAAATTCGAACCAATACTAGATTTAAAAACGATTGGGAAAATTTCTATTCTTAATCATCAATAATGAAATGTGATATAAATAACCTTGTTTTACATAAATATTATAAAACTGACAGCAAATACCAAATTTCAACTTCAGGATATTAAACATAATAACCAAATATATATATTGCAATAAATAATAGAGTACAATTGGACACATAAAATATCTAAAATCCATCGGGAAAAAGAAGAAATTCCGGAACAAAGGAAAGATAAAGTGCAAATTACAAAATGAATTTTATATAGAATATCTGCTTTTACTTCGATTAAGTAATTGGTGGTGCGTTACAAGTTGCGATATCAATATACTATATCTTATATAATGTTGTGTATTAACGTGGGACATTATCTCTAGACCCATCCTGTTTAACACATTTTAAAGTACACGGATGCTGGTGAACGTATTCTGAATTAAAACTATATCAATATTTCTTTAATATGTGAAAACTGCAAAAGTTTTATAACTGAAATTGTTTAATGCATACTAAACCTGAAATTGTTTAATACATAGTAATTAGTATCTTTCCTCTGACATATATCACCATGTGTAAAAACAACCCATCCTAATGTACAAAGAGTACTAAATTCCAATGGCGGTTCATAGTTTCTATTAAAATGAAGACATTATCATGATTATTAATTCTCATTTAACACAAACAAAAGTTTAAGTATTTTCATCCTTATACTATTACAATTTTATAAAAAAAAAAAAAAAAAAAATTATCTTGAGGCCTTTGAAATAGTTAGTTACAAATAAAATTGCATTTTGTTTATAAAATAAAAGAAATATTGGTAATTTTAAACTATGTGAACAACATTTTAGTATCTTTTCTCTGATATTCATTTAATTTTGTAAAAACAACCCTTCCTGATGTACACAAAGTACAAAAACCAATGGCGGTCAATAAATTTTATTCAGATAAAAAGTGATTGCATTCTTATTCAACAAAACAAACGTTTATGCATACTTACCCTTACATTATTCACATTTTATAAAAAAAAAAAAAGAAATATTTGCATTTTTAAATAATGTGAACACCATTTTAGTATCTTTTCTCTGATATATATCATCATTTGTAAAAACAACCCATCCTAGTGTACAAAAGTTTTAATTTCAATGGCGGTTAATGATTTCTATTAAAATAAAGAAATGATTGTATTCTTTTCAACACAAACAAAAGCTTAAGTATCTTAATCCTTATACTATCCACATCTTATACAAAATTACCTATCTAAAGGCGTTCATCATGATTGATTGCAAATGACGTTGCATTATTTCTGATATAAAAGAAGAAATATTTCCATTATTAAGCAATGCGAACAACATTTTGTATTTTTCCCAAAAATCAGCATATTTTATGAAAAGCTACCCGTCCTGATGAACAAAAAAAAATTAAGCCCAATGGCGGTCAATAATTTCCATTGAAATAAAGAAATGGTTGCATTCTTATTAAAATAAAAACAAAAGTATCTGCATATGTATCCTTAAATTATTTACATTTTATAAAAAAAATTATTCAGAGGCATTTTGGATAACTAATTCCAAATAATATTGCATTTTTAGGATAAAAGAAGAAAAACTAACATATTCAAACAATAGAAACACAATTTTAGTATCTTTTCTCTGATTTATATCAGTATTTGTAAGAAAACAACACATCCTGATCTACAAAAGTAATAAATTACCATGGCGGTTCATGATTTCTATTATAATAAGAAATAATTGTATTCTTTCTCAACACAAACAAAAGCTTAAGTATCTGTATCCTTATACTATTCACATCTTATACAAAATAACTTATCTAAAATTTAGCGTATTTTATGAAAAGCTACCCATCCTGTTGAACAAAAAAAAAAAAAAAAAAATTAAAACCCAATGGCGGTCAATAATTCCCATTAAAATAAAGAAATGGTGGCATTCTTATTCAACAAAACAAAAGTTTCTGCATATTAATTTTAAATTATTCACATTTTATAAAAAGAATTATTCAGAGACATTTTCAATAACTAATAGCAAATAATATTGCATTCTTTAGGATAAAAGAGCAAATATTACCGTATTTAAACGATAGGAACACAATTTTAGTATCTTTTCTCTGATATTTGTAGATTATCGTTGATCATCTGAACGAGATTTATATTCTCGCTTGAGCCGGTACGGCGAAATCGAGAAAAGCAATCGAGTTGAGATGACCAATGATAATCTGTTTATCGCTATTTTACATATGACGACGTTGTCAATTTCATGTCAATTTCATTAGCAACGCCACGTGCCTCCTTAGTTTCTAGCGATAATTTTCCATCTCAAGCGAGTAGCATGATATGAAAAATTATCACAAAAAAGATCAAAGGAAAAATGCACAAAATAGCGATAAATATCATTATATGTAAGAAAACAACACATCATATACAACAAGTAAGTAATTACAATGGCGGTTCATGATTTCCATTTAAATAAAAGAAATGAAAGCACTCGTAATCTAACCAAACCTAGCTTTAAGTATCTGTAACATGTTTAATGTTATCATATTTTCATTTTCATAATCTAGTGACATTAAAATACATAATTGCTACATAAATGATAACATTTTATGTCTTTTAGTGATACAGACAAATTCTGAGCATGACATTATTCTGCACTCATGTAATTTATTTGGCAGAAAAAAGAGAACCATTAAAGAAAAAACAAATACATATAATGCGTGAAAAGTAATTTTATATATTTTTATGTGTTATTGCGACCAAGCTGATTACAAATTAGCGAGTAATGGAGTCTTCGTAGAGGTCCGCTTTTATCGCATGTAAATACTATGGAGTTCGTTTTACATCAGAATTTTAACTATATACGTATCCGTCCGGTCCGTGCATATAATTAATTTTCTGATCGATCGCTGACCGTTGTCACTGTAACTCTCACATAGCTTATTTGACGTATCTGACGGATTCTATGGGTCATCGATCACCGATCATTCACCGATCAGTCAAGTTCCCGTCAAACAGTAACGCCTAAGGTTGCAAGTACTGTATGAAACAAGAAATTAGATATACGCTTGACAATAATATTATTGAGCCGAGTAACAGCGAATGAAGCTCTCCTTGTCTGCTTGTACCCAAACCAGATAAAACCTTTCGTTTCGTTACTGATCTCAGAAAAGTAAATTCAGTTTCAAAATTTGATTCCTATCCGATTCCAAGGATAGACGATTGCATTGATAACACTGGACAAGTAAAATTTGTGAGCAAATTTGATTTATTGAAGGGTTACTGGCAGGTACTTTTGACACAGAGAGCTCGTGAAATATCAGCTTTTGTCAAACCAGACGGCTTATTTCAGAATACTGTAATGCCATTTGGCATGAAAAGTGCTCCAGCTACATTTCAAAGAATGATCAATAATGATATAAAGATTAGACTGTTGTTATGCTTATATTAATGATCTTATTGTGTGAAGTGATAGCTGGGAAGAGCATTTAACACATTTATATGATACAGTAGATAGATTTTCACAATCAAATTTGACTGTTAATCTTGGTAAAAGTGAATTTTGTCAGGCCACTGTTGATTACTTAAGGCACACAGTTGGCCAAGTTCATGTGAAACCTATTATGGCTCAAGTGGATGCAATTACCAAATTTCCTCCTCCTACAAATAAACAACAACTTATGAGATATTTAGGCATGATTGGATTGATCAGGAAATTCTGTTCAAATTTTGCTACTGTTGTTCAACCATTGACTCATCTCTTACGGAAAGATTCTAAATTCATCTGGAGTGATAATTGCCAAAACGCTTTTGAAAATAGCAGATCACTTTTAAGTAACAGTCCTGTTTTGATCACTCCAGACTTTGAAAACAATTCAAACTTGCTGTTGACGCAAGTGATGTAGGAGTTGGAGCCGTTTTATATCAAGAGACAGATGATAATGTTGAGAAACCTATATCATATTTTTCCAAGAAATTGATAAACATCAGCAGAATCATTCAACTATTGAAAAGAGTGTTTTGCACTGTTGTCTGCACTTCAACATTTTGATGTATATTTTAAATCCCACTATGCATCCTATTCTTGTTTATACTGATCATAATCCTCTCGCCTTCATACATATAATAAGAAACAAGACCCAGAGGTTGACTACGTAGAGTTTATTGTTACTCTCAGATATAATAAGTAATCGTTCAACTATATTGGTTTATGACATGATTGTAAGGTGTGCATGTCTGTCTGGCAGGGTTTATCTAACCATGACCTTATTTTCAAGGTTCATTGGTCCATAGCATTTCCAAATGCGGCGTAACTAGTTACATAAGTTTCATTCCATAGATATTCAAGAATGTTCGTGTTGTATTAGAGGCTGCTGGTGGTAGTTTAAAGGATGGTGAGTTCATTCATTGTAATAATAATAATAATAATAATAATAATAATAATAATAATGATAATTATAATAATTATAATAATGATAATAATAACAATTATATTCATGATAATAAAATATGATAATAATATTCTATAATTTGTGAAGAAACTGTCGTGTCCTTGAAAATTTTGATCAAACTCACTCTAATAGGATAAGAGCAAATAATTGAGAAATAAGATGTTCCGAATAGAAACTGTAATATATTCCGTTGTCACAGTAACAGTTTTCTTGAATAGAAATGGAATTTCGAAGGCACTTAAAACGGGCGGAATGACATTTTCGGGGACATCTAGATTGGGCATTAATTTTGCTGAAATTCTGGATTTACACTTATCGAGACTCAGAAATGAAATACTATATGACACTCAGTATTTCATTGTTAATGCATGTATTTTTAGTAAGTTACTAAATAATTCTTATTTTTGAAATACACTATGTTATCATTGATAGTGAACTATTATATTGTCTTTGAGGGTGAATTCCATTCTTTTATGAATGAAAACAAATTACAAACAACAATTATATACATTAATTAGAACAGTATTGTCTATGTTTCAGTTGTAGAGGTAACAATGAAGGTATCATTTGCTGACTTTTATAACCTCTTGTGAAATAAATGAACACTAGCAAAAAAAAAAAACTCAACCACTACAAATGTAAACTTTGATCTCCTTTTTTTTTTTAAATTGCACCATATTTCAATTCTACGACCAGGCATTAATTAAAGTATTAACATTTCTCTAAACGAAAAGTAATGATGTAGCCTGCAGGTAGGGTGGTCCATTTAATTTGAAAATTTGTAGACTTGGTCACTCCACTATATCAAGGCTCAGGAATAGACGACTTAATTTACAGGAATTCGAGATTAAATGTTTATTTTTGCCGGAAATACGGGATTCAGATTTTGATATTTGCAGGAAATTAGGATGGCACTCCTCCCACCTACACTAAGTGTGAATATGAAATACTGTATACATTTCCAGTAAGCTACTAAACTATTCTTATTTTTGGAATTCCACTCTATTATCATTGATAGTTAATTATAACAATGTATGTAGGTAAATTTAACAATTGTAATGTTTTTGAGGGTGCATTCCATTCTTTTGTGATGGTATTGTTAATACACACTTCGTAATATACTTTGTTATTGATAAAAAAAAAAAAAAAAAAAAAAATACAACAAATAATTATATACATTAATTAGAACTGTATTATCTATGTTTCAGTGGTAAAGTAACAGTTTTTTGACAGATTTAACAGAGTATTCTGCATTAAATGCAGTTTATATGAAATGTGAGTGTAAAGTTTATAATATGAATGAGAGGTAACTCCTTAATTACACAAACAGTTCAGCACAATCTATCTATTTAGACCTGTTAGAGGAAACAATCTGCGGGAATCAATCCACACGACTATGATATTTTAGAATTTTGACCATTTTTTTAACGGAGATCCAGAACTTGTATACACAGTTAACGAAAATTAATTATGACAGACGAGAACCAAAATGCATCCATTGGAGATCTGTAAGAAATGATCTCTTACATTTATAATTTTATATTCAAAACATCGTTTAAATAAGAGTGCAATGAAATTGTAATTTAAACGCACACGATGTCGAACTAAAGACCATTATAATGTAGGTTGATACAGTGTCAACATGCACATACAAACACTATATTATCCTGAAGAATCTGAAACACGATATTTTGAAAGCATAGTGCATATGATGAGATACATACAGTTAATTCGTATTAAAAGGAATTAACAGAATTACATTATCGATTTCACGAAACACGATTGTTATCGTAATAATGGTAGATCATTAGAACTGTATATAAGGATACACTAAATGCAAAAAAGAAACATCATCTCAAATAATCAAGAGTAGCATTTGCTAAGCTATACAATCGGGGTGCAAAGTGTAAATTATGATATGCCTATTATAGTTGACATACTAAGGACATTTGTTTACTTTTTGGATTATTTCAATCGTACGCCATGATTAATAAAGAAAAGAAAGATAATAATGAGGGGCTAAAATATAGAAAATAGAAAATAACGGACACACATATAATGAATAGAAAATAATGGTTACAATCATAAAGAATAGAAAAACGGAAAAAATATAAATAAATAGAAGAATGGTATACAAAATTAAAGGACATAGAACAAAATTATTCCCTATCTAGACCTTCATCATGTATATGGCTTTGCTGAAACATAGACAAAACAGTCATATGATATTATCAATAGATGGCATTAATATACGCCATATAAACCATTCGAGTAGACATAGTTTATTTGGTATGCCTAGTAAAGTAGAAACAAAAGAAACGTTTATTTTCGTATAAATGCTTGACAAATGTAAAAGTTGAACAAGTAAATAAATAGAACACATATACCATTCACATACAGTTGGCACAAACACAAAAGATACATAGACTGATTCTCTTTCTTGCAACGTACAGGTATCTGAGTCAATCTTGTTAACAAGTATATCTGTCATAGCCAAACAGTTCAAGGATAGGGAACAGTCTAAAACATACTGTGAATACTGGATACACAGACCAATTGTAAAAACCCAGTCAATATAAAACGAGAAGTATTAAACACTGGTTTCACTACCCATTGGTGAAATCCGTAAATTGCACCAGTCATTTCAAGGAAGTCACAGGTAACTGTCTTAAATCGGCTTAGCTGGTGCAGGTACGCTTGAAACTGAAATAAGATTGCTTAAATCATGAATATAATATCAATGACAACATCCGTAATCTCATCTTTTCTTCGTATCTCTAAACATTTAGTAATTATTGTAATGCATGTGGTAGTCATAAACCCATTGTGAACATTCAAGTATTTTTTTTTTGACAACTTCTTTAGAAACTTCAGTTGTGTTTTGTTATCTGTTATTTATTTGCTTTTGATCGTTTTATCTTTTATTGTTATCACATTGTCCGTTTGGTTTTTACTGATGAGTTTGAATATTCCTTTGTTATCTTTCGCCTTTCTTTTAAGTTCTTTCTATCGTTTAACCTCGTCTACCATTAAAACAGTTTCCTACATGTATATACATATCGTGGTCCATGCATAAAACGCTAAAACAACTATACGATCACTTTTTGTCGAAATTGTCAAAATGTCCACCTTTCCCAATTACATGTTGTTTGGTAAACACGTAGTCTGAATCTATATGACTTTGTGCACTTGTTATTGTATAAGTTTATCGGGGACGGAAATGAATACCGAGCGGGTTTTCAAATGTGTTTTGTCGGACCGTTGAATTTAACAGGGATTACTTCAGGTGAGGCATATATTTTGAAAACATAAAAGTAGTATTACAAATATTAGAAAAAAGTGAATCAGTGTATAGGACTTTATGTCAAAGAAAGACAAAACAAAATTGTTCAAACTAGGATAAGTTGTTTTGTTTGAAATGCTGCATTTCAGAGTAATAGCAGCATATGAGAGTTGGTTTTACACACTGGGAATCCACGGTTAATTATATACTAGTATTTCAATAATGTTATTTATTATTTTAGTATCGATATAAATCATGCAATTCAAAGTCGGATATCAAAGGGTTAAATAGCTGCTTTTATTATAAAGTACAAGGACAAATAGAGGACGCATCTTTTTTTTAATGTCAAATTAGAAAAGAGAGAAAAGAAAATTGTTTTTTTTTATCTTAGATTAAAATTTTACTTACTACAGTCTTCTTCACATCTGCTTTCTGCGAAATAAATGTAGTGCTATTATCGTTTGTTACATTTCATGAAACAACATATGAAATTCTGCAAATATCCATTTTATTCACAAGATGTTTAGCTTTTAAGTGTTCTCCAACTCTGATAGACCAATATTCATAATTGAAACTTTCTTTACATACAGAAAACCTTTTATATCAACCAAATATTAACCAAAGGAAAGTACATCTAATATATGATTTAAGGATATTGTTAACAAACAAACATTTTCCCCAAACTTACATCCGTTTATAGGAACTATGGTCTTGCCTTTGGCGCACTAATCCGAATTCAAAGGACTTGTTGTTCCCATATGATAGGTTAGGATAGGCTAAATGCATCAATATATATTTTCCCAAAATTTAGTTCATCGATAGCTGCTCGCGCTGTAACCTTTAATATTGACCCTAAAGTGTGAGGCATTATCAAGCTATGTTTGGTTGAAATTGGACATATTGTTCATGTTGTTTAAAAGATAATAGTTGGAATAATACTAATAAAACCAAACTTCCAGCCTATGAATAGCTGCTACGATCGTTACGTATTATCGATATAACTCAAATTATTAGAGTTCTTTCTCCAAACATGGGACATTATAAATCAAAAGAAAAGATGTGGTTATAAAATTGTAAACACAGAGATATGTCTCCCTTGTATATAATTTTGATAATAAAATGCAAATGTTAAAATTAAAATAACAATACTGGAACATGCAAATTATGCAAAACACTCGCAGTCAAAGAGCCATAAATAAACATCAAACGAATGGAAAACAACTGTCATATTCCTGACTTGGTACAGGCATTTCCTATGTAGAAAATGGTGGATTAAACCTGGTTTTATAGCTAGCTAAACCTCTTACTTGTATGACAATCTCATCAAATTCCATTATATTTACAACAATGTGTAAACAAAACAAACAGACATAATAGGTAAAATGTCAAAAATAAGGGTACAGCAGTCAACATTGTGTTATAATCTTAATCACTATAAAACAAACAAATATGTCAACAAAGAAAACCAAAATGGCATGAAGACAACGCGCTTAAGCAAAGATGAAAGACAAGAATACAAAAATTACCACTGCACAACAACATATAGGCGGGATGCATAAGTACCAAGCCAGACATTGGTGACGTTTATGAAGTCTGAGTAGCAGATGCAAGCTCTTGAATACCGAGTGAGTTGGGAAATTCTGTACCAATGTCAAATTCGAGGTATAAGTCTAAAAATGAGGCGGAGGAAGCCGTGTCTGTTGTTTCTTTAATTTCTAGTTCTTCAAGCCAGTTGTCTGAACAGTACTGTATATACCGCAGTTGATCAGTCTGAAAATTGACTGAAAAACTTAATATTATTTAAATAGCCTGACCATAATGACAATTGGGCGGAAGTGAAAAAAAAACTATCAGGTGCAGATACTTTAATCAAGAACCCACCTAACAAATGGTAAAAAGCTGAAAATACAAAATGAAATACATACAATATAATGTGTTGAATTAATGTCATGATGAACGAAATGTCAAATATAATTGATGATAATCGATGACGTCCTAACATGGTCCTCTGGTAAGTCAGACAAAAGATGTATTCGGTTCTCTTCTGATTTTGCGGAATGTCATATACTTGTGAGTATCAGTCAAAATTAAGCGTTTCGTCTTATAGTTTCATCCGGTGGATCTAGTTGCTCTATTTGTGAAGTGGCGAACTTGATGATTGATTTTCTTGTAGTAGTGTCTGTCAAACGTCGTTTCTATATAATGATGTACAGATGGAATCACTGGTTCCTTTTCACTAGGATTCAAGCCAGATTTGATGATACAGCTTCCTAGTCGCAGTAGTGCTTGCTTGTCAAAAGGCGGATTAAGGTTGACAATCGGTCTTTGCTTCGGAATAGGTGGTTGTTTGGGAATGCAATTGATGTCTTCTCCGTGAACTTCAGGCCGTGCTAATCCCAGGACAGTTCTTGATGTTCTTCAATTGATTTGGGTTGGCATTTGTTCAACAGATGCTTTGTCATGTGTAGGATACGAAGATCTTGTTGTTAACTGCTGTCTCCAAGTTGCTGTTCAACTGCCGTCTGATAATCGTTTATTTTAGAATACGACCGAGGAGTAAACATTGGTGCAGCACCTTTTGTAATTTGTGTAGCATATGATTCGAAGTTGAATCCAGGCTCGTTCTTTATTCGGTTAATTTCCTGATGAATGCAGATAACTCTGTGAAAGGCGGAATGGCAACGTTATGGTTTAATTTTATTCTTGATGCCCTTGGTATCCACCTTTCTAGAAGTTCATACGCTAGTGTGGCCATACTAGGTTCAATTCCAGATGGAGAGTCAAAATATACAAGCAAAATCCCAGCTTGGATTTTCCTTGTGATATTCTATTTCTGATAGACAATTCATAAAGACGTGAGTTGTCCTTGTTAGTCATTTAAGTAAAGTCGACAAGTCATTAAGGATTGCATATTTTGGTATTAATATTGATTCACTCATAGGGTCTTTGCATCGGAAGTAAACACATTAATTCTAAAAGCAGTTGTTGGCATGATACGGGTTATGTTATTCTCATATATTTTATGATGGTATGATACTAAACCCTAATGGGAGGGATTGTACTTGATTTTCATATGATGACGACATAATCTTTCAATCAGTTTAATTGAGGTTTGGAGCTGGCATGTCAGTAACTGCTAGTAGTCCTTTGTTCATTTATGTATCATTGTCATTTTGCTTAGTTTCATTTGTTACCTATTCTGACATCGGACTCGGACTTCTTTTCAACTGAGTTTTACTGTGCGTATTGCTACGTGTTTCTTTTTCTACATTGACTAGAGGTATAGGGGAGGTTGAGATCTCACAAAACATGTTTAACCCCGCCGCATTTTGCGCCTGTCCCAAGTCAGGAGCCTCTGGCCTTTGTTAGTCTTGTATGATTTTTATTTTAGTTCATTTATATGTTTTGGAGTTTAGTGTGACATCTATTTTCACTGAACTAGCACACAATTTTATTTAGGGGCCAGCTGAGGACCACCTCCGGTTGCAGGATTTTATCGTTGCTTTGAATACCCGTTGGTGGCCTTCGGCTGTTGTCTGCTCTTTGGTCGGGTTGTTGTCTCTTTAACACATTCCCCATTTTCATTCTCAACTTTAAGTTTATTCAACATTTCTGGAGCAGCAGTCCGACTGTCAAGTATCTGCCATAATCATTGTAGGCATGTTGTTGGGTTGTTGGTGTTCGACGCTCTCATGCTAATGGCATTTCTAGCAGGCTCTGGTCCAAACCACTTAATTAATCGATCTATCTGTTCCGAGATTGTAACTTGTAACTCGTCTACGACGTTCTTGAACCTGGATTTCAATGTGTGAAAGGTTTTAGCCCGGTCGTGAAAGTTTGTTCACCGGGATAACAGCCGGTCTTTGCGTAGGAAAACTCTAGTTATCTCCAATGTCTGGGAATAAAGTAACTTTTGGTGACTTAACAGGTGTTTGTGAAGGCAAGTTCAATGCCATGGATGGCACGAACTCTGGTGCTTCATGACTTAGCTTAATCAAAACAAGAGTTTTTAGGGCCTGTCCTTCCTGAACGGCAGTTGCGTCAAGATCTGTCGTCGTATTCAAGGGCAAGTGCATCAGCTTCTGCATCTGCAGCTTCCTTTGTGTTTCAAGAAGGTTCGAATTTTCTTGCACGACACGTGCGGTCTCGAGCGCTTTTCGATGTACAGCATCCTGTAAATTTTCTGCTTTTCTACGGGTAGCTTCCTGTGCAATCTCTACCTGCCTATAAAGGATCTGTTCCTCTATTATAGCTTCCTGTTTGAGGTTAAGGGTCTATTATTTCCTGGTCAGGATATGTGTAGACAAGTTGTTGTCAATTTACGTTTACTCGCAAGACACGTGCGGTCTCGAGAGCTTTTCGATGTACAGCATTCTGTTTTTTCTACGGGTAGCTTCCTGTTTTCTTGTAGGGCACAACAGGAAGGTTGTGGCCGTTGAACTGACTTATAATGGCGTCATCTGTGAGACACAACAGGCAAGTTGTAGACTTGCTACTGTAATGGCCTGACCATTATCTATAACTGACGATTGAGCGCAAGCATAAAAGACTATCAGGTGCTGATCATTTAATTAAGAACCAATCTAATAAATGGTAAAAGCTGAAAATACAAAATGAAACAAAAGTTTACAATGTGTTGATTTAATGTTATGATGAACGAAATGTCAAATATAATTGATAGCACAGGCCGTTGAATGCGAGAACATGTTGTACTTTCAATAAAAGTTAAATTTGCAGTATTTCACGGATAAAAGGTTCAAACATATGAAAATCAATTTGAAGGCTTTAAATATAATGATATAAAGGTAACTTACTCTGTGGTTAGCCACAAATTGCGACCAAGATTATGTCTGTATGAAATGTTCCTCGGTATCATAATGACCTTGCAGTTTTCATATAATGGATACATGTGAGAAAAGGGCAGGTAACACATGTGTAAAAGTAATTTCGATTAGTAAATGTCTTACACAGGATTAAGATAAATAATCCTTGAAGGTTAGGGCCCATAAATTGATTGTGAAAATACTCAAACAAACAGTATAAAATGAGGAACAAGGTTCCAGGGTATTACTGAATAGTTAATTGTTCAGACTGTTCAGATGATGTAAAGATCAAAATGACCGTTTCAGACTACAATTAATTGATAAGTGTTTCTATTTCAATTAGTAATCGATGACTTCACATACAAATATGCAATGAATTATTAAGTTATACGTTGAGATAATTCTGAAATTTCAAATTAGTCTGAACAATTCTGTTTCATAGGAATGTAGGCAACCCATCTTTCTGTGATAATTACTATTGTGTGAACGGATCTTTATGTTCTTGTTCCACACTTTTGATACTCATTTTCATTGAATATATGTAAAGTTCTAAATTCTGAATTAAAACTGATGTGTTCTTATACTGAAACATACTCGTATATCATGTACAGAGAAAAACGCTAGCAGCGTTCTTTCTTTATCTTAAAAATATGATATCGTTAAGAGCTACGACAAATTTCAATTGAAGGATATCAATGTATTTAATAAAGAATATATTATAACATTTTCTTAGTAGGTGGATACCTTATGGTTTGGTGCGCAGTTTAGATAATGTCTTCAACCGCATTAACACTGTCAAGAAGCACATTGATCGTCTTCAGAGGAATTCTAATTGATATCTCGAAAATATTGGCTTTTAAACAAAAATAAAAAAAAAAAGACTTAAGCTAAACTGGAGCATAATAACTTCAAAACTTGGCAAACTTTAAAATGATTAAACATAGAACAACATATAAAATTTAATCATTGGAGTATTATGAAAATGATCAAAGAAATGATTAAAATTGATATTTTGCAACACTAAATGCAGCCAGTTGTAGAACAAACATAATAGAAAATAATCTTCGCTCACGTATGCCGCGCCAAAGAAAATCTAGTGCACTTCTAACGCGTGCAAACGAATATTCCGTCAAAAAATAAAAAATCATCCTTCCTCCTCCCGGCATATGAATAAGTCGTTTACTTATTTAACAACAAAATAGTAATATTTGATGTAAAACGAGGACCAGAAATGTGGAACTGAAACTAATTTTCAACTCGAATTTTGAAAATTGTTTATTTGAAATCGAGATCAACGAAAAGATAATTTCTCACTTAAATAATTGATAACAATGGATAATGTAAATACAAACTTACAATAATGAAAGTTAACCCCTTTACAATTCAACCATACTATTGTTTCATCTAATGTTTAGCATTTAATGTATAACAGATCTTTAATAACTGCTTCACTGTATAAGTTATGTCCAGAGTTGAAGACAGTACGATTACCTATAGTTGATTAAATCATTGTTGGTGGACACTGTTGGATTGTTGTATTTATGGCAATAATACCTCATCTCCTCATTTTATAGAATACATTTAAGCATTGGTTATAAACATAAGCATTGCCAATAATACAATTTCTTGATTCAAACCAGTCATGAGTTCATTGGAGCCTTGACACTTTGCAATTTATTATGCTCGTACTTAATTATGACAAAAGGGGTTTACATTTTGTCTGGGACATTGATATATATATATATATCGATGTAACGCATCGAGACTTAAAATATAATTACTTCATGTACTGTTTCAAAACTTGAAATATAGATAATTTGCTTTGTTGTAGTAAGCCTAATATTTGAAAAAACATAAAACATATTTCACCACATGCTATGATAAATTTCTGATTATCAAATGAAAGGATTACATTAGGTGAGGTTCAGTTTTCAAAATAAAATTCGAATATTACAGATATTCGATAAATAGTGAATCAGTGTATACGTCTACTTGTCGAAGAAAGACACTGAGAAAGATTTAGAATATGCTATTTGTTGATAGATACTTGTTCAACTCGGGAAACACTTTTTGTAAATGCTACATTTTAGAAAAGAAGCAGCATATAACAGTTGAGTTTGACACACTGAGAATCCATAGTCAAATATATAAAATGAATGTTCAAATGTTGGAAATTGCAATATTTCAATAATATTTTTGGGTGTCGATATAAATCATGCAATTCAATCAAAGTCAAATATCATAAGCGGACATGGCTGGTTTCATTATATAGAGGACGTATATTGTTTTAATGTCAAATTGGAAAAAGACAGAAAAGAATAAGAAAACGTTTTGATCTACGCTAAAATTATTACTTACTACGTTCTTCATCAACCTCTTCTTTCTGTGAAATATAGTAGTATCGTTATCGTTTGTTACATTTTATGAAACAAAAATAAATGTTTGTTGCAAATATTCATTTTAATACACAAGAAGTCTAGCTTTGTAAGCGTTCTCCAACTCTGATTGACAAATAATCATAATTGAAAGTTTCTTCACATACGCAAAACTTTTTCTCTTGCATGTTATAATAAACCAATGTATGTGTCATGTGTCCATTGAAAACAGTTAAAAGATAAAAATATATTAAACAAAAGATTGAATGAAATAAAATCGACTGTCTGCACTTTTATTCTATAATAATAATAATAATAATTATAATAATAATAATAATAATAATAATAACAATAATAATCCTTTTTAAAGAGGTTAACACAGTTAGCTATAACACTAATCTTCCCTGAGGCCCTCAAACTGTATTTTAATCTGTTAAAAAATTGTTAAATACAAAACGTTTGATTGTCTTTCTTTGGGTTCATTCAAATCATTTTGAGATGTAGGTTGATAACGGCAGTAAAGGCGCTTGTTGAATGTCAAACGTATTCCTCGTTCTGTCTATATTGTGTAATTAGTCACTTGTTTCATTAACATTTTGCCAATATCTCCATTTCTTCGTACACTATTTATTTTACTTTTCGATTCATATTAGATTCTTTTCTTTCACAAAACACATAACGAGCTTATAAACATATTTTTTTATCAATAGCTGATGTATAATAAAATTGATAAATTAAAACGAGTGCATATGGGGATTAGCGATCTATTTGGATTCATAATAGAAAAACGATTTTGTGTCAAAAGAAGAATAATGAAACACTGTTTGTCAAATGAAGGAATACTAAAAATAAAACAGTCTATTAAGTGTTGCTCTAACCTTGATCTTTACCTTCATTAAAAAGGATTTATTTTGTTCACATCAGACACAATATCCACCAACGGAAGGTAAATCTAATACAATGTATATGATTTAAGGATATTGATTACAAACAAACGTTTCACCCAAACTTAAATGTTTTTATAGGCACTATGGTCTTGCCTTTGACGCACTAACCCGAATGCAAAGGAATTGTTGTTCCCATTGGTCATTTTGCACCAGCTAACTTGTTGCAGGTTGAACATTCAGTTCAAAACATGTCATCGAAACAAAATTATTTTCAAGATTTCAAACTTTGCATGGCAACTTTGATGCAATTTCAATAGGGTCTTAGCTATCACATGAGCCATTTTCAGTTAAGTCTGATACAAGTTATACATATTATTGAAACAAGGCATCTAGAAACAATTTCCCGGTTAACAATAGCTGCTATCGTTGTGACATTTGTCATATTGTCCGCTAAAGTACAAGGCATTATCCAACCATGTTTGGTTAACATTAAACATATTGTTTAAAGATAATACTTAGAAATCCAAATAAAGCCAAACTTTTAATAGCTGCTGCGATCGTTACCTATTATCTATTTAACTCAAAATTAATAGAGGTCTTTCTCTACATATGGGACATTATCAATTGAAAAGAAAAGATGTGGTTATCAACTCATGACACAATAAACTACTAACACAGATATATGTCTCGCCTGTATATAATTTTGATAGTAAAATGCAAGTGTAAAATTAAAATAGCAATACTTGAACATGTTAATTATGCAAAATACTCATAGTCAAAGAATCATGAATAAAGGAACTGGCCCAAATAAGTTCTAAGATATAGGATATAACAATGGTAACACAACTGCATACACAATATCATTGAATTTCATAAGTTGGTTCTTTTTCAACCGAATTGAACCACAATTTCTGATATGGGAATGAGATGTGCTATAGCCTTAACAACTGTGTACCAAACATCATTGATTAATCATAATTGGGTCCCCTTAAAACGACTTAATCATAAATTTTAAAACAAATGAATAAACTTTATTCTCTTAAAACTACATGTCATAGTTACATAGAAAATTTAAGGGCGCAATTACTAATTGGTACAATGTATTCATGGCCAAAGCTATTTTGTATGAAAATCGAAATGTTAACATCCGGGGTCCTGACTGCATACACCATACTTAAAGCCGGTTAGACTTCGTCAACGAAGAAAATACTGACTTAATAGCGTCATCATTGAACTGCAGAAAAAAAAATGTCAAACAAATTGCAAGTTAAGCTATTTGTTTCATGATACATGTTTTCAATCTGAAATCAGGGAACAGCGCACATGAATGGCGATTCGAGCAACAGTATAAATTTAAACAACACAAGGAAAACAATTGTGTCAGGGATAAACCGACAGTCATCAGGCCCATTACAAATTGCATGTAATCTGAATAAGTCACACTAAACAGTGAAGAAAAAGAATATCTATCGAGGGACATGACGGCATTGTCAAAACAAAAATCGTCTAAACTCTTAGGGCATACACATGAACTTCCAAAAATATAAATCCGTTATAACTATCAACATAAACCTTCAAATAAACACATGAATGTTTAACTTACCTAGGTAAAATGTGTACAGGGATCATAGAAAGAGAAACCAATTAATATAATTTAACTGGACTAGAAAAGCATTACTCATAAAAGAACAACATCCGACATGGTATGCTGTGCGTGATGTCACTTGTTCTTTTTAGTTTTCTTTCAAATGCTTTTACTAATCTGTCTTGTTTTACGATTGGACAGTATATGGTTTCAACTTGAGTCTGTATGTACATTCACCAATTGCAATTATTTACTGGAAAATGGTTTTCACCAATAATTTTAGAGAATACAATATCAATATGTTACTTCTGTGCCATTGCTTAATGTATCTGTTTATAGTTTTACAATAATCGTAAATATGTTTATGTTATAACATAAATCTTATATTGGTATATATAGATCTGGTACCTTTTTTCTTTTGATAGGTTTATTGATTGATTGAATGTTGATTGATTAACTTGGAGGGGAAACATACCCCGTATGTACAGTACAAGATCAAATTTATTGTACATTTAAAAGGGGATGAACCAACATCAAGAGCTAGAAATTTAATATGTCACTAGAAATTTAATGCATGAGGGCATATAGTTTGCCTTGCAACAATCAACTTAATAACATTTCAGATAGATTTTTTTATAAAGATCCTTTAACAAATAGAAGAAAGAGTAGCACCAACCCTTTACGAGGCATCATACTTAGTATTCCAATTTCGAACACACATGGCTGTGTTTTAGTATACCCTGAGGTTTTTAATCCATCTACTGCCAATTGATTTTCCACTGTAATCCATCTTTTGTTTTACCCTTCAGACCCCTGGCAAATGGCAAAGAAGTTTGGTCTCATTCTCCTTAGTCAGAACATTAAAAGATAATCTTGAAAGAAGTTTAGATGCTTTGCAAGTTAGTGTTCCAGACAACAGTTAGGAAAGATAAGTCAAAGCAATAGTTTAATCGAAAGTCTTTAGCACGCACCGATAAATGATTGGAGGAAAATACCGATCAAATACATTTACAATAGACAATAAAAGAAAGACTGCGTTTTTTTTTTTAGTCTCAGAGATGCGTAACGTCGAAAAGATGAGAATTATAAAAGAATTAAGCATTAGAAGAAAACAAAACATTACTAAATGGAAGTGTAAGAATTTATTTTATTAACTTGAAGGTGTTGATAATAACTTTCGATTTATACCGATTTATTGTTTAATTGAAAATAACCATCACCAATATTATGTCCGCCACAAACCATGACAAAAACCTTCTCGAAGAAACTTAGCATAGCAATTTTCTTGAGTAAGGGTTACATGTTACATGAATCATCATCAGTGTATCTTTATTCCATCCCCATCAAGAGTCCACTAGAATATACATTTTATCAAAAGCCGTTCTATTGCGGCTTCAACATTAAAACACATCTCTTTTTCTGTGACAGCAATACGAAATAAAGACAACGAAAGAGCAGATATTGTAAAATGTCATCAATATAACATTCTACTCAAGCAACACTAAGACACCTTTCGTCAGCGCTATCTTCATAAAATTTCTGGGTAATTGGGGATTCAAATGTCAAATATATCATACACACACATTGTGAAAAATGCCATTGACTACACGTAAAGACTCCTCCTAGAACCCACGCATTATTGTAATTGAATATAAAATGTAAAATAACAGCTGAATAGGTAAAGTGTGATATTTTGTAACTTAAACATTCAACCTCATAAAATCATTTTATCAAATTCTACAGAAAGATGAAAAAATCCTATCTGATTTCTGCATCAATGATCTAAATTTTGCCGAAAACACCTACATTTTGAAAAAAAAACTATAAAGATATGCTAAAGAAGTAAGTTGTGTACATCTTTTACACTCGGACGTGTTTGAATATACCATTTAACCTTGTAACTTTAAAAGGCAAATACAAATTGGGAATATCATCTCGCTTCGGATTTCATGACATTTAATGTTCACGACTAAATTGTTTATGTTGTAATTTTAGAAGTTTACATTTATAGGTTGCACTTTGTAAATACAGCTGTTTTTCAAACCACGCCTCTTTTGGGAGATATAGAATATTCATAGCCAATTGATTTTGTTTACGTACTGGTTCCCGGATATGATCTCTACGTTTCATCTCATAGAGACATAACTTGGGAATGTTACCAGTAAATATACATATTCATAGTGATCAAGTTGAAGTCTGTGGAAATCCTTAAGTCAAGGTTGGGGTAGTATAGAAATTTAATGTAAGTTTAAACTCTTAGAAGTTCGGGGCATATAAACGTTGAAAATATGCCGCACAGCCCTATATTTTGACCTTTGAAAAAAATAGTAGTGCATATGAACTTTCCATTCTAGGATATATTTTTTTTCAAAACTTCATAGTAAAAGTGGTACAGTTTTAGCCGTGAAAGGAGTTCCTATGGGAAATTGCATTGTTGATATTTACAGAAATGCAACCTATAGAAGAACAATACATATGGGACATGTGAAATTACAGGCAATTAGGTCTTTCCA
Organism: Mytilus coruscus; assembly: GCA_017311375.1. Lineage (NCBI taxonomy): Eukaryota > Metazoa > Mollusca > Bivalvia > Mytilida > Mytilidae > Mytilus > Mytilus coruscus. Next base: position 24,516,960 of record CM029608.1, on the reverse strand, counting down.
CTTTTCCGTGGAAAGACCTATTGATTTTGTTCTGATTATTATTATTAGGTCTTTCCACCTTTCCGTGGAAAGACCTTTTGATTTTGTTCTGATTATTATTAGGTCTTTCCACCTTTCCGTGGAAAGACCTTTTGATTTTGTTCTGATTATTAGGTCTTTCCACTTTTCCGTGGAAAGACCTATTGATTTTGTTCTGATTATTATTATAATTTGTTTCTTGCGTAGTATTGATGTTTCAAAAGATGTCGCTTAGATATTTGGAATATGTTATCGTATAGTTTATACGCTTTTAAAACTGACAACTGCGTAACCAAATACTTTACGTTGTAAGAGTTATCTCCCCAAACACTGTTTTTCTTGTGGCCACTACTCCTTCGCAACTGTAAAAGATTACGACAAATTTATTTTACCAAATTGCTCGTTACATCTTCAGGATTAGGATTTTAATTTTGACCGAAGCTATTCGGAGACTCCATATGAGAGTTATTCCCCCTTATGTGTTTGATATAAGTGATTTGTATTTCTAACTGGTAAACCATAAGTGATATTGGCCTAGGGTCTTTGGATTTGAGTTCCTTGGTCCAAAAAAAAGAAAATTTGGTCAAGGTCAAAGGTCAAGGTCATATTCTAAATTTTGATTTTGGCTTATTTTCACTTGTTTTCAAAACCGTATAAGATATCGACAACATATTATAACTAAATTGTTAGTTGCGACATGTCGTAACACATACATTTTGGTTTAAAGGGTGCGCTAACATTAAATTAGAGTTTTCTCCCCTCTTGTATTTAAAAATACGCGTATGGTGATATAACTCATTAACCATATATAACTAAGACCTAGGGTCTTTTGATTTGAAGTCCTTGGTTTATGACCTTGAAATTGAGCTCAAGGTCATAGGTAAGTTTGACGTTCTAGATTTTGACCTTTGCCTTTACCTGATATGTATACATGATAAAGCCATGGGACTTTTGCATTAGGTTGCAAGACATTTGACCTTGGAAAATCCAACCGGAAGTGACCTTCTGTAAACCGGAAGTAGCTATTTTTGTACTTATTTAATATAAAAGTATATAGAACCATATATTTTGGAATCAGTGTCAAGTAAACATTCAAATTATACCGAAGTAACATTTTTCAAACCGGAAGTAACAAATAATCTCCTTATTTAAAAAAAATGTATAGAAACCATATATATTTGGAATCGGCGTACAATAAGCTATCATTTGACGCTGGAAATGACATTTTAAACCAAATATTAATATTCTCATATTAAAATAGATCTTTATGGGTGGAAGACCTTCAATTGTTCTCTGAACAATTGGTTTTAATTATTATTTTTTTTTCTTCCGCCTAATTTTTTCTTGCGTAGTATTGATGTTTCAAAAGATGTCGCTTAGATATTTGGAATATGATATCGTATAGTTTATACGCTTTTAAAACTGACAACTGCGTAACCAAATACTTTACGTTGTAAGAGTTATCTCCCAAACACTGTTTTTCTTGTGGCCACTACTCCTTCGCAACCGTAAAAGATTACGACAAATTTATTTTACCAAATTGCTCGTTACATCTTCAGGATTAGGATTTTAATTTGACCGAAGCCGTAATGAGATTCCATATGAGAGTTATGTCCCTTATGCATTTGATATAAGTGATATGCATGTGAAACTGGTAAACCATAAGTGATAGAGACCTAGGGTCTTTTGATTTGAGGTCCTTGGTCCAAAAAATAAAATTAGGTCAAGGTCAAAGGTCAAGGTCATATTATAAATTTTGATTTTGGCTTATTTTCACTTCTTTTCAAAACCGTATAAGATAGACAACATATTTTATTAAATTGTTAGTTGCGACATGTCGTAACACATACATTTTGGTTTAAAGGGTACGCTAACATTAAATTAGAGCTTTCTCCCTCTTGTATTTGAAAATACTCTTATGGTGATATAACTCATTAACCATACATAATTAAGACCTAGGGTCTTTTGATTTGAGATCCTTGGTTTATGACCTTGAAATTGAGCTCAAGGTCATATGTTATTTTGACATTCTAGATTATGACCTTTGCTGTTAAATGATATGTATATATGATAAAGCCATGGGACTTTTGTATTAGGTTGCAAGCCACTTGACCTTAGAAAGCCAACCGGAAGTGACCTTATGAAAACCGGTAGTAGCTATTTTTGTATTTATTTAATATAAAAGTATATAGAACCATATATTTTGGGAATCAGTGTCAAGTAAACATTCAAATAATACCGGAAGTAAATTTTTAAAACAGGAAGTAACAAATTATCTCCTTATTTAATTTTTTTGTATATAAACCTCATATTTTGGAATCAGCGTACAAAAGCTATCATTTGACGCTGGAAATGACATGTTAAAACGAATTTTATTATTTTCATATCAAAATAGATCTTTACGAGTGGAAAGACCTTCAATTGTTTTCTGAACAATTGGTTTTAATTAGGTCTTTCCACTTTTCCGTGAAAAGACCTATTGATTTTGTTCTGATTATTATTATTTTTTTTCTTCCGCCTAATTTTTTCTTGCGTAGTATTGTTGTTTCATAAAATGTTGCTTAGCTATATGATATATGATATCGTATAGTTTATATGCTTTAAAACTGACAACCGCTTAACCGAACACTGTACGTTGTAAGAGTTATCTCCCCAACACTGTTTTTCTTGTGGTCACTACTCCTTCGCAACCGTAAAAGATTACGACAAATTTATTTTACCAAATTGCTCGTGACGTCTGCAGGATAAGAGTGACCATTTGGACCGGGGCTATCCGGAGACTCCATATGAGAGTTATTTCCCTTATGCATTTGATATAAGTGATATGTATTTCTAACTGGTAAACCATAAATGATATCGGCCTAGAGTCTTTTGATTTGAGGTCCTTGGTCCAAAAAAATGAAAATTTGGTCAAGGTCAAAGGTCAAGGTCATATTCTAAATTTTGATTTTAGCTTATTTTCACTTCTTTTCAAAAACCTTATAAGGTATCGACAACATAATATTATTAAATTGTTAGTTGCGACATGTCGTAACACATACATTTTGGTTTAAAGGGTGCGCTAACATTAAATTAGAGTTTTCTCCCTCTTGTATTTAAAAGACGCGTATGGTGATATAACTCATTAACCATATATAACTAAGACCTAGGGTCTTTTGATTTGAGGTCCTTGGTTTATGACCTTGAAATTGAGCTCAAGGTCATAGGTAAATTTGACCTTGAAAATCCAACCGGAAGTGACCTTGTGTAAACCGGAAGTAGCTATTTTTGTACTTATTTAATATAAAAGTATATAAAACCATATATTTTTGGAATTAGTGTTAAGTAAACATTCAAATTATACCGGAAGTAACATTTTTCAAACCTGAAGTAACAAATTATCTCCATTATTTAAAAAAAAATGTATAGAAACCATATATTTTGGAATCAGCGTACAATAAGCTATCATTTTACGCTGGAAATGACATTTTAAACCGAATTTCAATATTTTTATATCAAAATAGATCTTTATGGGTGGAAGACCTTCAATTGTTCTCTGAACAATTGGTTTTAATTATTAGTGCATTTCTTTACAAGTAACTGAATTATTTATTCCCTTTAAAGAAACTGTCAATAAAATTATCTAAGATTATGTTAAATATGTTAAGATTTATAAAAGCAGATTGGATTAAATTTTAATCAATGAACAAACAATTCTAGCATTATTTGCTCCCAATTGTCAAGTAGCAATGACATTGGCCAAGATATGATCAGATAGGTTGGTTCATCGATTAATGTTGTTGTATCGGAAACCTCAAGTATTAGATGTACGTTTGAACATCGGAATGACAAAATATATTCAAAATGTATAAACTTACGAATCAAACATTAAAAAAGGTTGATATAATTGAAAATACGTATTCACATACCTTCAACCAGTACGTGTATATGTCTTCGCTTGAATGCATTTTGTTATGTTCTGAACAGCGGAATTTATTCTTGTCAATTACTTCATCATAACAAATTCCTTCATTATCATGAAAACTTCCACTTGGGCATTTGAACTTCTTTTCGTAAGTTAAATTCATACGGTATCTTAGTTTAATTGAATCAACAAGATTTAGAAGTTGGTTTTTAACGTCAACAAAGCAACTATCTTCTTTACACTCTAACTGTAAAACCTGCATAGCAATCGAATTTTTGGAGAGACAAATGACAAGAATTTGGCTACCCGATGTATTCAGTTGAAATATTCCAATATTGCTATAAATACTCAAACGACTATCTTTTTCTTTGAATACTTTGTGTGTTCTAAGAAAGCTGACCAAGATATGATTGAAAAATGTTGGCGGTAAAAAGTTGAACTTTAAGCCGAACCATGATGTTTTTTTCCAATCATCAGATATATTCTTTTTGATAATGATGTTAAATGGAACAGCATTGATCATACATGGCATGTAGTAGTCCATTGTGGAGTTATCATCCATCGGTTTGACAATAATATCAAATTTTTGCATTATTTGTAAAACATAGTTTTTATGTAGTTCTAAACTCAGACCGACAACTTTTTTTAGTAGTTCATCTATCAATTTATCTAACAATTTGCCAGTTTGCTCAAGTGTTGTCCATTCTGGCATACCTAAAGTCTCAGATTTATATTCATGTGATACGAAACATTTCAATAAGTTCACTAACCATTTAAGATCTAATATTATAAAATCTTTCAAGTCTTCGAAAAATATGATATTACCAATATCGTGTTCATACTTCAAAAAAGATTCAAGTTCAGTAGCTTCTTGTCGAATGTCGGGAAAAGAACATTTCATCGCCAAATCTATAGCTTCAGAATATGACATTATATATTCTTTACCGCAAATCTTTCTGCAAATTTCCTTTTCAAGAACTATCCATGAAATTGGCAGATTATTGCACCACTTTGTTAAGGATTGGGCACTCTTGAATATATCTTTCCGCAGCTTTTTAAATTCTTGTTTTTTTTCCGATGGACACGTATTTGACAGGTAATGTTGTGTCCGAAGATGTCTGCGTTTAGCATGGCTAGAAAGAAGTTTACTCAAGAAATCTTCAAATGTCCGCGTTGTATCCTCTATTTTGTTCTAGAAAAAGACACATTTGTGCAATCATGTCATTTAATTAACCCTCTTGTGTTTATAATGTATTGTTTTTCTAATCAACCAGGAACAAACTGAATTCGAATTGTTCATTAGGAATAATCATTACTGCTGACGTGTGTGATGCTTTCTTATTGATTATATCATCCATATAAATTGCTAATGTTTAATTTATTTTCTTAAACAAGTGGATACATTTCAAATCAAAGCCAACCGAATTTTATTGATTTAGAATTTTTAGTTATAAGAAAAATGTATGTGTGCATAACTAATTTGGCACTATGTGTTTTTTTTTTTATTTTATTAGTATAATCTCTATAATTGATAGAGACGCAAAACTTAACACAAAAACAAAAATAAAATAAAATGCGATATAAACATTTCGATTTTTAAAATATTTTTGTAATTTAATATAAGATTTTCGCTATCGGAAAAAAGTATCACATCTTTAATGAGTGGTGAGGTATAGTTGAAGTTAGCATGTGTTAAACTATAATGTATGCGTATTACCACAGTATGTAGTTGTGCGGTATGTCTTGCAATACAGTAGGTTTTGGTCACCATTGCAGTATATTATACAGACATGACAAAAGACGAGCCTGATTAATTATATAGCTAGTGTCTCCGCTAGATAAAATTTTACAAACACAACAATAAGGTTGATTTCAATTCAGATGAATGATTTACTTTTAAGGGTAGAACGCGCCAAGTAGTCGGCTTTCCTGTACTTAAACGAAACTTCACTGATGAGGTAAATGGATGTGAAATCACTGTTCATAAATGCTAAAGTCATTTGAAACATTATTCCTTTTAACCCAAATCAGAGATGGCCTCAACCTGATCTGGTACAACTGTTTATAAATCTTACTTGTCTGTGCTTTAAACCTTGAATTCGTGTAGTTATCAAACTGCCATGGTGTTACTGGTTGGATCGGATGCAAGTTATAATAGATAGGATAATCGTCAAGCGGCAATTTTTTATTTATATCATTAACATTCTTATATATCTTTAAAATGAAGTTGTAACGCTGTCTAGATCTTACTGATTCTTGACAGACACTATGAAGCAAATTCTTAAATTGCGACCTTATAAGGTCAAAATCCACAAATCACAATGATGGCATATACTTCATATCCATTGTACAATAAGGAAAAATACATACCAACGGAATGTTATCTAGCCCTGTGCCCACAACTATAATAGGTGGGTTTAGTTCTGTTGGTTGTGTTGGTTTATTTGTGCTATAGCAATGTATGTTATCAAACCAAAAGTCTATATATTCTAAAATAAATAAAAGAACAGTCAACTTCTTGTTGAAATGATTATAAGATAGTCTAATAAAGGCAACAGTAGTATACTGCTATTCGAAATTCATAAATCGATTGAGAAAAAGAAAAGCAAATCCGGGTTACAAACTAAAACTGAGGGAAACACATAAAATATAAGAGGAGTACAAAACGCAGATAAATGAACCTACCACACATGTGATAAGCATATATTAACTGGTTTATTGTAACATTAAATCGCTCATTTTAAAATGTGTGTTATTTCATCAGACTGAGTTAGTTCCCTTGACTTTTTTTCTAAATGGATTAAAAAAAATTAATTTACTATTGCCTCTTATTTAATTAAATTTTACAGTCCTGTCAATTATTACTTTATATCATTAAATTAATTCTCATTCATGTGAAAACCTTTTATTCTTCTGTTCTTATTGACCGATGCGAATAGGCTACCGTTGTATATATAAAATGTATTATTTATTTCATTCGGCATTTCAGCTACAAAATGCAAAATATATTGTTGATCTTTTCGTTTATCTTTGTCTTAGAAAAAATATCGAATCGCAGTAGCAAATTACGATTTGTAGTTATATGTTAACGATGGAAGCATCATCTAACGATTACGAATTATTATCAAAGCACCAGCATTTATCAGAAAAATTGCCAACAAAACATATGGAGTAAAACATGTAAGCCTGGTATCTTTAAAAGCATCATACCTCCAATAGTGTGGAATTGTTTTTCAATCATACGGCTATAATTTTTCTTGGTAAAATCTTTTGATATATCTACAACCAGGAGGTAAACAGCATTTCCAGTGAGGAATGTCTGATGGGTTGCATAGAACTGTTTTTGACCAGCAAAATCCCAAAATCCACAGTCTGCAAATTGTTCACTTTTTTCAGACCAAAGTGAACAACATTTGTCGGCTGTAAATAAAGGACAATAACAGATAAAATTAGAGGCTTGTATGTCTGTAAAAGGGATGCTATGAATTTGCATGTTACATGATGTGAATGAGAGTTCAATTCCGCTGATCGAATTATCTACTTAGAATATACCTACTTAGATGGCCTTTCTTGTTTAAAAAAAGTTTTACTCTTTTGACGTGTAAGTGTGAACATTATATATAAATGAGGAAGACACATTTAATGATTACGAAATATTATTAAAGTATCAGCATTTATCAAAATAAATGGCGTACATCATCATAATCCTGGTACCTTTTTGTTCATTTGTTTGGCCATGGCAATCAATATGTTAAAAATAATTAACCGATAAGCAAAACATATAATTTATAACACACAAATAATGTGGATACTTTGAAATAAACCGGTCGTATAAAACCACGTACTTGTCTTGATGTCTATGAAAGAATTTGATAAAGGTTTTAAAAAATTGTGATAACGAAATCCTTGACTTTATGATTTATCAGGCATCCATATGCCTTTCTTGATTTAATATCTTTACTACAACCTGCTTCAATTCATATTTCATAATTCATATAAGAAATTTATCTTGTTGAACTTACTTTAAATAAAGCTAATACTAACAATGACCACTGCCCTTTCCTCGATCTTGATATCATTAACGGAAAGCTTAATACAAAAATTTATGATAAAAGAGATGATTTTTCATTTCCTATCGTTAATTATCTATTTTTAAATGGTGACGTTCCTTGTCACCATCTTACGGTGTTTATATATCTCAACTTGTACGATTCGCTCGTGTATGTAACAACGTTTCAGATTTTAACGAAAGAAATTTATGTATTACCTAAAATTATTACACCAGGGTTTTCGATATCACAAACTAGTCAAAACATTTACTAAATTTTATCATCGGTACAAGGACATCATTCGTAAATATAGTTCAACATGCAGACTTCTTATACGTTCAGGTATTTCACATCCAATCTTTTATGGTAATATTCTTTATAAAGCACTAAAATGTCAGTATTCACCTCAGAAGCTAACAAAACCTTTAAATAGACTTATTAAGAAGGGATATAGTTACGATACTGTTGTCAGGTCATTAAAGACTGCATATTTTGGCTTTAATATTGATTCACTTATAGGGTCTTTGCATCGGAACTCAACACATTTATTTAAAACCAGTTGTTGGCATGACACGGGTTATGCTCTTCTCATATATTTTATGATGGTATGATACTAAACCCTAACGGGAGGGATTGTGTCTGATATTCATATGATGAAGACATAATCTTTCAATCAGTTTAATTGAGGTCTGGAGCTGGCATCTCAGTTAACTGCTAGTAGTCTGTTGTTATTTATTTATTATTGTCATTTTGTTTATTTTCTTTTGTTACATCTTCTGACATCCGACTCGGACTTCTCTTTAACTGACTTTTAATGTGCGTATTGTTATGCGTTTACTTTTCTACATTGGCTAGAGGTATAGGGGAGGTTGAGATCTCATAAACATGTTTAACCCCGCCGCATTTTTGCGCCTGTCCAAAGTCAGGAGCCTCTGGCCTTTGTTAGTCTTATATTATTTTTACTTTTAGTTTCTTGTGAATAATTTGGAGTTTAGTATGACGTCCATTATCACTGAACTAGTATATATATTTGTTTAGGGCCAGCTTAAGGACGCCTCCGGGTGCGGGAATTTCTCGCTGCATTGAAAACCTATTGGTGACCTTCTGTTGTTGTCTGTTCTGTGGTCGGGTTGTTGTCTCTTTGACACATTCCCCATTTCCATTCTCAATTTTATTCAACAACATATTTGATCGGCTGTAATTAAATAATGATGGGTAGCAGGTAAAATTAAAGGCTTGCATGTCTTTAAAAATAAAACAATTTATTATGATGCTTTTGGTATGCATTTGTATGTTACATAATGGTTATGCGAGTCCCGTTTCGCCGATCGAGTTATCTAGTACTAAAACATATATGTTCGGATGGCCTTCTTGTCTTCAGTGTGTAAACACGTCGTAGCTGTTGAGATATCAGCGATTTCACAAAGAATATTGACACTTTGAAATAAACAATTTGCCCATATAACCATTCATATGAAAACCATCAAAGTCTTGAAATCTATGACAAAATAATGGTAAAGGTTTTAATTAATATGTTATATCGAAATCCTTGACTTCATAATTTATCATTTCTTGAATGAAATTGAGATTCCTTTCTTGGTTCTCTTTGCTAGAGCCTGCTTCAATTCATATTTAGAATCAATTTATTTAACATGAGGATCATGTATTTATTAGAATTTTCAATGTTTACAGTACATTGTATAGTTATTATTGATGCAGATATAATAATATAATAGCTTTGGGCATTGGTGACTTGACTTAATTTTCAATTATTTATAAGCTAGGCTTAAACTTATCCCAAATTAAAGAATGTGGCAGTAGTTATTTACATGTCGAAAATTTCCATTCACCAGTAGTGACGTCAATTTGACATGTCCTTCTGTCAATATCTATGCCATCAGTGCTTTTAACATCATCAATCTTTTTATCCATCAGACGTCTCAATAGACATGTCTTTCCAGCTGAACTTTCACCCACGATCATTACTCTAATGTAGTGCCGTTTATTTGTACCAGACTTTGCTGCCTTCAGAAACTGTTCTCTATCGTGAACAGCCATATGTTTTATTGTCTCTGGCATTTCTAATGAATGAAAATGAACATGATGTTACAACTAATTATCAGGACTTGCACGACGAGCTTTTTAACACACTCATTTTCGTTAAATTAAAACTAAGGTCAAGCAAGGAGATTCCTCAATTGTACAAGAATTAACGTTTCTTGATTTGGTAAGATTAAATTATGCATGATAACAAATTAACCTTCTAACATATAATACGATAGATCAAAATAGAGAATGAATAAAACACATGAAAAGTTGTATGTCGTAATTGTCAATTACAAATCTAAGCTTTAATAAAATCTATAAAAATGATAATAAGGTTTTGCTGACAATTTATTTTTCCATGCAACGCAACACAATATTTTGGCGTTATTTTGAATTTTAATAAATGTATTTTGTGATTGAAACAGACATTTGTTAAATCCTGTTCAAATGAAAGCAATGGCATCTGCAAAATGACCACTGGGCGTTAAGCAACCAACAATCAATCAATCTGTAAAATGAAAATGCCCGATCTCTTTTCTATGTTTTAATTATATATCAATTGTTATCGATGTCAGGCAAAACACTACCGTTATTCTACCGTTTAACATATCATTAAGAAAAAAATGTTTCAAATATGACCATTACTGAAAGAAAAGATATCAAAGATCAACAGTAAAACATTAAAATATTAGTTGGTGGACCTATTTTGTATTTTCGTTTTTTTTTTTAACCTGACGATTCGTCGACTATAATACCTTTCCTGCAATTATCTTCTTATTTATTTTTTTAAGAACAAGATTAAACGTAAGCAATAGATTTTCCAAAGTTTTCCAATTATCTTCTTATTTTTTAAGAACAAGATTAAACGTATGCAATAGATTTTCCAAAGTTCAAGGGTTTAAGGGAATAATAGGGATACTTAAGTAACCTAGTTACATTATAGTAATCACAAGCTATTAATGTGAGTTAATCATAGTCTATCCGTCTGTATATATAAAACAGAAAATGTGGTATGATTGCCAATGAGACAACTCTCCATCCAAGTCAGAATGTATAAAAAGCTTACAATTATAGGTCAAAGTACGGCCTTCAACACGGTGCCTTGACTAGAACCGAACAACAAGCTTTAAAAGGCCCCACAATTACTAGTGTAAAACAATTCAAACGGGAAAACCAATGTTCTAATCTATATAATAAACTGGAAACGAGAAACACCTATGAACCACACTAACAAACGACCCTTGAACAACAAGCTTCTGAATTAGGACAGGTGCATAAAATGCAGCGGGTTTAAACGTTTTAACAGGCACCACCTTCACCCTAACCTGAGACAGTAGTGTAACATTACAATGTAAAAGACACACTATAAAATATGAATTGGAATGGCTTAACTCGATAAGCAGTCAGTTATCTATTTTTCAAATAGTCTTGTTATGAAAACACACGATATGAGCATATTTCTCAAAAAAAAAAAAAAAAACGCTTCCTAAAGTAGTATTGACTACGGACCTGTGTTTACGGCAATCATACCAGTATTTGATTATTCTGTCTTATCTAAAAGAGAGGCGATAGATATCAGAGGGACATGCAAAGTCGAAAATAAACTGACAACAACATGACTAAAAAGAAAAAGACCAATAGACAAACAATAGTACGCAAAACACAACATGGAAAACTAAAGACTGAGCAACACGAAACAACCAAAAACGGGGTTGATTTCAGGTTCTGAGGAAGCGTAGGCAGATCCTGCTCGACATGTGGCACCCGTCGTATTGTGCATGTTTGTACAAACCCGATAATAAGTCTAATTTGAAGGTCACATTCGTGAAAAGGGAACAGGATTGTACTTACGACATTAGAAACATATCCACTATCATCTGTAAAACGGATATTCCATTACGATCAACCAACTCGTGATGGCGTCCGTAAAATTAACGAAGGATGATTTCATATTCCCACTTGGAACTCCTGGTTTAAAAGCGTCCTTGTGTGTAGCAACTAATTAACCAACTAATATCAGCTACTTTTTTCATAGAGATAAAGAGGACTTATACAGCATACATGGCTTGTTTCTGTATGATGAATCGCAATTTGAGATTGACACATTTCATTGATACTTTTCTATTGTTGGAGTGTATTCCATATTTATATACAGCCAAACATCAAAAGATTTGTGAGAAAAGAATAGAAAAATGTTAACATTCTAGCAGATCATTGGTCTACAACGAGGGATAAGAAAAGTACGCTAGCATTATTCCAATATTTAAGCTAAACTTGAATAGGATGTATGTTTCTCAACTCAAACAGTTTTCTGTGATCAACCGGAAGATGACAACGTAATGATCTAAAAATTGCAGTAATCTCAGGCTTGCCAGGTCATTAAACAGGCAGGTACTTGCTTCTTCTGTCATGCGATTATTTTGAGGTTGCAATGAAACAAGCAACCCCAACAATCTGTTACTTGAAAAAGCTGAACATGCATGTACTTCAAAAATACATGATGTAGGCGAAGGTCTTTTAGTCATTAAAAACATTAGTTGATAATCGTTCGGCAAAATTTTCAGATGTAGTCGAGTTATTCCATTGAGGGAAACGCGACCATATCAAACGCGAAGTTTCTTCTGTTTAATTTCTCTAACATTACATCCAAATGAACTCAAAACCATTTTATAGTGTATATAGGCCTGATACTATTGCTAGGACCAGGAAAGGAGGTAAAAATGGCAAAATGTACAGTGTATGTTTGTCGTTGATGAATGGTCCAATTATCCATTTACAGTTGAATAAACTTACATTGAATAGTTATGTGGTTTCTCCCGCGACATTTTGTGGTTTTACAACATCAGCCGTGGACAATATTAACAACTACAGGAGTTCAACTACGTCTAAAAATTGTTACATTATACGACAATTTCAATATTTCTTAGTCCAACTTGGCAAATTCGTATTAACCTTTTGCTAAGAAATATCTGCATTTCCTTATACTTTCAGGTATTTTTACCTATATCTTATGCGCCCGCACAACTGTTCGTATTGTGTTATAACGTAGTATATATTTTACTTTAGAATAAGATGTATCCTTAATAGTAACCAAACATAACCATGCATCTTATACTAACATCTAATATTAACTGTTTTATGTACATACACTCTGTCAATTGTGTAACCAGACATACATGTATGCAAAGCTGGTATAATTGGATCATGTGGATATCAACTCTATCCTCACATGGTATTAATAAGTCAATGAAATGATAACACAGATGGCTTGAAGAAGATGATAATGAAAACATTGAATATGTCTGGGCAGCATTCCACGCATGCACAGCCAAGATAAATGGACACCCGCCATTATCTATAAGTCTGCATTGAACAATGTTTCAGAAAGAGATCAAATCATTCACAACAATTCGACATTCCATAAATACTATCCAGCAATATGTTATTTGTTTCGAGACATGTATCAATTATCATTTGTAATCAATCGTTGTTTGCTTTTGCAAAATCGGAACAGTGGAACTGGGCAAATATATTTTTAACAAGATACAAGACATTTCCATGAAGTAACAGTAGATGTACTTCTCATTCTGATATAATTTTTACTGAGGAACAAGATCCGGGTGAGAGTAATATTCAAAGAACGGAGTAATAAGAGATATCAGCATTTTACAATGAAGTAATACAATGTGGTTGAAAGATATTAAACGGATGTCACGATACATGAAAATGAGCGCGGACTCTGATGTTATGTACGGTTATGTTTAAAATGTGGTTGGGAGTGGAGCAAACACTAAATATGCCGTCCTTGAGAAACATTTTGAAAACTGCAGTAAAATATGTTGTTGTTGAGATGATAAAAGATGGAGAAGATACTTAGGCACTCAAAAATCATTGGAAAAACAAAATCTGATAAGAACACGGATACAAAATGCACAAAATCTAAAATTGAGCAACATAAAGCCCAATAAAAACTTGGAATGATCTCGGTGAACAAGAAGGGTCAGCAGTTCCTGTTCAACAAGTGACACCTTTCTATCTGCTCATTTTGTATAGATTGATGATTCATATCTAGTTATTAGACATATATCATATAATAGTAGATTTATGAATGTCATTTTTCTAACCCTAATAATCACAAAATTTAAAATATGTAAAACCATCGGTGCTTGTAAATTAACTAAAACTTGACCGAATGTTAACGTTGGAAATGAAATAAGGTTTTCCGTGCCTGTAAGATGGTTGACAACACAGACATTGAACAATAAAGATCATTTAACCCAACATTGTAGTATCAACAACACTAGTCTCTAAAACTAAGTTCATCAAAACTAGTGGTCAACGTAGGTGTTCGGAAGGTTGTGTAGCTTCTTTCAAACCGGTAGCACTCGGGATGTTACTTATTGCCAGTAGAAATTCTGTGATAAGTTGTATTATTTTATCTTGATGTTACCACAATCGATGAAAAAGTAAGATTTGTGACAAGGAGAGGTTGAACAATTCCATTATCATTTTTGACTCAGAGGGTACTAAATGGTCAAACAAATTCTGATGGCGTTCTGAAATGTTCGAATGTTTCCATTTTGGGGATCTTTGATTAAATTGGCTTGCAAGCAGCACCAATGTATAATGGAAACGCCATACTAGAATATTGTATGAACTGCAGAGTGCAATTCGGTAGAATATATATATATATATATATATATAACATTGTTGGGCTGATGTTTAGACGAATTATATATACAGAATGTATTTTCAGCCTTGTATCACCATCACTGCTGGTGATCCGACGGATACAATCTGTTGTAGAGTCGTGACTGGTTCAGACGTACTTTTAATATAATTATTTCTGTGACCGCATCTTACATTAATTTGCAGGATCCTTTACAATAGATAATTCAGCTGATCTGTAACAATTCCATCTTCATGCCGTATATACAGTTGGGTGCAGACCAAGCATTACATGTAGATGGGCGGAAAAAGTTAACGCGGCGTTTACTCGCGTGCACTTCAAGTAAACGCCGCGTTAACTGTGCGTTAACCCGAAATTTCAGTAGACGTAAAAAGTAAACGGGCGTTTACTTTCGCGTTTACCTCCGCGTTAACGCAAAATCGGCGCGTCTTCTAATTTTGTAAAGAGTAAACGGACGTACTTTCGCGTTTACTTCCGCGTTAACGCGAAAAAGGCGCGTCTTCTTATTTTGTCAAAAGTAAACGCACGTTTACTGTGTGTAGTAAACGCGCGTTAACGCAAATTGTCATCGTATACTGGATACACTGACCTTAAATATCAAATGATAAAGTACATCAAAATTAAATAACCAACTCTGTTCATTTTTCGATTGACATATTGACGAGTACAGTTAATTAATAATGTTATTACACCTCTTTAATTAATTGAAAATTAATCATAGCAAATTTCTTTTTTTCTGCACATATAAACAGTTGAAAAGCATGTCTTTCTTTTATTCAAATAATTAAATCATCACTTAAATCCAACAGTTTTCACATCTCAGACTGTCTGACTCAGAATGACTATATTACAAAATTATTTGAGCTCATTACCCAAACAAAAAAAAAAATTGAGGAACAAATCATGGTAACAAATGATAAACAAATCGTATGATTTCTTAGTGATTTGAAAGTGATAAAATTTCACATGCAAATGAGCTAACAAATCACAATAACAAATCACGAACAAATTGCTTACAATTCATAAGCAAATCATAAACAAATTATGAAGAAATTGTTTTGAAATCATTAACAAATCAGAAGTAATTGCTTTCCTACTTCAAGCAAATCACAAACAAATTGTTTTGAAATCGTAAGGAAATTGTAAAGAAATTGTTATCAAATCTTTAACAAATCAGATGTAAATCATATTCCTACCTCAAGCAAATCATCAACAAATTGTTTTCAAATTATGAATAAATTATTAACAAATTGTTATCAAATCTTTAACAAATCAGAAGAAAATCATATATTCCTACCCCAAGCAAATCACAAGCAAATTGTAAATAAATTGGCATCAATCATCAATTCACAGATTAAATCATTTACATCCAGATCAAAAATATGTTCTGCCCTGAAAACCCCAACCTTTGAAGCGCAATTGTCTTCATTTTACCTTTAATAGCTACTCCTCTAATTGTAAAAGGAATACTATCTTTGGCTGCGATGAGGGACGAATTGTTCCTCTGTGTAGGTTTCTCTTACTTTTCTCCCGAATTTGACAATAACGAAATTTGAAAAAACATAGGCAACCACGTGTACTTAGTAGAATGATGTCGAATAGGTGATGGGTCTTAGTCTTGGTCCAAATCTGCTACATTGTATTATAGCTTTGTCCATTTTGCCCGGGACCTGGTCAGTAAACAACAATTAAAACATTGAACTTGCCAGTGAATTTTGTCTGCTGGCACGGGAAGCTAGTCTTGAAATGAATGTTTTGAACTGTTTACACATCTTTTACACATTTTTTTTGAAAATTAATCCTTACAGCACAAAAAATCATGATTATAACGAGATACTGAAATGCAGTTTCTGAATTTTAAAGGTTAATTAACGTTTGAATAGTATTAGTTGAATATGGGAAATTATAAATAGATAACTGAGATTCCTTACCACCATCATCTTTCATAGACTGAATAAAACTCCTCATCTTGCAACCTTCTTTGTTCAGTTATTATAGAACAGTATTTGAAATTTGAATTTGACCTCAACCGGAAGCCAGAGATAGATAAACAAAGAAAGTTTGAATGTATTAATATTTTATTCATTGTAGCAAATCATCAATGAATCACACCAAGATAGCTAACAAAGTTAACAAATCATTTTCAAATCATTTTATATGATATTCAAAGTTAACAAATCATAACGAAATCACACCATTCTAGCTAACAAAGTTAACAAATCTCTTTCAAATCATTTCATACGATATTCTAAGTAAACAAATCATAAAGAAATCACACAAAAACAGAAACAAATTGCTTACAAATCATACAATAGAAAGAAATCACAAAGAAATCAGTTTTAGGAATTTGGAAAATCTGATTTGTTAATTATGATTTGTTTAATGAATCGCAAGCAAATGGTACTAACAAATCGCAGAATCATGATTTGAAAGAGATTTGGATACGATTTGAAAGCAATTTGTTCATTTATTTTTCTGTTTGGGTAACCAAAACTACTGACCATATTTGCATTTTATCAAGTAAATCTATATAGCTGCACAGTAATTCAGTTATATATTTAGGTCTGGAGGACTGTAGAATACAAATTGCAGCAATATAAGAAGACAATGGCAACAAAATTTTGTTCGCATCAATTGAGAGTGCCAGCATGTCCTCTTTTATTCAAAATATTGAATCGTAAACAAATATCAGTAGTTTTCATACCTCAGACTGCCTCGTATAACAAAATTATTTGTCTACATCAACCAAAACTGACCATATTTGCTCTTTTTATGTAAATCTTATAGTTGCATAGCAAAACAGTGTAATATTTTTATGTAAGGGTCGATTGTATAATACAAATCATAGCAAAATTGGACCACATTGACTACAAAATTTTGTTCGCATCAATTGAAAGTGCCAGCATGTCCTCTTTTATTCAAAATATTTAATCGTAAACAAATATCAGTAGTTTTCATATCTCACACTGACTCGTATAACAAAATTATTTGTCCGCATCAACCAAAACTGACCATATTTGCTCTTTTTTTGTATGTCTTATAGTCGCATAGTTAATCAGTAATATTTTTATGTAAGGGTGGATTGTATAATACAAATGATAGCAGTATTGGACCACAATGACTACAAATTTTGTTCGCATCAATTGAAAGTGCCAGCATGTCCTCTTTTTTTCAAAATATTTAATCGTAAACAAATATCAGTAGTTTTCATACCTCAGACTGACTCGTATAACAAAATTATTTGTCCGCATCAACCAAAACTGACCATATTTGCACTTTATCAAGTAAATATATATAGCTGCACAGTAATTCAGTTATATTTTTAGGTCAGGATGGACTGTATAATACAAATTACAGCAATATTAAAACACAATGACTACACAATTTTGTGCCTATTAATTTATAGTGCCAGCATGTCCTTTTTTTAATCAAAATATTTAATCTTCAGCAAATATCAGTAGTTTTCATACCTCAGACTGACTTGTATAACAAAATTATTTTTCCGCATCAACTAAAACTGACCATATTTGCTCTTTTAATGTAAATCTTTATAGCTGCACAGTAATTCAGTTATATTTTTAGGTCAGGAGGGACTGTATAATACAAATTGCAGCAATATAAGAAGAAGATGACTACAAAATTTTGTTCGCATCAATTGAGAGTGCCAGCATGTCCTCTTTTTATTCAAAATATTGAATCGTAAACAAATATCAGTAGTTTTCATACCTCAAACTGACTGTCCGCATCAACCAAAACTGACCATATTTACTCTTTTTATGTAAATCTTATAGTCGCATAGTAAATCAGTAATATTTTTATGTAAGGGTGGATTGTATAATACAAATGATGGCAATATTGGACCACAATGACTACAAAGTTTGTTCGCATCAATTGAGAGTGCCAGCATGTCCTCTTTTATTCAAAATATTGAATCGTATACAAATATCAGTAGTTTTCATACCTCAGACTGCCTCGTATAACAAAATTATTTGTCTACATCAACCAAAACTGACCATATTTGCTCTTTTTATGTAAATCTTATAGTTGCATAGCAAAACAGTGTAATATTTTTATGTAAGGGTCGATTGTATAATACAAATCATAGCAAAATTGGACCACATTGACTACAAAATTTTGTTCGCATCAATTAAAAGTGCCAGCATGTCCTCTTTTATTCAAAATATTTAATCGTAAACAAATATCAGTAGTTTTCATATCTCACACTGACTCGTATAACAAAATTATGTGTCCGCATCAACCAAAACTGACCATATTTGCTCTTTTTATGTAAATCTTATAGTCGCATAGTTAATCAGTAATATTTTTATGTAAGGGTGGATTGTATAATACAAATGATAGCAATATTGGACCACAATGACTACAAAATATTGTTCGCATCAATTGAGAGTGCCAGCATGTCCTCTTTTATTCAAAATATTGAATCGTAAACAAATATCAGTAGTTTTCATACCTCAGACTGACTCGTATAACAAAATTATTTGTCTACATCAACCAAAACTGACCATATTTGCTCTTTTCATGTAAATCTTATAGTCGCATAGTAAATCAGTAATATGTTCATGCAAGGGTGGATTGTATAATACAAATGACAGCAATATTGAACCATAATGACTACAAAATATTGTTCGCATTAATTGAAAGTGCCAGCATGTCCTCTTTTATTCAAAATATTGAATCGTAAAGAAATATCAGTAGTTTTCATATCTCAGACTGACTTGTATAACAAAATTAGCTGTCCGCATCAACCAAAACTGACCATGTTTGCTCTTTTTATGTAAACCTTATAGTCGCATAGTAAATAAGTAATATTTTAATGTAAGGGTGGATTGTATAATACAAATCATAGCAATACTGAACCATAATGAATACAAAATGTTGTTCGCATCAATTGAAAGTGCCAGCATGTCCTCTTTTATTCAAAATATTGAATCGTAAAGAAATATCAGTAGTTTTCATATCTCAGACTGACTTGTATAACAAAATTATTTTTCCGCATCAACCAAAACTGACCATATTTGCTCTTTTTTATGTAAATCTTATAGACGCATAGTCATGATAGTAGATCAGTAATATTTTTATATCAGGGTGGATTGTATAATACAAATGATAGCAGTATTGGAAAACAATGACAAAAAATTTGATTCGCAACAATTTAGAGTGCCAGCATGTCCTCTTTCTATTCAAAATATTGAATTGTAAACAATTTTTAGTGTTTTCATACCTCAGCCTGACTCGTATAACAAAATTATTTGTCCACATCAACCAAAACTGACCATATTTGCACTTTATTATGGAAAACTTGATAGTTGCATAATGAACTGTCACTAAAGTGAGTAGTTCGGGATGGTTTGTATTTAAAACAAAACTAGTTAACGGCATCATCCAACACTCACATGACTGACTCATGTAATTTATAATGAAAAGTATGAGAAGTTCCCATCTTGGAATAGTGAAATGTTAATATATTATGTCGGTTGATCGATTTCGTTTGTAGCCTAACGTCCAGGGGCAAATATTTTATTCATGTTCAGAACGAGTATATTTTTCGGACGTCCCAGATGGGTGCAGGTCGTTTCGTAACCTGGTCGTTTCGTACGTAGTCGATTCGTAACTAACAGATATCATTTATAATCGTTATGGATAAGTCTGTCGAAATTGACGAGATGGTACAAATTTACAAACTTATACAACACCCTATATATACACTGTACAATTTTCGTTTGAACATTTGGGAAAACAGAATCTTAAATCATGTACATCCAAGGCAAACAAGGTGACTTACGATTAAAAATTCATGTATTAAATGCATAGAGTAATTATATTTAGGAAGAGACTGTTAAAAACGGGGAGCGAAGCAACGTAAACCATGAGGTTTATATCCCATCATATAAAAATATTTTTCCGATGTGTTGGATAACCTTTCTATCCGCCTTGATATTTGTACATGTAACTTTTGAAAAGAAAATATAGAAAATATGTTACTTAGTAAAGTTATTGAACTGATTTTTGTAAATAATAAAAGTTATTATTTCGAATTAAAAGTGTTTTGAATTGTTCTGGTTAGAAACACATATACGTAAAATATTAAGATAACAGTACTAGTCGTTCTAATAAAATAAATGTACAAATGAACACGAAGTTTATTTCTTAATTTACACAATCAGTTAACGCGAAAAGTAAACGCGCGTTTACTTTCAAGTGCACGTAAAAAATACACTTTTGAAATCTGTAGTAAACGCCCGTTTACTTTTAAGTGCACGTAAAATAAACTTGTGAAATCTGAAGTAAACGCCCGTTTACTACTGACTAAACGGACACAGAGTAAACGCCCGTTTACTCGGGTAGACATTAGAAATTTCCATTTTGACCGCGTTAACGTAATTTTAGTAAACGGGCGTTTACTAGTAAACGCGAAAATAAGTTAACTAACGAAATATGTGCACGCGGCGTTAACTTGCGTTTACTTTATGTAATGCTTGGTCTGCACCCAACTGTATCATGTACTGTGTTACGACACTAGATTAAAATTGACGAGGAAAGGTAACAACCGGCCAGCGAAAGCTTTATATCAGTAGAGGCTAGGTGGTCGAGTGGTCTAGCGGGTCGGGCATAATTATTAGACGAATTTTATATACAGAATGTATTTTCAGCCTTGTATTACCATCACTGCTGGTGATCAGATGGATAAAATCTGTTGAAGAGTCATCACTAGTTCAGACGTACTTTTAATATAATTATTTCTGTGACTGCATCTTACATTAATTTGTAGGATCCTTTACAATAGATAATTCAGCTGATCTGTAACAATTCCATCTTCATGTCTTATAAATCATGTACTGTGTTACGACACTAGATTAAAACTGACGGGAAAGGTAACACTCGGCCACCGAAAGTTTTATTATTGTAGAGCCTAGGTGGTCGAGTAGTCTAGCGCGTCGGGTTTTGGTGCCACGATAGCTCAGTAGCATGAGTTCGAATCCTGCAAGGGAAGAACAAAAATTGCGAAAGCAAATTTACAGATCTAACATTGTTGGGCTGGTGTTTAGACGAATTATATATATAAATTATATGGCCTTCCAAATACCGTTTCGATCCCTAACATCACTGAAGAGACATAAATTGTCGAAATCCGGATATGGTGTACTAATTTTTGCACTTTTTGTTTGCTGTATACCATCTTTTCCTCAAGTTTATTGTTTTCTGTTTGGTATATTAAAAGATCCATTTTGTAACATCTTGTGATCCGTTTATTTGGCAATCGCCAATGGCAGTCAGCAGGGTTTAAGGACATCTGTTGTTCGACCTGTTAGTCAAATGCGTTTTGTTAAAATATACTTTTTCACTTTTTTGTCTTTTGGAAAATGTTGTTTGTGCTGTATTTAGACCCTCTATCAAGAAATTTGTTTTGCATGCACACGTATAAAATTGCGGTTGGTTTTATCCAACGCAATCATAGATTTGAACGTTGTTTTCAATTTAGACTTGTTTATATTTTTCGTTTGGGCTTGTATTATATTTTCCTTCGGATTTATATGATCCGTTCATCCTATTTCTAATATTTCGACTCTTCAAAATTCAAGAGTCTATCCTAAATTGAGGTAAATTATATGGCCTTCCAAATACCGTTTCGATCCCTAACATAACTGAAGAGACATTAATTGTCGAAATCCGGATATGGTGTACTAATTTTGCACCTTTTGTTTGTGGTATACCATCTTTTCCGCAAGTTTATTGTTTTCTGTTTGGTATTAAATTAATAATTTTAAAAGATCCATTTTATAACATCTTGTGATCCGTTTATTTGGCAATCGCCAATGGCAGTCAGCAGGGTTTAAGAACATCTGTTGTTCGACCTGTTAGTCAAATGCGTTTTGTTAAAATATACTTTTCACTTCTTTTGGGAAATGTTGTTTGTGCTGTATTTAGACCCTCTATCAAGAAATTTGTTTTGCATGCACACGTATAAAAATGCGGTTTTATCCAACGCAATCATAGGCTTGAACGTTGTTTTCAATTAAGAATTATATATATATATATATATATATATATATATAGAAGTCTATAAAAGGACCAACCAGCAAATTTACTATGTACCGGATCGTCTAGAATAGACGATACTGTGCAGATAAGGACAAAATTATATAAGTCTAAAATTTGCACAACGATACTAATATAAGATGGTATTATACGAAGATGTTGTTATTAAATCGTGTTGACAAATATTTCGGCTTAACAAATAGCCTTCTTCGGTGTCAATGAGTTTAACAATACTGATTGTAGGTTAAAAATAGATCAATAATACAGGTAAGTTTTAATCTATTGATTTTAATCCATAATCTCGAACATCATAATATAAACAAAACTCGATACTCTAATATACGTGACTGTGTATATTTACATTCCAAAATGAGTGAAAACAAAACTTAGTATTTCTTATTGAGGCCGTTTGGATGATGTACAATTAGTTCCTTTATCCAAAAGCTTTCCCGAACCTGTCGCTGGGCATCACTCCAGTGAATGTTCTGTTCAATCACTAGGATTTTCATGCGATTAAAGTCATCAAGTTTGTGACCTGATTGTCTGAAATGCTGAGAAACTGGAAGAAGTGGCTTCTTAGAGATATCACTCCTATGGCCATTGAGGCGTTTCTGGAAAGGCTGCTTTGACTCACCATCATATTGGAGGCCACAAACCGAACATTCCAGTATGTAAATAACGTTCATACTTTTGCAAGTAACATTGCAAAATATCTTATAGTTATTTTCGGTTGCCTTACTGTGAAATGTTGATGAATGCTGCATCTGTAGGCAGCATTTGCAGTGTTTTTCCTCACACGAACGACATTCTCCAGAAGAACTTCTATTATCAGACACTTCAGCCCGCACTAGCAGGTTCCGCAGACTGGTGGGTTGCCTAAAAGCTATCATTGGAGGCTCAGGAAAAATCTTGGATAGTTTGGAATTCTTTTCAACTGTTTTCCAATGCTCACGAATGACACTAAAGCTGTTTTGATGGATGGGTGGTAAGTGAGGACACATGGAGTCCTTTTATTTTTCTTTTATCTTTGTATTCTAAAGTTTACTCCTAGGAATGTGATTCCGCTTTCTGAAAACTTTTTTATATTTCTGTGTTTGTATCCCTTCTCTTCAAGCGGGTTTCAAGTTGACGTAATTGTTTTTGGTTGTTTCTGTGTTGGAACATATTCGCTTGACCCTTAGTGCCTGACTGTACGGGATGCTCTTAGTCAGATGAGGAGGATGGCAACTTTTAGGGAAAGATATTGATGAGTGTCAGTAGGTTTAGAATATAGATCTGTGGATATGATGCCATCTGTGAGCGAGCTGGAAGTATCGAGGAAGGTGATTTTGGATTTAGATTTCTCATGAGTAATTTTGATACTTGGATGTATGTTGTTGGCATGAGTGATGAAAGTATCTAAATCCTCGTCACTTTTATTCCATTTCATATCCACATCATCTATAAATCTAAACCAGGAAAGCGGTTTTTCGATGGAAGATTCAATAAGTTGTGTTTCTAATTTGCCCATGAATATGTTGGCATATGATGGAGCCATTTTGGTGCCCATAGCAGTTCCATTAACTTGCAAATAATGATCTCCATCAAAAGTGAAGTTGTTTTCTTTAGTACCAGCGTTAGCATTTTGACCAGACATTCAGTAGGTGGATGTTTCACTGGTCTGGAATTCCAAACTTCTTTACATGCATCAATGCCATCTGCATGTGGAATATTTGTGTAGAGGAGGTGACATCCATAGAAACAAGTGTCGTGTCGGAGGGAAGTGGATTTAAGGCCTGCATTTTCTAAGATAATCGGTTGTATCTTTAATGTGAGATGGTAAGTCTTCAACATGTTGACGAAGATGGAAAACAACGAATTCCGATATTTTTCCGTCGGATGACCGTTCGCTGAAACTATATGTCTTCCGGGGTTATTGGCCTTGTGAATTCCTGAGCCTCCCATGATAGCTTTTAGGCAACCCACCAGTCTGCGGAACCTGCTAGTGCGGGCTGAAGTGTCTGATAATAGAAGTTCTTCTGGAGAATGTCGTTCGTGTGAGGAAAACGCTGCAAATGCTGCCTACAGATGCAGCATTCATCAACATTTCACAGTAAGGCAACCGAAAATAACTATAAGATATTTTGCAATGTTACTTGCAAAAGTATGAACGTTATTTACATACTGGAATGTTCGGTTTGTGGCCTCCAATATGTTGGTGAGTCAAAGCAGCCTTTCCACAAACGCCTCAATGGCCATAGGAGTGATATCTCTAAGAAGCCACTTCTTCCAGTTTCTCAGCATCTCAGACAATCAGGTCACAAACTTGATGACTTTAATCGCATGAAAATCTTAGTGATTGAACAGAACATTCACTGGAGTGATGCCCAGCGACATGTTCGGGAAAGCTTTGGATAAAGGAACTAAATGTACATCATCCAAACGGCCTCAATAAGAAATACTAAGTTTTGTTTTTCACTCATTTTGGAATGTAAATATACACAGTCACGTATATTAGAGTATCGAGTTTTGTTTATATTATGATGTTCGAGATTATGGATTAAAATCAATAGATTAAAACTTACCTGTATTATTGATCTATTTTTAACCTACAATCAGTATTGTTAAACTCATTGACACCGAAGAAGGCTATTTGTTAAGCCGAAATATTTGTCAACACGATTTAATAACAACATCTTCGTATAATACCATCTTATATTAGTATCGTTGTGCAAATTTTAGACTTTATATATATATCGAATTGTTAAAAGTCTTGAGTATAGACAAATATATCTAAATAAAAAGTCCAATATTGCCGGATAATGCATATATTATTTAATATTAACAAGTACTTTCATTTTTACAACAGTCTTCAGGTGAAAGGTGAATAATTGTAACTATGAGGCGGTAGTTAAATACGTAACGTCATAGAACAATGACAAAAGGGAGATAAACGTTCTAAAGTAAAATATGGAAAGCCAATTGTAACGCTATTGAAAGCCTAATGCGCATTTAGTTTTGGCTTGAATTTGGTTATAAAATATTGTTCCTTTATGGATCTTCTAATCTTCGATCAAAACGGTTGTAAGTATAATCATAGTTTACATTGTCTGCAGCTTTACGTTCATTGTGCCATAGGTTACATTTTGATGAGAAAAAAAGCCACATCAAAATGTGTACGCTGTAACGTTCGTTATTTTGGCAACTCTGAATTCGATGCAAAAATAATATGGTATTTTTAATTATATGGAATATACAGGTGTGTATGCCTGAAAACTAGAAAGTTACCAATTGCAGATTTGGAATTAATATCAAAGATGAGTCTGGTTTTAAACTTCGAATCATCATGAGGGACTTTTACTGATTTGGTAGCATTCATACTTCCACATTAGCATAGAATGTACGAAAAGCCTAAACCACAATTTGTCTCAGAAACTATTTCTGTGCAATGTATGGTACTCCCAAAGTCGGTGAATCCTCCGACTTGGCAGGCTCAAATATCCGTCTGTCTCCTGGTAGCCAGACGGATGTGAATGTCCGTAGCCTCCGTGGTTTGTTGTATGATCGGCAACATTTATACGGGAACCGAGTTGAGATAGCTGTACACGTCTGTCTATTTTCTGTTGTCGTAAAAACGACCCTTAAATCGAGACATCATGGCCGCTAGCATAAGGTAAATCGGCGACGTCTATCAAAACAATTTGCGGAAAAATTGGCACGTCATAGAGAAAACAAAACAATAGCGTTGCAAGGCAGAATGCGTTGAAGTAATTGAGGATTTGTCTATAAGACTAAAATTGAAGTACAAGTGTGTTGCTCTAAAATCCAATTGGAAATTCTTATCAGAAATACAAAATTTATAATTATTTCTTTTAAATTTTTTAAGAAATCAAGAGTGTCTCTTTCATAAAAACAATAAGTTTTTGTATTTTGTGATAAAAAAAAAAAAACAAAAACATTGTGTCTCGAATGGTGCAGTTTGTTGCACAAAGGAATGGTTTACAACTACAGTAAACCAGTATTATAATAAAGGTTACCCAATTTAGAAATAAGGAAGCAGTGATGTGCGTTATAACTTTTGAACGTCCTAGTGTACGTAAACAATATTGTATTGTTTTCGTATGTATATCCACTTAATTATGAGAATTTTCATCATGTTATCTGAATTTTCTTGTCTTTTGTATTTTCTTTTAATTTTTCATACATCACAAAACAAGGTTGTTGTTATATTAGTCCAATCTACTTCCTGTGAAAATACCCTAGGATGCAGAGCCTCAACATGTTTTTCAAGATTTTATATAAATTGCCTGACTATGTATCTCAGGCAACAGTCACCGTATTGCTTCTCAGCTTGAGAAAGGACTCCAACACAGATTGAAGACTTTCAAATATGTTTTATCTAATCAAAATATAATTTGATCACGTGTTCCTTTCAACTGCAAAGAAAAGTGTATTTATTTACCCATGCTTATTATATTTGATTATCATCAACTTTAAAGTCGTCATTTTTGACAAAGTTTGTCACAATCTTATAACAGCCGATATAACCGTTTTGAGGACATGTTTCAAAAACAAATTTTACTCAAAATACCTGCTGAACTTGAAAACAATAAGCAAATAGCAATCTTTGGTTGGTAATAGCCATCCTGATTGTTAACCTTTGTGGAAGATTTGATTAGAATCATTCGTATAAATTTATACCATTGCGTTATAGCAGATTCACATGATTATTACCAAATTTTATAATGTCAACAATCGCCAGTCCTCAAGTAAATCCGCTCTGTCGCAACGGAATCGGCTGAGTTTAAACGATTGAGAAGTCAACATCGATCAACAAAATGGCGGTAGTATTACACTTCTCGAAAGTCGCAGATCCTTCCACATCAATTGTGGTTCTTTAAGACAGTGTATCTGGTCGTTTTAAACAAATTAATACGATCGCTGGTCGCGTTAAGCAGGTGGACACTTAATACAGCAAAATATATAGAAAAATATATTTGGGTAATTGTATAGTGATGGTTGACAGCAGGTATTCGTTCAATAAAGGTGGTCGTTAAGGCCTGTTAGACTGTACTTACCACGGTTTATTTAAATCCGGGATAACTTTACTGTTTTTCAGTAATCATTCAGTCTAATCTCCTGTCAATAATTGATACAAAGATCGAGTTGCTTATCATAACAGACGGCATACTGCACATGCTACTATGATTCCAACTAAATCACCATACATGAAATTTTCATGGATGTAAATATTATTGGTCATCTTTATATACATGTTCTCTACATAGAAGTGCCGAAAAGTATTTTTACAAAGTAAATGCGGATGAACCATTATCAATAAATAACATTATTATTTCAATCTAGCTGAAAAGCTACCACCCGTAACTTGGATTTAAATTAAACCATTGTTTTGAGTAGAACCCGTATTAGATAGGAATATAACAAAATTTCTATCATAGAAAACAAAATGAATTGCACTGAATTCCAGTGATAGCATCAAAATCTAAAATTTACGGTCATGTTCCAAAATATGTGGAATCTGAATGCAATTAGCAACATAGTTTCGGCGACATTACGTTAGAGCTTGTCACCTCAAACTTTGAGGTCGACAGAATGGACTCCTAGTCATTGTTTTTTTAAAATTATTTAAGGTCAAATTACAGTTCATGAGCTATTCCAAAGATGTTGGTAAATATCCTCATACATTGTTGGCTCGTTGGTCTATAACTGAAAATCGAAATATTGATTGAACATTCAAAATAGGTGAATATTTGTATAGAAAGCAAATAAAATGCCGAACAACGTTCGTACATCTGTTTTAAAATCATACATTCTCCAATTTTAAGTGCATAGAATTTTTCTTTAAAGAATCTTTATGTTGCTGGTACATGAAGTTCCGTTTTAATGATGTAAAATAATAATGGGGTCACCGAATTCGTTTTACGGTAACAAAATTCAAAGTAGTTTTTAGGTGGAAAAAAATACCACAAAATGTCGATATAAACGTAGCATCGTCTCGTTGTTGGTCGTTAAACGTCGATGTTTGACGTTTTAACTACCAATTAGATAACGGTTCGGTTAATACAAAACAAAGTCGATGACCCTATGAATATTTTACAACATTGAAACGGACATTTTTGTATCAACAACATTAGTTATTTAAAGAAAAATTTATGTACTAGAAACTTGAGATTTAATAACTAACATTTTTCCTTTATTTTATGAATTTTATTTACAAATGTTCACCTATGTCTAAAGATTTCAATCAGTAATATTTCAGACAATAAAAGAGATAGGCATTATGTTTTCGATTTTCAGTTGTAGCGCATATCAAAATGTGTATGCAAAATTTTATCAAAATCTGTGAAATAGCCCATGTACTTTCACTTGACCATAAGTATTTACTATTTTCGTTTCATTTTAGGTTGATGAGGCATAAATAAAACTACATTTCTTACTAATAGTCTCATTGACAATTGGGTGTTTATGAAAACGGGATATCAGACCGACCTGCAATGATTATTTTATAATGTAGGAAAACTCCTGAGTACATCGTGAGCAGTAATTTTTATCTAATGCACATTTTCATTTTCTTCTATAATTTTATTTCAATTGAAAACAAATATAAGGAAAAAAAAACATACAAACAAGAGTGACAAATGTGCATGTTATTAAAAAAGATTTTACTGGATCATGACACATTGTCTGCACTAATGCCAATTCATAGTCTAAATTTAGTAAAATAGTAAAGATAGGCATTTGAGATATGCATTATTGCCTTGTAAATGTTATTTAGTATGACCATCATTCAAGCATAATATTAGGGAAGTTCACGCTTTAAAATCTGATATAATTTTTTTTTTTTTTGTTGACATATAACATCTTCAATTATTCAAATATACAACTTTGATATATGCTGTCTATAAATTATTGTCATATTGGTTAACGGTTACTATCAAAATTGACATCGGAAGTCTATATTTTTATAAAGAAAAACAAACCACTTTCAATGTTTTGACAAGCACGACTGTAAATAGTATAGAGATGCATTGTTCGTATTTTTATTTATGTAGTGGGCATTGTAATACTTCTTTAAAGAATGATTATCACCACATATCAACATGAGCAGAGAGACATGTCGTTTCCTAAATGTCAAACAAGATGTCCACACACTATAAATTTTGCTATAAAATGTTCATTGGATCTACATTGACGTTTTATTTAGTCAGTACTATTAAAGTTTTAAACAATACTATATAAATAAGCATTGTGATGGGTAGATATTAATGTAAGTATCAATTATTGAACTGTAATGGTTCGTCAACTTATAAAGTTCTTTTGGGTACATTTGTACGCCAGTATTTTGAGATTGACTGTTCTTGCACTATATATGAAAGTCGTCCGTCTGTATTCATTGTAATCATGTGGAGATGCGAATAGATCGTTAAAACCATTTTGAAAGATTTAGAGGATGGTTAAATTATTTCTTTATACCTGTGTTTTGAGATAAACCTGCAAATTGATTACACAAGCTTATATTTCTTGAATAAATAAATAGCTATTTCACCGAAAGACAATATGAACATAACGGCACTGATTTGACCTCTGTTCTTAAACATAACTTACTGATGTACTATTAATCTTATAATCAATTTAGTATATATGAATATGCTATCAGATCAGGAACCAAAATGGGAAATGATTTACAAATAAAATGATAATTATAACAAACATTCTTTCCAATATATGTCAGATGTGGAATAAAATTCATTGAGAAATATGTAACTTACGTTGAACTACCAATCTCGTCACTGTACTTCTCTTCCCTTTAACCTCTGCACAGTACTCTCCTTCATCAGCTTTAGTAACACCTACTATCTCTAATATGTTCCACCTGTCACTCACACGTTTTATGACATTTTCTGGTTCTGCTATAATTTGGTCGTTTTTAAAAAAAATGATAGGACTTGTTTTCCTCGACAACTTATACCTGATTGAAAAGTTTTGACCCTCTATAAGTAGTTTGTCGTCATGAAGAGGCTCGTTAATAAAATAAACTGCAAAATAAATAGATGATTGAATACACATACTAATTAAAAAGAACTGGAAAATTAGGAGAAAAAATCAATGTTACAAAAAATTGTTAAAGATATTTTAGCATTCATTTTCATATCCTTTGAAAACAATAATGTCAGGACGTTTTATTAGTAACACGTTTGTCTCATTCAGTTAACAGCTTTGTCTATATTTTTATACAAATGTATTTACTTAAGATAACAAGTAAATTCTAACTTTCTTAAGTTTAACACTTTTGTTATTTTATAGAAAATGAAAGGATATGGAGTAAATGTACATGGGACAAAATCGCACACAATACATAGAAAACATAGAAAATTATCAATGAACAGGGCTTTTATTCCTGTTCTTCATCTTGACAGTTGATGTAGGGCCTTCAACAATGAACAAATCATTCATACCCTACAACAAGGTCAAGACGGCCCTAGCGTCGACTTAAGCGGTACTATTGATAAAAATAAAGTAATTTTGAAAGACATCGATCGCCGCTAAAATATGCCTTGAAGTAACACATGTCGGGAACGGTCAATGAATTACATAATTTATAATTACGGGCGAGGTTTTTGAACATATATTTGTCATACATTGCCCAACAAAAGACCTTTATGATTATTTATGTAAGGTGTAACTAAATACCTTAGCAATCTTTCAGCAATTAATGGACCTCAATATATAAAATAATTCGATTTTTGCAGTCTTGAATTTTCATTATTCATTCAAATGATATTACGCATTGTTTATATCATTCATATACCGAAATGAGATTTTAAGTTGGTTTGTTTTGAGAATTTAAACTTTATTATAAAAAACCTTTATATAGTGTCGCTTACTTTAAAATTTCTTCTTTCATTAAATATTCTTGGTGTATACCATTTTAAAAAGTTTTTTTATCAAATGCAAATCTATTGCTCTAATGTTTTAGCCGGACATTTTTTTCAATCATCAGAACTGAATACTGTATACTTCTTTAGTTACTGTTTTGTATATCAGTGTTTATATCGTATCAATTAATTTCAATTATTGCTTTGTCATTTATTTTGAATTCGGAAGCTCTACAGCATATATCACATTGTCTATATGTATTAAATTTGCTTAACAGGGTTTCATTTTTGTATTATTTTTTTTATCTATCCGACATGAATGCTATCCGACATGAACACAATCGGCATAATTCGCTTTTATGTTACTACTTACTTGCTGATTGACTTGCTTTTTTTTTTATAATTACAGAAAAATTGACCAAGCTCAACTAACTTTTAATCACAAGAAAACAAGCAAGTTCGTTCCTTACACACCATTGTTGTACTATGTCTGTAATTTTAAGTTGTTACAGTATTTCTAACACAAAGTTATATGGAACATTCATTGGAATGAATATTCAGATTACAAATGACAATTTCATTCTGCATATAGTTCAACTGAGTGTTGTGGAAAAGTTATGATTAATTATATCCCTACCTTCCCAAAAATATCTGTCGAGTAATTTATCAATCAGAGCACACATACATAATATAAGAATCAAACCTGGAACATGAAATACACAAGGGTTAATTAAAAACAGAAGCATATGCATTGTAAATTTATTTTCATATGGCATATCAAAATAAACCTGTATACTAATTATTGTAAACACAATATCGATATTTCTAACAATCATGCAAAATATAAATAGAGCCAAATCTATCTTAATCAAAGTGTTATATGCTCCCTTTAAACACATATACTGAATATCGACCCCAGTATGGAAAAATATCTACATTCTAATGGAAGGTGACAGCATTTATTGTGGATATATTCGGTGTAAACGTGATTTTGCCACGTGTATATGATCAATTTCAATATCATGTTTTTTCTTTTCAGATCAAATATAAAGTTTTGAAACTACATACTAAGTATAAGAGCAAGAAAGTCTCAATTTTGTACGTGATTCTCTGAACTAAAAGAATGCCGATAGAAAACTTATGACGACTGAAATGGTCCACTACTAAAGTATAGGAACTGGATATTAGCCCGCTATCCGCCTACTTGACAGATGAGTGGTGTCCCATTCGTGTCATATACGAAACATTCCAGCAATGTTACCACATGCAAATATGTGATTATATAGTTTGACACAACCGTATCTCGAACTTAAATGCATTTTGTTAATTGAAAGCTGTATGGAGTACATCTGTTTTCGTGGATTGCAAATAAACCCAAAGTTAAAGGCATACGGTGAAATTGGAATCAGTTGATATTAATGCATAGAAAAAGATGAAAAAATAGTTTTGATAATAAACATGATAAAGGCAGATGAATTATCTTTTTTCATATGTTATAAAATATGGTGACCAAAATTTTTAATTGATTTTTTAAATTACCAAAAGAAGCCCACATATACTTCAAAAGTTTCACTTATTTTAAAAGTTAACAAACATTTTTCATTCTATGCACATGAAAGTATTATCCTTTATTAAATCCATCAGCAACAGCAACACAATGGTGAAACAGCATGAAGCAAAGACATCAGAACATATACCACTACTTTGTATTACATTTATATATGTAGCAATAGCATAATATTAATAACATTTCGTCAACCACAAACGCATTCAGTAATTCGTATATATACTCCCAGTATAACTTTGATAAAAACTAAGAGTTGACAAACTAATTAAACACTAATTGAACACTATATTAACTTTAAAGAGTTTCCAGATTCATTTTAATTGTTTTATATCTTTTAAGTATGTTGAGAAATAACAGAATGCTTAAATTTATTTGATCAAAGTAAGCTAGAAATGCGAAAATGTGATGTTAATATTTGCAAAGCAATTGATCTTTAAAAGAACATGTAAACGACTAAATTGATGGTCATGTAAAAAGAAGAGACTTTGTAAGTGTCATATTAACATACACTTTGCTTTTTATCTTTTGAGTCAAGTGTCACAGATGAGTCTTTTGTATATGAAACGCGCGTCTGGCGTACAGTCATAAAAGGTTGGTATCTTTGATGGGATAAAGATTGCAAACAACAATTGATTTCCCAAAGGCGACAATGGTAGCCTTTTTCGAGATACAGACTTTAGAAAGTTGATTTTAGAACGAACCCTTGCTAGAATTAAAGAAAAAATATTTGGACAGTATTTTTAGTTAAAAAACATAGGTTCCGTTGCTTTTTATCGCAATTTGTACTTATCTCCTTGCCTATCAATTCTGCACTTAAAATACGTATGCCGTTAGAGCGTAGAAAAGAATTCTCATGTTCTTTAGGGCTTAAGAAAATATAATATTTTGCCTTTGCTAAATGCAAAGTGGATGAAATATCTATTATGATAAAAATTATCGCTTGCACACAAAGACCAATTATAATTAACCATACTCTTCATTCTGAATACCATGTTATCGTCATAAATTGGCTGCACCCATAAAACTAATTATTTAGTGTAACCTTTATACGCAAGCTTATCATCCATTTTGAAAACAACTGAAGTTCCGTTCATATTCATTCTATGACAAACGTGATGATTTTAATTTCCATTTTAAAATTTCCATTACCCAGCAGTAACATACTTATATCGTAACGATACCCACTATATCTTCTGTTGTTGATACGTGATGCAATGAATGATTATTCTTACTTGTCAAACAACTCTAAACACTACTATCATAAATGTTAAAACAAATTTGATGTGATAAAGTAAAAATTGTAACGATTTCGCCCTCATGAAAATGACTCATTTATTCAATTTTGAAAACCAAAAATACAAACGTTTCAAATGAAATACATTGTAGACCGTTTGTGTGTAAGTAATATCTGATAAAACAACATATTTGTTACGTTTGGAGGACGTGTTTTTCAACAGACTGTCGGAATTCCAATGGGAAGCAATTGTGCCCCTCTTCTTGCCGACTTGTTTCTTTATTATTATGAGGCTGACTTCATACAGGAACTTCTTAGGAAGAAAGATAAGAAGTTAGCAATATCCTTTAACTCTACGTTCCGCTATATAGATGATGTTCTCTCACTAAATAATACAAAATTTGGTGACTATGTTGAACGAATCTATCCCATCGAACTAGAGGTAAAGGATACTACAGATACAGTTAAGTCTGCCTCATATCTTGACTTACATTTAGAAATTGACAATGAGGGTCGGTTGAAAACAAAACTTTACGACAAAAGAGATGATTTCAGCTTCCCAATTGTGAACTTTCCATTTCTATGTAGCAACATTCCAGCAGCGCCTGCATACAGAGTATATATCTCCCATTTGATACGATATTCCCGGGCTTGTGTTTCCTATCATGATTTCCTTGATAGAGGATTGCTGCTCACAAGGAAGCTATTAAGCCAAGACTTCCAAATGGTGAAGTTGAAATCATCCTTTCGTAAATTTTACGGACGCCATCACGAGTTGGTTGACCGTTATGGAATAACCGTTTCACAATGATATCCGATATGTTCCTTAAGTCGTAACTACAATACCCTTCCTTTTCACGAATGTGACTTACCGACTTAGAATATTTACCGGATTTAATAACATAAGCAACACGACGGGTGCCACATGTGGAGCAGGATCTGCTTACCCTTCCGGAGCACCTGAGATCACACCCAGTTTTGGTGGGGTTCGTGTTGCTTAGTCTTTAGTTTTCTATGTTGTGTCATCTATACTATTATTTGTCTGTTTGTCTTTTTTTTGGCCATGGCGTTGTCAGTTTGTTTTCGATCTATGAGTTTGACTGTCCCTCTGGTATCTTTCGTCCCTCTTTGATATCATATATTTATTGGTGATTTATTATATGTAGTATTTAGTGTTTTGAACTGCGTTGTCAACTGATCAAATTTGCGTGTTTTGCATTTTGTCATAATGTATTTTTAGATTTAAACAATATTACTTATAACAGTTTTACAGTACCTGAACTGTCAGTCATACCTTTCATTACGTTATAATACCATCTTCTTCGTAGTAGGTCGTTAATATATGACAATGCATACGTTACGCTCATGCATGCTAACAATATGCGGACTTCGTTAACAGGGTTTTCGACTTACAGGATGAACAACTGAAATCGATTTGTCTCTCCTAAATCTATTGACGAGATTCATACATTAGTAAACTACTCCCGCCTTAATTAACCACAATGGTTAAACAATGGGGCACCTTAAATGTTGCAAAAAGATACATTCTATACTTTTTTACCACGACATTTAGTATGATTTATCATTAAGTCCTAACAGAATATGAATTTTGAAGAAGAAAAAAATACAAGGTACTTGTATTTAGAATCCTCACCAATTAGCATGACCGTTATAGATATTCTTCCATGCATTTTCCATTTCCCTAAAAAAATACACAAGATACATTAGCCCTTGTTACGCTCTTCACCATGCAACATGTGCAATTAGATAAAAGTAAATAGTGGACGTATTTTTTAACTGGTCAATGTGTATATACAACCTTAATTTTAAGACGTAAGAGTCAACTTTTGTCAATCCAAATCAAATTATCCAATGTCTTGTATTTCCTAAGATTATCAAAAAAGTCTCTTCTCATATTGGTTCGTATACCATTGATCTTATCTCATTTATTATAATAGGAAAATTTAACAAGATAGTTAACAAGACGAAGTCTTGTAAATGATTCAATACGAGACAAACAATCTTACTTCATGTATAACCTTAAGGGCATATCCAACAGTTTATTTCTGACGGTGAGAATTTTTCCCTTTAAGATATTTCATTCTTCAATTGACAGAGAATCAAATTTTGCCAAAAAAAATAGTTGTCGTCGATTTCGTTTTTGCAAAATTACTGCTGAAAATTGAACATTTCTGCAATTTTGGAGTAAAAACGTTTTTATTTAAAAATTTAAATATGATTTTTAATCAACATATACTTATACAATGGGGCTCAAATTGAAGCAAAACAATTCAAGATGGTTAGAAAATCTAACTTTACCATTTAAAGCATTAATTCTTACTCAAATAAAGCCAAAACGTTATGGTTTTCCCAAAAAACGGCAAGAAATGAACATTTGAACTGCACATTTTGATTTTTAAAAATATTTCCAACGGTGTCGATTTGGCCAAAGTAAGTTATGTTATTCTTTAAAAAAATGGAACGTCATGACGTTTTGAAAATATTTGTCAGTATACTCGTTTTTGAGAAAATCGAGTAATATAATATTGTTTACTCAATCCCTTTCGTAAGCCTCACAAATTGCGCCAAAATTAAGACGTTTCGGGAAATAACGTTATATTTCCGCGCTTATTTTTCAAAGGCAGTGCGACGGGGTGGCAGACAAATGTATATATATACTCTGTGACTTGGTTGGATAGTTGTCTCGATAGAACTCATATCACATCTTCTTATTTATAATGAACCAGTATCAGGAAGAGATAACAATTCAGTTAGTTTTACTATTGTGTTCGTCAAAATTGTGAATCCGGTGTGAAACATGCAAACCGTGGAATTACAAACTTTCAAAATAGTCCCTCTGGTATATTTCGTCCCTCTTTAAAACAAAAGTTTTACATTAAAATCCGTTTCTGTGTGTCGGTCTATAGTACAAAGCAGGGTTAATTTTATATTATATTTCCATTTGATGTTTTTGTCCTGAATATTCATTGAATATGCCAATTGACGTTCGTCATCCATAATCATTATTTATTTTTCCGTTACTTTACAATGAAGTGTTTTCTTATACTAATTTATATCACACCTTCTATAATTTTCATCTATCGAAATTAATAAAGAGCACGAGAAATTTTGCAACCAAACACTTTTCTGAAAACTCACTGACTCCGTATTATTAATTCATGTTGCGGTTTTGGGCTTTGATTCTTCATAGGCTTCTAGCTATAACAAAATCTGTATGTTGACTCTTAATGTTTTGATTTATATGTCGCGTTTGGTTGCTGTCATATTAATGTATACCTTTAAAATCTTGTTTTAAACAAAAGGATTGATTGAGTATAAAAGTTCACATCTCTGGACTTCTCCCGTCCGACAGTATATCTTTGCTAAAATTGGGTGCGGCCGTTTAGCTGCTCGAATGTATAAATATGCAGCCTCATTTAGTCGAAATAAAAGTCGTATATCCTATGCATAGTGTAGTAAGAGTTTTTGCGCTATCTATACGTTAAAGAACCATCTAAATAAATGGTCGAAGGATATACGAACTTCGAATGAAATCTCTTACAACAAAAAGGTCACCTTAATCTTCAAATAAGTCACATGACTGATTTTAACACATCTTTGCGCCTTTTGCAAGGACAATTGTAGATGAAAAAGAAAACCTTAATTAACAAAACAGATCAGTAAGACAATAATTTTAGAATAAACGAAACGGACAAAATAAGTTCAATGTTATTATAAATTGTGGCTAATTTTTTCGTGTGTTTTTGCTTTCATGACATATTTACCATATAAGTATATAAAATTGACACAGTAATTTTTCCACCTTAACGAGCCTGACTGCCGTTGTCTTACGCTTTAATATATGAGTGATTGCATGTACAAAATGGAGATTGTTTTCTGTTCTACTGCCCTCCTCCTAGTTTGGCTGCATATAATGTAACCACTGATGTAGACTCACTTTATTATTTATTATTTAAACAAATAAATTCAAAGAGAAAGATATGGAAAGAAATTCTAAAATTTTCGTTTAAAAATTAAATAGAAATAGAAATAAAATACATCAAAACTGGAAAACTGTTTTAGACAATTATCAGTTGAGAACTAATGATTATGCATCACTAAATGAAACTGATAAATTGATTGCTCCCGTGCTCCAGTGGCAAATATATCACGCATATTCACGACGAGGCGAAAGTGGATCGACCTTTTTTACGGTGTCATCTTTTGTTTTACATTGTATATCAGTTAAAGGTTGTATTCATTTAAAGAATTACTGTATATTAGCACTTCAGCGCAAAGCTAGATGCTAGATGCATGATAAATGTTAGTTTACACCGTATTTTATTTTTCTCAAGAAACCAACTTTTTTATCTTTCTCAAGTAAAACCAAAATTTCTACCCTGAATTACAAAAATTTCGGAAAAGTTTGGTAAAGAATTAATCACATTTGTGTTGCATTCTAATGCAATAATAAATCATTACGCAAGAAACCGCCCTTTCCAGACGGCCATAGCAATTCCAATGGTGATTCCGTTATGACGTCGTTGAAACAACGTTAAATTACGGGAAACAATAGGCGACGTTTATGTTTGTTATTACCTCCCTGAAACTGTTGGATATGCCCTTAAGTGCTTTTCAGTTAATGATAAATAAAGGAAACAGTAGTCCGCTGTTCAAAAGTCATACATCGATTAAGAGAAAACAAATCCGGGTTACAAACTAAAACCGAGGGAAACACATTGTTTTTAAGAGAAAACAACGGAACAACAAAACACTGAACTGCAACAAAAACATACGCCAACAAACATAGAAACGGACTATTTGATAACAACTGCCATATACCTGTCTTGGTACAGGACATTTTAAGAAAAACATGGGGGTTGAACCTTGTTTTATGGCTAGCCAAACCTCCAGCTTATATGGAAATATCTACAAAAAAATCGTTAAAATGACAACACTACGTGACATGAATACGGTACAAACTGATGTACAAATTGAAAGTTCCCTTTACCAAATACTATCATCATTCTACCAATCTAACGAATCATCATAACTTCCAAGGAATATAAAAAACTGTTATATCATCAACTGTTTTATGTATTCATAATGGAATTGTTTTATACCTTGAAATAGACTGTATTAATATTATGCGGAGAAGCCAACGTACATGTACCATATTTTTTCCGAAATTACAAGAATATATTTCTTATTATAAAGCAATTAAAGATCCATATATAATACCAAATATACTTCTAAAATTAGTAAACATTTAACTATTTGAGATATCTAAAGCTGAAATAAGCCACAAAAACGAGACAATATAGCGCTTTTAAATCTCTTTTACTATCAGATGTATCACGGTTTATCAATATGC
The DNA here is from genome assembly GCA_017311375.1 of Mytilus coruscus. Classification (NCBI taxonomy): domain Eukaryota; kingdom Metazoa; phylum Mollusca; class Bivalvia; order Mytilida; family Mytilidae; genus Mytilus; species Mytilus coruscus. Next base: position 24,477,144 of record CM029608.1, on the reverse strand, counting down.
TTAATAATCTAATAAAATTTTCATTTTCTATTGTTTATGCATATACTAGTATGTACCTGAAATTGGTATATTTTCTCTTCTTGGAGTGTACTTAGGATTGCTGTCATTTCCTGTTGTGTTGCTTCTTAAATAGATGAGACATTCAAGGGATAATTTGTTTGATTCTAAGTATATACATGCAAACACTTCTAGTGTTGTAATTTTTGAGAATTGGATTGGTTTCATATCTGAGTAACAAATGGTGATAACATATAGTAGCATAAAGCATTGTGTATGTTTTCTAAGAAGTACTAGTATTATATTTGACATTTAAAATTGATTTGTAGGAAACTTTCAAAAATTCAACTTTCTTTTATTCCGAAAAGTCATTCTGGAACATATTACCTTTCTTGGATTCTTGTTTTACACTGCGCGTTTGGCAGGTTTTTCTTAATATGTATACATTTATAATCTGAAAACAAATAAACAACGGCACCATTAAATGAATGCTATTGCTTTTAAAATGTAGTTTTAGACGTTATCTATCTATTTATATTAATAAACTGGAACGTTAATTTATGATGTTTTTTTAGAATGACTACAATATATTTATGCCCGGGTTAACAAATAGAGAACACAACAAGACGTACAATACATTAGAGGAAAACATTTTTTGTACATTTTGTGGTCTTTTCTGTCTATAAAAAGCATTTTCTTTATGTATCAATTAAAAAATAAAAATGTAGTTCTTTTATGATCTGATTAGAACTGATTGTTAATGTTTTAAATAATCAAATTTACATTATAAGAACTAACAATAACATTACCTGGCGATAATTTGTAAGTATAGTTTGTACAAGTCTTAACAATACATGAACAATCCTCTTCAGATGGTACACAAAAGCATAAATCTCGGGGTTTGACAAGAAAATTGTAACCCCTCGTGTAATCACAGCTGCAGGTAATGTCAGTGGTACGGTTTCCAGGGGAATAGACCACTTGTCCCTCCTCATTACATTTAGTCTTCAGAAATAAACAGTTGGTACTGACATTTGTTTGGAATTTTATTGACCATGGGTGATACCGCTCTGGAGAACAAATGTCTGCATCTAATCCTCCACGAAGAACATTTTTCCGACCTGTTTGAAAATATTCAGCAGCAAAGAAATATCAAGGGTTGATTTTGGTTTTGATTTTGAAAACCCCGATTAGTACATATTGACAACGAAAGTCCAAGGATTTGAACTTACATTTGTTGTGTGTGATACAAATGTCGTTAACACATTGACACAGTAATTTGAAGATTCAAATCACCTGGACAAAATAAATTGAGACTTTTGTTTTACCTTCAGTTTTATTATCGAGTTCCATATTAACAAATAAAGGCAACAGTAGTATACCGCTGTTCAATAGTCATAAATCGATTTAACTGAAACAAATCCGGGTCACAAACTAAAACCGAAGGAAACACGTCAACTATAAGAGGAAAACAACGGAACAACAAAACACAGAACTGCTACAAAAAAAAAAAAAAAAAAAAAAAAAAAAAAAAAAAAAAGGAAAAGAAAACACGCCAACATACACATTAGCAGACTATTCGATTACAACTTACCTGACTTTAGAAAAGCGAATATTGTGCAGTTTTCAGAGTATCCATTACTAAGATCATTCTTGAGGCAGGAATACCTAGTCGGATCTGGACAATGACCTCTTGCACGAATTGACCACTGCGCTGGTTCGGGACATTTTAGTGGGAAAGCTGCACAAACAAAAACCTGAAGTGTATTTAGTAATGATACAAATTGTTCATTTCAAATGATTTCGATTTTGGTTATTAATTTTTCAATGTGCGATATATTTTTATTTCAAAACATTACTTTTCATGCAGATCAGTTTGCGTTTTGTATTTCAATAAGTAAAATGGTGTAGAAATGTGCAAATCTTTTTTTGCGGTATTTATTGCGCATGACATGTTTCTAAAATGCATATATGACATTCGCCAGACGCATATAACTTATAGACAAATTGTTTGCCAAAGAGAATATCCATCAATAAGTAGTATTAAAACTGAAAGATATTGCAAATAAAAAAATAATAATAAAGAAAGAATCTGTAAGGTCAACTCCCTTATTCTGTTCAGCGCGTTTGTCAAGTATAAAATGTGTTGCCATTTCTTTAACATAGATGCTTTTAGTCATGAAATGCATGTTATATTTTCCACTGGGTATTACACAACAATCAATTTATCTATAAAATCTACGACAGCAGAAACACCTCCTCCCCATAAAAAAAAAAAAAAAAAAAAAAAAAAAAAAAAACAAAGCCTTCTTACTTGCACATATCAGTGTTACTGCTTTTAAGTTATCTTGGTGAGGCGCATATAAGACGTTATATGCCTATATGGAGATAATCTTTTCAGACCGATAACTCTTTCTTTAGACGAATCAACCCAGACGATATCAAGTTTCAATGAAATTTCCTTCAAGGCATTACATATTGACTTGCGTAAGGTAAGACTTTTCCCTGATTAAAATGATTAAAATGCAAACTACAGTTCACAAAAACATTTTAGTCATTTGATATTTATCAAATGTTGTGGTGTGGTCAATTTGGGGTTTAACTTTTCAATTTTTCATTTTGATAGGTTTAAGGCAAATCCGTTCCTCTTTTATTAGACTAAAATGCCAACAACAAAAAGAGTCGTTGACGAATATTTCAACTTCCAAAACAACAATTGGGAAATTTTGTTAATTTATCGCTACAATAAAAGGAAATTAAGTAAGATTAATCTAATAATGCAAACCTTCTTTTACAAAACTAGTCAAACTTTATCACGTTCGTTTGTAGGATTTTCAAAATGCATTGATTTACACTGTATAGTAAATCATACTTTGACCTATGAATGTTCGCTTTTCATTTTTTTTTTTTTTTTTTAACATGCACATCACTATTACGTGCTTTATTGATGTCAGTTCTTAACTTTTACATTCATATATAAAATTGAGAATGGAAATGGGGAATGTGTCAAAGAGACAACAACCCGACCAAAGAGCAGAAAACAGCCGAAGGCCACCAATGGGTCTTCAACACAGCGAGACAATTCCGCACCCGGAGGCGGGCTTAAGCGGGCCCCTAAACAAAAATGTGTAGTAGTTCAGTGAAAATGGACGTCATACTAGACTCCAAAACATATAATTGAACTAAAATTAAAATCATACAAGACTAACAAAGGCCAGAGGCTCCTGACTTGGGACAGGCGCAAAATTGCGGCAGGGTAAAACATGTTTTGTGAGATCTCAACCTCCCCTATACCTCTAGCCAATGTAGAAAAACAACCACACAGCAATTCGCACAGTAAAACTCAGTTAAAAATATACCCTTTATCCTATCAAATAATTGAATGATCAAATTTTCTTATTTTCTTTCGAATAACAACCACTAACTTTATGAAGGGGAAAAGGGTGTAATTATACTTTACAATCCCGATTCCCAATTATTTTTACGAAAAATGTATAAGCAGACAAAACAGAGAAAACAATTATTCCGAATAGTTCGTTAACAATTAATCAACAAATAATCTGCGTTTTACTGTAAAATTTCACGAAAAAGGGAGAAAAACATAGCATCTGATTTCCTTGTCATAAAGTAATATGCTATAATAAAGAACTTACAAAGTGACATGCATTTGTCATACACCACAACAATTCATTTTTGCTTAATTCATGCAGTTATAGTTATACTATTATTTTAACTGGGTGAAGATTTCTAAAGTTTATATCTAGGTTAATTAATAAGTGTTATTTCACATTATAAATAATCGTAGGCGAATTCAATCCTAAAACCATAAGAAAAGAATATCTCACCATAGAGTGATCGGTAAAATAGGATGCAAATCTCGCAAATATTTGCAGAAAATAATATTCATAAGTCAGATAATGCATATTTTAGGTTTTTCCTGACGGGTATCACAACTTGAAGTGTCAGGATCCCCGCTAAAAAAGACCTTCCTACGGTCGGGTGTTTCCTTTGATCAATTCTGATATCCTTCGGTGAACAAATACGTTTATTCATCCAAACAGACAATAACTAAACAAACATTGTTAGATGCTTGATTATTTTGGTATAACAAATAAACTTTACAGCATTGCGAATGCCATGTTGATATAAAGGTTTTTTGAAGTTGACAGTTGGTGAAAGCTAACTATAGCAGTTATACAGGTAAACAGATAATTATCATATATCTTTCTTTGTCACTCAACGTAAAAATTAATATTAGTTACACTTACCAGCATCAGAAATCTGAACAACATGACTGTGATAAATACTTGCTCTTCTTTGACAATCTATCTCTGCAAAAACAATTCAAAACAAAAATATAAGCGTATGCCACTAGTTTTGACAACATAATGGCAACATATTAAGCACCAGAAATCAATCATGTTCTACAACATAAGTTATTTCTCTCCCATTCTTTCGTCAATATAAAAGCTTACATGTACAACATTTAAACATTCATTATCAAGCATAGAGAATACAAAATAATAGAATAATCAGCAAGTGATTGAAATTTTTCTGAAGTCTGACTAAGCCACATTTCACTGTAGTTTAGATTGTCGCCATTTCCAATCGATATTATTTTTCCAATAGTGTACAATAATAACCCCTTGTCACGCAAGCTTAGAGTGATATGAAACAATTTTTTTGTAATATTAAAGTAACAAAGTCCTCTTTGCATTTTTTTTAACATACATTACGAATCATAACGCGTAATTGACAAAACATATGTCATTCAGCTAATGTTGATCGAAAACTTTAGCTGCTAATTAATTTCGCGTTATTGTTGCCGAAGTGTACCGGCCATGAACTTGATAAACTATCAACAGAGATTCCCGTTGTATGTTTTCATTTGTTATTTAAACTTTTTCATTACAGTTGTTGATTCATTTGGGGTATTAAATTATTTCTTTTCAAAATCAATTATCACTGTGTAGAATCTACCCTCACGTGAACGTTTATCTACTTTTGTACGAGGTTTTCTTTGCATTTGCGCTGTGTTCCAACACAAGCTCTCGTGGTTGAGTTTATTGTATATGGAAAGGTATCGGTTAATTAGAGTACGAGAAAAAATAATTCAATAGCAGTTCATTCCTAAATATTTTACAAAGATAAATGATGATCATGTACCAGAAAGTCCATGTACACCTGTTAATTAACTAAACTGAGCCACACAAGTATGTAAAATATGTTCAACTTTTAAACAATTTAAATATCTAACGACTTAAATGTGTATAACTTATCAAATGGTTGCACGCTTTAATCACAACTAACCGACAAACAACTTTAAACGCCTCACAAGTCATGGTCATAGAACAAAGGGAATAAATTAAAAAAATATATTTATGAACAGAAATAGTGTCATTTAAATGATTTATGACCAGTTCTGAAATCAGAGTTGAAATACACGTACCATGAAGTGAACTATTACAATGTTAAAGTTCAATCAATTAAAATTAATTATTTATATTGGACAAAAACAATATTTTGCTTGATGTTTATATTTCGACGGCAACAAAAAGAATTTATTATTAGCATAAGGACAAAACCTAACCGACTTTTTAAAAACACTATTTCGCTATCTATTTATACGTCGACGGCAATAGTAAGAATTTATTTTAGATTTGAATTATAACATAGAAATCTCTGTGGAAATAATGAAAGAATGATTGTTTACGCTATAAGTTGTAAACGTCATACGAATATAAAATTAGGTAGTACTTTACTCATCCACGGTATATCTGCTGCTCATTTATGGAAGTCACACCGATAAAAGCTATATTTTTGCATGATATTAAACCTCACAATTTTATGGAATATGAGAGTAATGCGTTTTTTGTTTTTTTTTTTCATGCACATAAGACAATAATCCCGATTATTTATAAGAACAAATGATGTCAGATGAATATATATATATATATATATATATATATATATATCAAATGCTTGCTACGAATTGGCTATAATAATAAGAAGTTATTATCGGCACATTTATTTTGCAAGATATTATCACTTGGCTAGTGTTATATAATATGTTAGTACGGACGTAGCATCACTATGTTGAACAGTATGATAATAAGGTAAACTATGTAGCCTGTAAATCTGTTTCGGCCTATCTGGAGTTAACACCTCAGACTAGATAACAGGTAATGACGGCTGGAGATTAAGCAGACAGAGAGTAGTTATACAGTTGCAATAAAATAAGTATTCGGAAATCACATTCCTGCTACCAAAATATCTTCTTAATATAAAAAAACTTAAACTTTCTTTGATTAGCTGTGTGCAATGCACGATAAAGTTAAACAACAATTATCTAAATTTGCAGTTAAAGGTCAAGGTTATCGACCAACTTGAATTGAGCAGTGCGCATTATTTCAAATGATGCCCCTATCTAACAAATACCAAAAGTCTGTTTCAAGACCCTATGGACAAATGTAAATGAAAATAACACTTTAAAATTGTGTTTCGTTCGAAAGGATTTCTGAATGTCTTGTACTCTCATCATATCCGTAAGGAACATTCCTGTCGAAATCTGTTATAGCCAAGGATGTATAACAACCTGACCAGTGAAGAGCTATATGACTAAAAAATACTAACTACTTGCTTTTAATTGAGATGTCTACAGACAACTTGTTTGTAGTCAATTCAGTTTATCAGACAATTCAATATCGTTTTGAATTGTGCAGGTAACCAATAACTACTGAACAGTCTGAAAAAAGACTGAACAGTTCTCAAATGACTGCAAACGACTTTTCTGAATTGCGCTTACGTTACTGCAGTAGAAACTTGACTTAAAGACTGAAAAAAATAATGTTTTGTTCAGTGTATAAGCAGATGGTCAGAACCAATTGATCGTTTAAGATCAAAATTGGTTACTGATGACGACCATTATTATACTTCATTGATCATTTTATGTGTAGGAATATGTACAGAAAAGTCAAATATGATGTTGGTGTTACTATTTCTAAGGTTTTATCTGCCATTTTGATTAGAGAATAGAATAAGTATAGAATAGTTGAATGGTAATTGAGGACAAGTAACCAAGAAAGATTTGAATGAGTACAGAATATTGTGAGAAAGATGAACTGCGACACAAACATCGTAAAAAGATGAGGAAACGTTAGAAAAACATAAAAAAAACAATGGAAGATTTAGAAGGACGAACACAAGAAAGGTTGCTGAAAGAGAAAGCAGACGTCAGGCATTGGTCAATATTCGTGTTATGACCAAATTATTGTATCCTTATAATACCCTGGGTCAATTGAAACAATTAATCCAATTTGAATCTCGAAGTCATTCAAGGGCGTTACATTTGAACCTGTATTCAGTTGATCATTGCCTTTCAATTGACAGCATTGCTGTATTTGAAACACCGTAGTCAAAAAGGTTTATTATGAATAGAACACGTCTTATGATACAATGGATTCGACGTTCTACATATTTAATTGACAAGACTAGTTTAAATATAATTCCGTATTTGAGACAGTTTTACATTTATACTGTATGAAACAATGGCAATTTAATCATTTCAAACCTAAAAAAAAAAAAAAAAAAAAAAAATCAAAAAGATTCATATAATTGACATTTCGACTGGACCTTGTTAAAATGTGGAAATTTTATCAATTGAAGTAACCAGATCAATTCAATCCATTGAATCAATGGGGTCATATAAACTTGAAAAGATGAGAATGAAATAATTTATTTGTTTGACATCCGCATTTAATTTTTAACAATCGCACGGCATTCTCTTGACCATGGAAATTCAATTTGAAATTCTAGCAATTGTGTTGTAGTGGTAAACTCAAATACGTGAGCTGTAAATCTTAGAAAAATCAAATAGATGAAGTTAATGTATTAATTTAGAGATGTGGTAACAAAACAACTATTCACAATGTACCTAAAAGATGTTAGTGTAAGCAACTATTCATGTGTAAATTGAAAGATGATCAATGATATACCTTCATATTAGAATTACAACATCGTGCGCGATGTCACATATCTGACTTTAACTCTGTAAAGATTCGAAAAAACATTAGCTTGCGTTTTTATTAAAACGTTTTATTTAGGTATCACTTTCACATAACTTTTTCTGTGTTATTACATTTGTGATATTGTTGTAGCAAAACGTCATAAATAAGCTTGTAAATATAAAAAAAAAAATAATGTTAAAAACTTACCACAAACGTTCCTTGTGAATATGTAAGTAATCAATTATAAAAATTGGCAATCACTCATACAGTGTAATATTTCTTTAAATCTAAGTTACACATCACTGCGTCTTTTACTGAATAAACAGTGTATATAAAAGAAAAGAAAAGAAATGTTTTTTAATTTTTATCATCTATATTTGTTTTATAAAATCTTTAACCCTTGAGGAAGCTTTACTGCTGCGTTGTTACCTACCTTAGTCAGTAGTATATAACATATGCTTCTGTGTAAGACTGTTAAATATAGATATACAAAATAACAATAAAGAAATACAGAGAGATTAATATCAATTAAGTTAACAAATAATAAATACAGCGAAATAAACAACAGACAAGATTACAATTTATAAGTACAGCGAAATCAAAAAGAAACAAGATTAAAGAAAGAAAGAAAGACAAACATAGAGAAATACACAATTGAAATGAGCAACAGTTCAAAAGCGGATAATGAATAAATATCAAGATTACATTTAAAACATATATCGACATAATAAAAGATAATCATACAATAAAAGGATACAAAGAAATAATCAATAAACTAGATGATCGCTATTTTACGAAATTTTCCTTTGATCTGAATGACTGGTAATTTCCTTTCAGCACAGTAGAGTGATATGAAAAATTATCGTTAGAAACTAAGGGCGCACGTGCCGTTGTCAATGAAACTAACAACGTCGTCATAGGTAAAATAGCGATAAACAGATTATCATTGGTCATCTCACCTCGATTGCTTTTCTCTTTTTTGTCGTACCGGCTCAAGCGAGAAAATCAATCTCGTTGAAATGACCAACGATAATCTATAACTACAGAAAAACATCAAGCAAACTACAATATAAATCATGTTGCAAGCAGGAAATACTGCAAAATAATTACAAAAACAAGATTTAAGAAATAATTCATTGGAAGTTGAAATTATAGATGTTACCGCGGGTTTGGTCCTTTATGCTTTATATTTTACCGCGTGTTTGGTCACTTATGCTCAATATTTTACCTGGACCTCATTTAACCGATTTACCTCGAGTAACTAGTTGGAAACAAAACATGTAACATGATATAGAAATGTATAAACAATAAACAGGATGAATATAAAAAGTACAGCAGTATTGAACATCCAGGTCGTTACATTATGCATAGGTTTCATGTCCTCCTACATCGACTTTCAAGAAGTAGAGTCTTATAATTCCTCAACTAGAGTTATTTTACTTTTACATTCATGTACAGAACTAACGCACTCATCTTTGCGTTTTGTTGAAATCATTGCCTTCCGCGCAAAATGTCTTTTCACTTTTGTACACAACTAATTCCTGCAGTTTGTGCTGCAGAGTATTCATTTCCATTTCTCTTTTGCAAAGCGATTAATTGTGAATTCCTACCAGGCAAAAATTTGTATATTAAAATCCACCAGTCCCATTAAATCAAAAGTCGTTCTCTAACTAGTTGCAAATACAATTGAGTTAGCAACAAATTACGTATGCGGCAAGACGCTAGTTATGTGAGTTATGTAAGAGGATTATATTCATTGTTTATGTTTTTCGTAACGAGAAGTGTTAAAGTGCACTTTTAATAATCCGTTTTCACGCCCATTTTATCTTAGATAAAAAAAAAAAAAACTTTTGGCCACTATACGTTAATTAACCAACCATCTATCTATCTTACCTTTCGATAAAATTGTAAAATTCATTTCAGGCTCTGTGAAATAGTTTAATAACTTTTTTAGTGTAAGACTGGATGTTACCAGTTACTGAATGTGCAAAACGATGCTAAGTATGATTCACATTTGACGAACAATAAAACTGACAGAATGAGATGTAAAAGCAATTGAAATTGCATGTACGTAAAAGAGAATGGAATTAGAGGACTCGACATAGCTCTAGAAAATGTATAATGCTCATTTTACCCGGACATGTACTCTGGTCTAGGATATGCTGATTATTATTGCGAAATACGATATATTCTATACGTCAAATAAAAATAAGCAGCATGTGTTTCTTCGTGTATTATCAGTTATGCCATTTATTATCATGTTAACGACGACGTCGAATCGTCAATTGTGTTTTCTTAAGAGAATAATTGTAATTTTCAAGTGGTAAAATTCAATACCATCTGCAGTAGACTTGTGCGAACCATTGAGAAACAGTCCATTCAGATTAGAGTTATGATAGTTTTATACCACCATCCATCATTATACTGCACTACACAATTGCTCGAACTGTCTCTATCTAGCGTTGAAAAGGCTGACTATTGCGCACGGTTGTGTCCAACGTATTCCCTATAAAAAGAAAAAAGTGTATCAAAATTTACATTTGTACGTGTTGTTCGTACATGATTATAATGTATGTTTCAAACTATATACATATATATCATGTATATGTTATCATTCGTGTATGCCAGAATACAATTTGTCCTATCCATGAGCTGCGTCCATCTGTGAAAATGAAGAAAAAAATGGATTCATAGTCGTTAATTTGAAAATTGCCTCATTAGGATATATATATGAAGTCATTTATGTTGTAATGTCGTAACTACAATCCCGTCCCCATTTCCCGAATGTGACTTACCGAATTAGACTTATTACCGGGTTTGTACTGACATGAGCAACATGACAGGTGCCATATGCGGAGCAGGATCTTCCGAGCACCTGAGATCATCCCCAGTTTTGGTGGGATTCAGGTTGCTTAGTCTTTAGTTTTCTATGTTGTGTTTTGTACCACGGTTATTCTGTTGGTCTTTTCCTTTTTAGCCATGGCGTAATTAGTTTATTCTCGACTTATGAGTTTGAATGTCCCTCTGGTATCTTTCGCCTCTCTTTTATGCTGGGGCATTTTATCTTGATATTTGCAAAACGTGGCACAGTATATGACCGTTTTCTGTATAATTAACAGCAGCGCCACCTCTCAGCCAAAACACTTGTTGCTGGAATATTGTTTACATACCTTTTTTTTTTACTTTTCGCTCGACATTACAATGTTCGAAGAGTGGCGCCTATATATAAAAAGTTTCCAGGATGTTCTTTTGACCAGGAACGATTTTGTGGTGGTACATCTAACCAAAACTATCTGAGTAATTTTGCAAAGAATTCCGCTCAAACCTGTTGTGGGGGCTACTAGAACGTGCAGTAAGGTGAGAGTTTCTTTTGCTCCGTGTTAAAGGCCTCACTGTGACTTTGTGGTGAACAGCAATGAAAGCCTGGACCATTAATAATGGACTGGTCAATTTTTTCATTAGGGACCAGTGAGGAAATATTGGAATTTATTTATTCATTTGCCAAAAAAAAAAGAGAATGCATTTACGACCCTCCTTCCAAAGGCATAACCATTCCAGTCCCCAAGACATAATTAATACATTCATTATTGTGACAAATTATACATGCATGCACAATCTTATATAATTTTGATTGTTCAAATGAACATCGCAGCAGTAGCAGACCTAGAGTTCGAAGTGGGACTGTTTTGTGACATAAGGAATAACAATTTAATAAATATGCCTGTTATGTATCAACATTTATGCTGGGCTTGCACATGGTTTTCTGCTATTACAGAGGTTTACTGCCTACATGGACGCTATTAAACCAAGAGTTCTTTCGAGAGTTCTATGGACTTCATCACGATTTGGTTGATCGTTATGGAATACCTGTTTCACATATGACGGCGGATATGTTCCAACTGTCGTAACCACAATCGCATCCTTTTTCTTGGTGTGACATACCGAAATAGACATATTGTACTTATATAACAATGTATGAGCAAACCGACGGATGAAACATCTGGAGCAGGATCTGCCAAACCTTCGGAAGAACCTGAGATTACCACCATTGGGATTCGTGTTATTAAGTTTTGAGTTTTTATTGCTGTGTTTGTATACAGTCGCTTGCCTTTTCGTCGTTTTTGTTATTGTTCTTTTCGCCATTGCATTGTGTGTAGTTAGTAAAGTAAGTTTCAGTTGAACATACCTCCCTTGAAGAGCATTATAAAATTCAGGATTTGAGAGTTGTTAGATTGCTACCATAACAATAAGGCCGAGTTGAAACAATGATGTCTTTTATGCCACAAATTGATAAATTTTGGTATTTAACATTGCTATATAAGCTGGAGGTTTGGGTAGACATAAAACCAGGTTCAACCCACCATTTTTTCTTAAAATGTCCTGTACCAAGTCAGGAATATCGTAGCTGTTATCAAAAGATCGTTTCTATGTATGCTGCATTGGCGTTTGTTCTAGTTGCACTTCAGTGTTTCTGTCATTCCGTTGTTTTCCTCTTATAGTTGATGTGTTTCCCTCGGTTTTAGCTGTAACCAAGATTTGTTTTCTCTCAATCGATTTTTGACTTTTGAACAGCGGTATACTACTGTTGCCTTTTTTAGGGACAATGCAACAGACTCTTCCCTGCTTAATTTTATCTCTGCATGTCATAAAGGAAGGTAATTCGAGAAAATGTGAAGAATGTGACATTTAACTCATAGATAACATTATAAACCGTTGTGGTATATGCTTGATCATGATTTATTTTCGATTAAACTACTTATGACACAGTTATTAGTGTTATCAGCTAATAATTTGTTGCGTGTCGGTACTTTTATGGGACTACATTTAACAACACTCACCTCCAAAATTTAAAAGCCAGTCATGTATTAATACCAAAATGGTCAGGAGTTTTATCAAAACATATTGAAATGAAGTTTGCAGACAACATTGATGACACAAGATATAAAGATGTTACATCTGATTAAATGATACAAACAGTTATGCAGACGACTCATGTTATGTTCATTGTTGAATAAGTTCGTTGCATGCATGTCCGAAATACGCATACAGAATTGCTCAAATTTTGTATTTTTGTTTTGTATATAATACTCCTCATTTGATGTATTGAAAAATTAGATATCCTTTTCAACTCCTAAAATTTTCAAAGCATCCCATTATTTTCATCCAGAACCCCCACCCTCGCACCATTTACCATGACCAGTGCCTTAATATTTGAAAACGAAAAAGTAACCGACCTGTGTTTTCGCTGTAGCCTCCGACTTGTAAGGTGAATTTTGACTCTATGTCTCCTATATAATATAAAACGTCTTTAACTCGCATATCTCTGTTCTCCTTCAAGATCCTCCATAAGTATGTATAGTTCATATTCATCTTTTGTGGTAATTTCATGAATTTTAGTAAACTGTACTACCTAACCAGAACTCTTCTGTCAGGTCACCAAACCCGTTTTGTAATCCGTCCAATTCGAAAGAAGTCCACACTTTCATCCTGCCTTCTCTATAAAACCTTCAATTCACCAAAAAGTAGTTGGTTTAATTTTAGTGTGTCGTAATACTTTCAATTGTCTTAAACATCATAATCATCATCATCATCATTTTATTGAAACTTTCTAATCTTTTTACTCAATTATTTTAACATTGTACAGCCATTACAGTTAGTTGATCGTGTATTGTCTAGTTTCTATTTAGTGGAAGAAATAACAAGTGAAATATGTATGAGTGGGTTATTATCTGTTGTTTATTTTTGCTTGTAAGAAACGTTTATTTCCTGCAGTCGGTTCTATCTTTCGGGTTGATAATTTTAAGTTGCACTACTGTAAGCATAGACAACACAAGGATTTCCATAGGAACTCCTTTTACGGCTAAAGCTGTACAATTTTTATTATGAAGTTTCGTAAAAATATATCCTAGAATGTAAAGTTCATATGCACTATTATTCTTTTCAAAGGTCAAATCATAGGGCTGTGCGGCATATTTTGAAAATTTATATGCCTCGAACTTCTAAGAGTTTAAATTAATAGTTAACTTTGTAGTACACTTCACATTGGTGATGTGAATTCAATTTGACCGATATCCATGTGTATTTAAACTGGTAAAACTCCCAAGTTGTGTCTCTAGAAGATTAAACATAGAGATCAATTCTCGGAACCAGTATGTAAACAACACAAAATAGCTATGTCTATTATATATCTCCCCAAAAGAGACGTGGTTTGCTGTATTTACAAAGTGCAACCTTCAGATCTATTAATTACCCACGGAATTTTTGTTAAGAAGTTGAATTTTGTAAATCGGACGTAAGTGGATGTTTTTTTTTTTTTTTTTTTTTTTTTTGACAAGACAAAAGACTGAAATACACTTAGTTGATGTACAAAAGGATTGAAATAGTGAATTTAGAGAACGAGCCCAATGCACTGAATATACAAATGATTAAGAACCGCGTGATCAGAGCCAAATGAAAGCTCTTTCCACCTTGGAATTAACTACAATTTCGATAAGACCTTGAATAAAAATAAGCGGAAAATACGTATACTTGGTTGCTCGTATTCTGTTTAAAAAAAAAAAAAAAAAAAAAAAAAAACATCCACCTACGTCCGATTTACAAAATTCCACTTCTGGTTTACCATTTATCCAAGCATACTCATGATTATTCATACTTCATTTTTGTACTTCAACATTTGAACGGCAAAACATGTTTTATGCATGCATAGCTGGCTAGGAGACGCATACCCGCTCTTGCATCTTCTGAAGTTTATACAATTCTCTTTTTTGTTTTGTTACTTGATTGGTTTTACCTTAATGGTTTTGTACTTTAACATTTCAGTGGCAAACAAAAATATCAGATGCATGCATAGCTGACAAGAAGACGCTTACCCTGCCGACGCACCAGCCTCGTTCCTTTTGAAGTTTATGCAATGACCTTATATTTTGTTATGTTACCTTGATTGTTGTAATTTTAATGGATTTGTAAGATATGAAAATTGGTATGAACTGCTGATGCCTATAATTCAAAATTGCTTCAGTCTAAGGGCTTATTTAAGATAACAATTTGAAATAAAGCAGCTTTTCTGTATTTGTTATGGTTACGAAGGTGAAACGATTACATAAAAACAGTGTTTATGGAAATTATTCAGTTACAAAAGGTTTCGATCATAGGGCGGCAATCATGTCAAAATCATAGTATCTGTACGCTGTCATGTACCAAATAGTTTTACGATATGTAGCGTAACAAAACCACAAAAAGACTTTGAAGTAGCGGAATATTAAAAACTAGAAAAACACTGGGAAGATTGAAAACATACATTTAAGCAAAAAACAAAGGTCTTTTCATTGGTTCATTGAGAATATCTTATAATCAGAAGAATAGCAATAGAAAGGCCTACATAACAACAAATATGCAGAAGTTGATGCGTTTGCTAGCTATACCACCAGGTTAAAGCCACAATTTCCTTCTGGAACAAATGTACTTAGTCAGGAATGTGACAGGTGTTTTCTAGTTTTCTAGTCTTTCCATTGTTTGATATAGTAGAGTTTTTTATTGTAAGCCTTGGAGTTTAGTTTTCATTTTGTTATTACAATTTTGCATTTATATTCTTTATTATTATTTTACCATCAACGCGTAGAGCTTTTTAAGTCGGCAGACCAAAGAGGCATTAATTACACTTCTGGTAAATAAACATAAAAGATGAGGTTCCAGAACTTAATAAGGATCGCAAAAGTTACCCTAATAACATATTATATAATTTGTTTGATATATATGACACCTTCTGAACATAATTTTCGTAGAAAAATCACAAAATTATGTATTTATAATTATAACTAATTATAATACAGTGACGGTATAGTTAAATTTGCAAGACAATGAACTTTATCTTTATGTTACATCTGTGAATCATTTGTCATTGCACTTGAATTCAAACTTACCAACCAGCTCCTTCTTCGGTCTTCATGTCACAGTGTGTTTCAAATCCACGGATATCTGAGGAATATATCCGGTATATCCCACTTTTTGACTCTCTGACATCTTCGCAATCTCTTGGATATTTATCTGTATAATGAAATAATATGATCTGTTTTATTTTTTTATATATTTCTATTTTAAGTATGAAAATTTGTGCTGGGAATCCTTTATACTGTCTGTTATTTGCCTTAGTGACTGAGTAGTCTAAATGATTCTAGAAAGTATCACTATTCTATCAAAACTGAGGTTGTGAGATTGATCTCCTACATTGCAGGTACATTCGACTTTAGTCTTGATTGACAAAGACAACCCGTTTCCTGCCGTGGTTTTCACCGGTTACGTAGGTTTTCTCAACAGGTCGTCATGAATGCTGAAAGCGGCGTTAAATACCACCTATTAGTCAGTCAATTACTGTGTTTAGAACAACAAAGACGTGTAACTTTTAATGACATTTGCTTGCAATTGTAAATATTATTAATAGAAAGAAAGGGAAGATACCAAGGATAAATCTAAAATCAAAAGTCCAAAAAAAAAACAAAAAAACAACATACCAAGACCGTGAACTCACAAATCAGACAACAAACAAGCAACAATTAAAAATAACTGATAGTACACAGACAACTTAAATTAGGGTACATGACTCCTCTGAAAGGGGCGAGACTCAGGCATCGCCGTCCTTATTCATGCAACATAAATTCCGGTATAAATCACATTAAGTAGAAAGTAAAATAACAAAATACCGAACTCCAAGGCAAATTCAAAACTGAAAGTCCCTAAACAAATGGCAAAATCAAAAGCTCAAACACATAGGTCACACTCGAGGAAAAAGCAGGGGGTTGTGATTGCGATTAACTGGATATAGTCGTAGTAATCACCTCAGACATAGATGTTCATTAACAGCCAACACAATTAAAATTGGGTCCGTAAACTTGTACAGGGATAATATCAATCTTATCATTTTGAAACATTGAAAACAATCATCAGGAGAAAAACAGGCAATACTAGTGATCTAAAAATGAAGTCGAACGCACCTTGCAGCGTGCGGGGTTCTTATTTACAGTAGCAGTGTTGACGAGCTACTGAATTATGTAGACGATTTGTGTAGACCACTCGGTTACTAAATGAACCGGAGATAATATTGTCCAAAATGTCCAAAATAAGAAATACAAATTTTATTCTAGCATCGGCATTATCTTTTATAATAAGTATTCATTAATTTTGAATATTAATATACAAAAGAAAAGATAAAATACGGAAGAGAAAATACTCTTTTATCTTAATTCTAAGGAAATCTGACTAATTGTTCAAGTATAATTCGCGTTGTAAGTTTACTAAATTTATTTCTACTGAATTTCATTTCAACTAAAACCTTAAAAATTTTTTAGATCTGCCGTAATATACTTTATTATGGTCAACTATGCTGTTTGAGTTGTTGTTGTTGTTGTTGTTGTTCTGTATTTCAAATATTTAACAATATGACAGCTCTGTGTATATGTGTATATAAATGCATGAGGTTTTATTTCATTATTATGACGTCGTTCTAAATATGTATCCTTTTATTTATCAAGATGGCTAAATGCTGCTACTCTAGTAGATTTTCAAAATTTTCATTACATTGCAAACGTGAATAATAAGGCTATTAAACCGTAGCTTGTATTCTAAGCAAAGCTAGAGCTGGTTTCTGTATAAAATATCAGTTTGGTAGACGAAACCTCAAACTGCATTTCTTGGTACAGAAACAGATGAAAGTTTTGTCATTTTAAGATAAAACTGTCTTTTCAAGAACAATTCGTAGCGACGAATAACATGCTGATTTAATGGATATGTGACACATATTGTAGATTCTGATTGATTGTGTATAATCTATACTTTTCCGTTTCCAAATTTCAAACCTTTTGCTGAAGTTGACTATTTTAATCAATGAAATTATGGGGAATTGACCCTTTAGATCCGTTCGCACATGACAGTTTATTTAGAATGGCCATTAACATTCTAAAACCAAAATCAACAATCAAATAGACTACGGTATGAAAATTAATAGATAATAATAACAATGTTTTTATTGGCAACTAATGACGCACAATAGCGAGCTGTAAAATCGAGTTGAATAACAAACCATTGATAATATATTGGTGATATTGATAATTGCATTTAAAAAAAAAAACACTTATTCTATAAAACCCTTCTAAACTTTATCATGTTAATATCATACTAGAATACTTAAGATATGCATAATTACCTGTCATAATTTTAGACAATATATTCGATTTCAATTCGGAAAAGTTTTTCCATCACCGCCCTGTCCATAGTTTTATTTATATATGTTTTTATTGCCGTGTTCAGGTTTTTGGTATCAAACTTAGCACCCAGCGGAACATCTTCGTTACTAATAAGGGACATCTGAACAGCCGTTTCCGGAATTTCATGTATAACTGATCCATATCCAAGTCCAATACAAAATATTAATGACAGCATCATCATGATCATGGATATCACTGTACAATTAATCAGCAGTTACGTAATTATATACAGTATATTAACAGAAACGTCAGAATATACAAATTCACAACATAGCTAGAACTATTTGTCATGGAACATTCTTTAGCAGAACATTTTAACGAGACATGCATTTAAAATATACATGTTTTTTTATTTAGAGACTTATGTTATTTCTGCACTGTTCTACAGTAAGTACAGTACAGGTTAAAACTTATTTTGGCAATAACAACAATGTATCATAATAAAGATAATCATTTATCTATTGAAATCATTACCATGACCAGAATAAAAGTATACTAGCCCGTCAGATAAACCTACCCTTTTCACCTTCCAAGGGTTAAATTGATATCGCTTGTATTATCAAATCTCCGTACAAAGTAAATTACAATCGTCCTGTACTTTTACTTTAAGATATTTCCTGAACCCATTTTCAATGCAAAATACTAATCATTGTCACGTTCATCTATATAACTTAGAAAATTCGGCAATTAGTTTAAAAACATCCAAGTTCTTCAGACGGCATTATCTGAGGAATAAAAAACAACATATATTTATCAGAGTGAACAGCAATTTCCATACTGCCAATGAAACTTACACTTAAAAATGTGGTGAGTACGATGTGCTTTTCGGTATTATTCATCACCAGGAAGCTCAAAATCAGTCTTATCAGCTGATTTTCCTGGACGTCGATACTGACATGCATACATGGATATCGGTTTTATGAATTTAGCCGTCACTAAGTTAAAACATGTAAAATATTCTAATTCGTTTAAAAATAAAGAGGTATGTTTTACTCGTTCATACTTATAAGAACACGAACGTGACTACATTGTATGCCTTTCTTTATTTTTCTTTTAATTAGATCTCCAACGTTTGTTAAAATTGTTGAAGTGACAAATATTTTAGTTTTAAAGTTAACTGAAGAGATATTATTTGTCAGTATGTTACTCGTGTTAGTATTGTGTAATAAATCAATCGATTTGAAAAGATTAAAATAAAAAAAAATCCAAAAACTTATGAAATAGCATAAACTTCAAACAGAGCGACACCAAGTGAGTTGACAAGTTGTTACCGCAATACGTATCCACACTCAGTCAAACTATCACAATAAGAAATAGGACACAATCGGAAAAATACAAATTAGAACTATATGCTGGTGTCTAAAGATTTAAGACTGCAAAAACATGTCGCTAGTGTGTTAAGACACAGACTCATCAGATCGGTCGATGGAGACCGTAGCGATTGTGTAGTATTGATTGCCGTCTTTCTTCCTCGTAACTCTTTTGGAGCAGTTCTTATTTATTAACAGCACACATCTGCTCATGCAGTTAATATGGTATGCAACGTATTAATTGAGATATGTAACCGCGGTATGATGGAACGGAGAATGTAGCTGCTGACAAAACGGAAAGTTTACATTTGAAAATAGTAATAATCACGTTTGTCATAGATACTAGTTTGAAGTCTGCCCTTTTGTTAATAATGACGAAAATGAGACATTGTTAGTTTTGCAGTAACTACAGGAAATTTGAGGCCTCAAAGTTATATTAGTGAAGCATATATGAATGGATGTCATGTAAACAGCTGTAAAATGTTGGTAGATAGATTTTGAACATTTTTTAATTTTTAAACTTATTAAACACCGACAGGTCTTATCATAAAATGTGATTACCTTTGTTAAGCTCTTGTCACAGATATACTGCATTTTCAAATTAATAAAACACAACAAATGTATTATTAATCTGGCATGCGTGAGCTACAGTATATATAGTTCGTTAATTGTTACCCTGATTAGAAGATTATATTACATTGTTAAAATGTACAAAGAGTGTCCTTTTTGTTAGTTTGATATCTTCATGATTGTAACTGATTGGCGTATATATTTAGAGTGTTATTTTAAGTTTATGAACAAAGACAGAACCAGTTTGATCATACAAAGTTACATATCAAAACACTGTATTGAATATAATCGAAATATTTTACAATGTAGATGGCTTTCGTTAAAAAAAATCCTATAATTTTAATGTTTTTAGCGCTGAATCTCAAATTTACATTCCAGTTTTGAATTAAAGTTAATACGTAAAGTTTCTTAACAAGATCAAAAGGAATTTGAAAAATAATGCATTCTTGACATACCTTGTAAACGCATTAACAAGATATTATATATATATGGATCATGTATGTGCATTGATTATGCTAACTAATAGACGTACATTATCAAAACACAAAGATTATTCACAAGAAACTAAATATATAAAGTGTACTTTTAAAATTCTCTGTGTAAAAACTATTTCAATGGTCACGACACGTGATGCCACATGTATTCGAATTAACTTTACTTGCAATTTTATTTAAACTCCTAATTACAACGAAGTGGTATTGGTAAGAACACTGATTTCACATAAAATTTAAATGGTGTAACTAGAACATTCAGTAGAAATTGATATGCAACATGAAAAGGGCATTAAAGGAAAAACGATTCACCTAAAGTTAACGTCACAGTTCCCAAATTGCACCGAGTACCCAAATTGCACCTATTCAACAAAAACAGCTGCGGAAATCTTTCAAGTTTTCTTTGAGGCTAAAAATGTATTTTCATGATTTGACATTATATACGTCTTTCATCATAGGTAAATATGTTCAAATTTACACAAAAGTTCACAGTATATCAACAGATGAAGCATTCGCTGGAAAAAGTAAAATCTAAGGGATCGTCCCATGCGACGTTCACAAAAAGTCATCTATAAAAATGAGCAAATACAATATGTTACAAGCATCCATTTCTTAAAAATGAATAGTAAGCATGGACTAATGTCAAATTGTTTTTTTTTTTTTTGTTTTTTTACACATATAAACGTTTTATTCCTAAATATTTCCTGTATACAATTACCTTAGTCGTCCAGGTAACAGACTAAGGGTCCCTGTTTACAAAATGAGCCATCTATCCAGGGGTAATAGAAGGCCAAAAATGTAGTCCACTTTTTACCTTGTATTTACAATTAGTTTCAAAAATATATTCACATGATGTTAGAAGCATCTAACTCTATACCTTAACTTTAACATAGTAAGTAGTTAATAAAATATCCATACTAAAGATGTGCATTGAACGCAACACACATAAGGCTAACACTTTTATATCATTTTAATATATATGTATATATTGATAAGATCTATAGTCTTATATAATAAACCATAAAAATTCGTTTAAAGCTTATATTATATTTTTTGTCTAAATTTTCGTTATCACTGACTTCAATTTTCTCTTATCGATGATGTCTATACCTTTTAATTGAAGAACAAATTTCAAATTAATTTTGAAGTTATATTTCCAAATACTATAAATATCTTGTGGTGTTTTAGGCGTTTTGTTGTATTTTATTGAATTCCTGATTTTCCATAGAGTCCATTTAGAATATGTAATAATTGTGTTTAGAAAATTGTCATATTTGAATATTCCTGTGTTTATTCCTAATATCATGTCCTTTTCAACAATAGGAGTATGTATTCCTATGTTTGATTGGATGAGTATTTCTTGTAGCTTGTTTACAATTAACTTTTATGTACTACAACTAAAAATAAGTGTTGCAGGGTTTCTATGTTGTTGTCCTTTTGACAAATATGTCAAATTGTTTTAAATATTTGATGAAATAAAACAAAACATCAGTTATTCGATTTTTAGGATGTAAATTTAAGCATGGATGCAATTTGGGTACTCCTCATTACAGAATCATGGATCGTTTGGAGGTCGGTTCAAACCTATTTTCTATGATTCAATAGGATTCAACATTGAATTTGTGTGACTATATAGTAAATAAGGATACGTCTACAAAATAAACACAGAATGGAAACTTTTGTCTGGATCATAAAAACGTAGGTGAAGGAATTGTCAAAATATGTGCAATTTGGGTACCGTCACGTTATACAAGTTTAAAACAGACGAAACGACTAATATGTAACGAAAACAGTATGATTGTCTTTAGATCAATTATTCCAGATGGAATTTAAACCTTAATTTCAGTTCAATTCAGCTCAAAATGTACAATATCAATAACTTACACGTAAACACTGACTCAGTGATTTCTAGGCTGATGGTACCAACGTTGTATTGTATGAGTGTTCATCCAGTTTTAATTTAAAAGCGTTTCATACTAGTCTCCGAGCGAAAGAGTTACAAATACAAATACAAAGACTGCAATCCACACATAAAAATAATTCAGAGCTATTTAAAAAACTCTCAATTATTTTATGTGTGGATTAACAGTCTTTCTTCCTCATAATTCTGTTGGAGCACATCTTATTTATTAGTAGCATACCTCTGTCCATGCAGTTCATATAGTATGTAACTTATGTATTGAGATATGTAACCGCGGTATAATGGGACAGAGGATATGTAGCTGCTGATAAAACAGGAAGTTTTCACTTAGAAAGTTGTAATCATCACGTTTGTCACAGATTTTAGTTAAAAATCTCCTCTTTGTGTTAATAACGACGAAAAATGAGGCATTGGCAAGAGGCCTCAAACTTATATTTGTAAAGCACATATGAATGGATGTCCTGTAAACAGCTGTGAATTGTTGATAGATAGATTTTGAACACTTTCTTTAAACTTATAAAACCGACAGGTCTGAACATAAATATGTGTGTTATATCTTTTGAAAATATACGGTGGAATATATTGTTACTCGTGAAAATAGCAAGATGATCTTAAAATTACTGAATTTGAGGATAAACATAATAAAATGGTTTTAAAAAGTTGTTTTACAATATAAGAATTGCATGGTCTATGTCAATTGCTTTCTTTATTAATCTTTAAATCTTGTCACAGATATATTGAATTCAAAATTAATAAAACAACAACAGTATTATTAATCTGTCATGCGTGAGCTACAGTACAGATAGTTCGATATTGTTACCCTGAGTTGAAGATTATATTACATTTAGTCCGGCTGATTGGTGAAAAAATTGTGGGTTTGATGATAAAAGTACCAAATTTTGCATGGTAGTAGTTCTGGGTATTTCAAAACATATTAGCTATGGACCCACCTTGCAATTTCAATATGGCGGCTTTTTCCAAGATGGCCGCCATAAAATATCAAAATCTGCATATATAACTTATATAAGGTCAGTTTCAGGTTCAAATTTGGCGTGACAGTAGTGAGAGGTGTTTCAAAAGTAAAGACTATGAATACATCTTGTAATTTCAATATGGCGGCTTTTTCCAAGATGGCCGCCATAAAAATCAAAATCATCAAATATCACTCATACATGTTGAAATTTGGGATGTGAGTAGTCCTGGATGATTGGTACAATAATACATATGGACACATTTGAAATTTCAAAATGGCGGCTTTTCTAAGATGGCCACTATATGATATAAAAATCAACACATATACATTATATATAGTTACAAAGAGTTTTGTTTTGACGTACCATCAGTAACACTAAGTGTCCTTTGCTACATGCCACATTTGTATACTTAAGCAAAACAACATTGACTTTCTCAATATTAAAAGATTTGTGAGGAATTATAGAAAATCGTAACCTCGGTACCCTTCTTGCAGAAATGTAGCCTACAACGAGGAATGACGTGTAGATACTGGCGTTTTCCAATATCTAAACTAGAATGAAAACTTCTACTCAAACAGCTCCGTTATGATTAGGTGAAAGAGGACATAGTAATAACCTAAACATAATTGCAGTAATATGATGGTTGGCATGACCTCAGGGCATGCCATAAGCAAGGCAGATACTTTTCTAGTCAAATATTATTTTGGTGATGCAATTAAACAGGGCAACTACAACATATTTGTATGACTACGATACATTAATAAGCTGCACATACAGATAGTTCAAAAGACATGATGTAGGCATGATGTCGTTTATGTACTAGTATGATCCAATCATTCATTTATCTAAAGTGACTGTACTAGAAGATTCCATCTATTCAGTACTGAATATGTTGATCCTTTCACGAATGCTGATGGTTTAACAACAACAGCCATGAACAATGTTGAAAACAACTGGAGTTCAACTACGGCTAAAGAATTGTTATTTAGGAAAACATTTCAATATTTCGCTTAGTCTTTTCCCACAGTCATTAAAAATTACTTGATTATCTTTTGGGCAAATATTCAGATGCACTCAAATTATTCCTTTGAGACAACTACTATGCTATCCATTTCACAGTTACTTCTGTTTTAGTCTTCTATAGTACTACAATCAACTCGACTAGAACCATCTCTTAATGTATATGACCCTTTTACAGTTGGATCCAGGACCAGTAAAGGGGTACTAAATGACAAAATGTACAGTTTACAATGGTCGTTTATGTATGATCCAATTATTCATTTATCTTCAGTGACTGTACTAGAAGATTCCATCTATTCAGTATTGAATATGTGTAACCTGTCGCGAACGCTGGTGGTTTTACAACACCAGCCATGGACAGTATTGCCAACAACTACGGCTAAAGAATCGTTACACACATGTAGGATATACATTGCCTTATTTCAGCATTTTTCGGTCTAACTTGGATAATTCGTCGTAACCAAATGGTTTGAAATGTTTGCATTTCACTTATATTCTCTGATACTTAGACCAATATATATGGTGCCAGCACAACTGATCGTACTATTGCTATGACATATTAACAAGTAACATTAGTATAAACTAAGAAATATCCTAGCACTAACCAAATATAACAATGCGTTTCATACTTACATCTAGTAAAACTGTTTTATGGATAGCACTCTGTCAATTGTCTTGCAAAAAAAACATGTATGCTAATCTGGTAAAACTAGTCAATTGTACAACTCTCTCTGTACATGGTATGTATACACAAGTCAACAAAATGATAACAAAGATGGATTGAAGCAGATGACAATGAAAATATTAAGTATGTCTTGACATCATTCCACGCATTAAAGCCAAGACAAATGGCCATCCGCATTGAATAATGTTTCAGGAAGAGATCAAATATGTCACTACGAATCGACATTCTCTAAATACAATCCAGCAATGTGTCAATTGTTTTCCTTGACATGTATCAATTATTACTTGTGATCAATCTTTCTTTGTTGGTGCTGATGCCAAATTGGAACAGTGGAACAGGGTGAACATTTTGCTTTAGATATATATATAGTAATGGCATTATTGAGAAGCTTACGTGATTGGTTAGAAAGCTGTAATTGAACATAGTTTTCGTGAACAGCAGATTCTTTTCACAGGCTCTCGTGCATTATGAACAAGATATATCCATGAAGTTACAGCATGTTTACTTCTCATTCTTATACAAAGATCCTAAAATAATTTTAACTGAGGAAGAGACAGTGGTAAACTATGTAACAGTCAAAGAAAGAATTAATTAGGATAAATTGAGTCCACGTAACCTCTACTGATCTGTAACATTAATGATTGAAGTAGACATTTTATGTTAGAAGGTTCAGATAATGTTCCATCTAATGTATAAAGGTGTTATTTTGCTGCTTATTCTGTGGTTCTTAGCATTTTCTTGTCACATTTATCATAGTGTCTGTGTGCTATAGTATGTGATGTACCAGTAACTATACAGTTCTAGTGTTGTAAACGTGATTTGAAAATGATATATGTAAATCAAGCAATGAGTAGAATTACACACTTGTAAAATAAGAAGGCCGGGCTATCGTATTGAATATTATTAACAATATCGCACAAATACAGCAAATAAATAGGAAGTCTTTTACAGAAATGGATATAAACCCATTTTGGATATTTATCACAAAGGTATCAGCATTTTGTATGAGCTCATAAAATATGGTTGAAAGATACTCTAGCGGTAGATAAAAATGTGGGAGGATTATGATTTTATGTACATTGCTTTTTCAAATGTGGTGAAGAGTTGTGCAAAGACTAAATGGGCTGTACTTGATACACATTTTTAAAACTGCTGTGAAAATATGTTGTTGTTTAAATGTTAAAGAAGATGAGAAAGACACCATGAGCAGCATGAACCCTCTCATAAAACAGGGGATGATCTCAGGTGTTCAAGGAGGGTCAGCAGGTGTTATTGGTTAAATAGCTTGACGAGTCATATCCAGTATAATCAAATTAAAAACATGTTGGTATATGTTAAGTATACCAACATCTTTTAATTTTCTTATCTTATATTTGACCAAATGTGAAAGTTTGAAATGAAATCAGGTTTTCCATTTCTGTATGATGGATAACACTGCTTTAAAAACTCATTTGTTGACAACACAGATATGAAAAATAAGGAATAAATCACACAGCATTGACAAATTTTCTTGGGAAAAGGATACTATGAATCAGACAAGTAGAGGGAGAACATGTGGTTTGGGCTTTACTCATTGTTGAAGGCCGTCTGGTGACTTATAGCTGTTAATTTTTGTGACATTTGGTCTCTTGTTGAGATTTGTCTCATTAGCTATCATACCATATTGTCTTTATTTAAAATCATCATTTGTGACTTAGATGGTACACAGTCAAACAAATCATAAAGGCGTCATGAAAACGTTCGAATGTTTCCATTTATGGGATCTTTGATTAAAATATCTTGCAAGCCATGTATTATGGAAAGACAATCCTTAGAACGTAGTATCAACTGCAAATAGCAATTCGAAGAATGAAATGAATATCAACAGAGCCATGTTTTAGTTTAGATAAATTAAATTTTCACATTTTGGCGGCCATTTTAAAATGTCCGCCATTTAATTTTTTAATAAGTTTAAAATACCGCCATGACATACTTTAAACGTTGAATCACATTTTTATGCTTTAAAAATATTAGATTTGAATATTATTTGCTGTAATTTAAAATGGTAACTGAGATTTTGAATGATTGGCAGCCATCTTGAAAACGGCCGCCATATTGGAATTTTCAGGGTTGGTCCATAGCTTAAATTGACTACCATATATAGATCTACCATTGTGCAAAGTTTCATGCTTTTATCATCAAACCCACAATTCGTCTGAAAATATGCACGAATCAGCTGGACTAATTGTGAAAATGAACAAAGAGTATCCTTTTCATTTGTTAGTTTGATTTCCTCCTGATTGTAACTGATTGGCAAATCCTGCTGGATCATACATAGTTACACATAAAAACATTGACTTTAATTAGTAACAAGAGATTGTTACGTTATATCAAGGTAGGGGCTTTCGTCAAATAAACTATAATTTTAATATTTTAGCACAGAACCTAAAGTTAATATTATAGCTTTAAATTAAAGTTAATACGATAAGGTGCTTAATAAGGTGAGAAGGAATTTGAAAAATAATCCATTCTTGACAAATCTTGTAGACGCATTATCAAGGTATTATATATATGTGATCATGTATGTGCATTGATTAAGTTATCTGATAGATGCACGTTTTTAATATAAAACAATCAAAACACCAAAAGTACTCACACGAAGCTAACGATATAAAGTGTACTTTTAAATTTCACCGTGTAAAACTTATTTCAGTGGTCACGACACTAAATTTTACCGTGTAAAACTTATTTCAGTGG
The DNA here is from genome assembly GCA_017311375.1 of Mytilus coruscus. Taxonomy (NCBI): domain Eukaryota; kingdom Metazoa; phylum Mollusca; class Bivalvia; order Mytilida; family Mytilidae; genus Mytilus; species Mytilus coruscus. Next base: position 24,449,178 of record CM029608.1, on the reverse strand, counting down.
TCACGACACATGATGACACAGGTATACGAATCAACTTTTAAATGCAATTTTATTTAAACTCTTGATTACAACGAAGTGCTATTGATAAGAACACTAACTTTAAATAAAATCTAAATGGTGTAACCGGAACATTCAGTAGAAAATAAGATGTAACGTGAACAAGGCGCTAAAGTAAAAACGATTCACATAAGATCATAATTAAAATTCGCATTTCCTTTTCATGTTTTTCATACATTAATCAAATGTATATGATTTGAGAGCTGACCCAACGATCCCTATAATCATTTATAAAAAAATAAATTTAAACACAATGATTGAAAAATATATTTAAAAGCAAATGAATAGAACAGAATTTCCAAATATAGTAATACAAAAAAAAAAAAAAAAAAAAAAAAAAAAAAAAAAAACTTGTATATGTTCATGTCACAATTTATGTATTGATTGTTGTGTGTTACAGTGGAAGTGTCAATGTTATATATTAGATTGAGATGTTAAGATGTAGCTATACGAGTTTTAAAACTGACAAAACAACCAATATATAACTAAAACAGTATTATTATTTTAAGAAAAATTATCCCTGATGGGAGTTAAAACCTTAGTTCAAGTTCTATTCAACTCAAAATGTAAAAACTAAATAACATAAACGTAAACACTGACTGAATGATTTCTAGTCGGATGGCACCAACGTTGTATGAGTGTTCATCAAGTTCTAATTTAATGAGCGTTTTATACTAGTTTACGCGCGAAAGAGTTTTTTTTTTTTTTTTTTGGAATAGCTCTCAATTATTTCTATGAGTGGAACAGTGGTTTTCAAATTCCCGAATCGCTAGATATTTCCTTTTTCCTGTACACACAAAAATATGAACGAATTTAAATGATTCGACAGCTAGCTAAAGTATCCGCCACGCAAATATGGCAACGTTTACATGATGGATTCTATATGCTTACTCTTCCGGAACACATGAGATCACTCCCGGTTTTTGGTGGATTTTGTGTTGCTCACTTTTTATTTTACTATGCCGTGTTTTTTAGACTGTTGTTTTGTCTTCTGGTCATTATTCCTTTGTTTTCCATTGCACTATTAGTTTGTTTACGATTTATCAGTTTTATTATTCTTTAGAGCTTCCTCCTCTATGTGACAGTAATAGCTAAAGGTGAAATACATGACGAAACAATGTAAAAAGTAAAATAAGAAAAAAGAAAAAAAGAAAAAAAGAAAACTCAAAACTGAAACCCTTTATCAAATGGCAAAATCATAAGCTAAAACGAATGGAAAACAACTGTCATATTTCTGACCTTGTACAGACATCTCCGTATGTAGAAAATATTGTGTTGTAATCTTAATTACTATAAAAACAAACAATCATTCTACAAAGAAAAACAAAATGGTATACAGACGGTCTGTAGACAAAGCTCATATAAAGTAAAATGAAAGACAAGAATATAGAAAAATGACCATAGCACATTACCACAATGTCGAGATGCATAAATACCGAGACATATGAATGGGATATCACCAAAAGGGACTAAACAGTAAAGGTGCACCATTCCAGCAGTGCCTGCATACGGAGTATAGATCTCCCCGTTGATACGTTATTCCGGGCTTGTATTTCCTATCATGATTTCCATGATAGAGGGTTACTGCTCACAAGAAAATATTAAAACAAGAGTTCCAAGTGGTAGTGGTGAAGTTGAAATCATCCCTTCGTAAGTTTTACGGACGCCATCACCAGTTGGTTAAGTTCCTAATGTCGTAAATACAATCCCGTCCCCTTTTCCCGAATGTGACCTACCAAATTAGACTTATAACCGGTTTTCTACTAACATGAGCAGCACGACGGGTGCTACATGTGGAGCAGGATCTGCTAACCTTCTGGAGCACCTGAGATCACTCCCAGGTTTTGGTTGGGTTCGTGTTGCTCAGTCTTTAGTTTTCGATGGTGTGTTTTGTGTACACAGGCAAATTTTGTTCACGTGAAATTAACGTGAAATTAACGTGAATTTCACGTGAAAAATTCACGTGAATTTCACGTTAATCGAGTTTATACGCGTAATTCACGTGAAATATTTCACGTGAATTTCACGTTAAACTCACGTGAAATACTGATTCACGTGAATTTCACGTGAATTGAGCCTTCACGTGAAATTCACGTGAATTGAGCTTTCACGTGAAATTCACGTGAACTTTTCACGTGAAATTAACATGAATCGAGCTTTTTTTTTAAATTAAAGTGAATTCGCCTCAATCACACAAATTTGAGCTAATTTATGTAAGTCAATTCTAATCTAATACAGATTCTGTTTTGATATGTATAAGCATGAAAAATATTCTTCTTGTTCTTGACCATGTGTTCATACTTCCATTCTATTTTATTTTCTTTGTATCCAAAATTTCTTGGTCTTAAACAAAGAAGGCAAGAAAATGCATCACAGGTTATGAATAATATCCAGGGCACCTTAGTTCACTCCTAGAACTTTTGGGTTGTGTTCGAGTCTCAATCCTTTTTGTAAATGATTTACGGACTGTGGTCATTTATAGAAGATGTTTGCACTGATGTATATTTCATTTGAGTTGATTTTTATTATGTATGTACAAGTCATATTGTGTGGTCATCAGTTTTGACACAAACCAATCACATTATGAAAAATACCTACTTGCAAAAGATGCCAATTCTTTTTAAGAAGGTTTTGAAGAAAAAAAATAGTTCACCTCGCCACATATTCATGTACCGTTTAAAGCCAGAAACCTTTTCAGTGGTTGTCCAAAATTTCATCTTAATTAAAAAAAAAATATTCAAAGAATTTGGTGTTGATGGCTATTCTTGATTCATATTGTAATTATTTATAGCCTCTGGTCAATTAAATAGATCATGGCATATCTTTTAGACACGTCTCTTGTTGAGGACTGCATGTTAGCACCTAAATGCTTTTCAGGTGTTTTTGTTGTTGTATTGCTGTCTAATAATAGAAAGTTCTGTGAAATATAGATGATATACAGATGTATCAAATTGAAAGTCTCTGTAATTTACAACTATTTACTTTTTGTTTCATATATGCAAAATAGTTTTTTCTCATTTTAACACTGATCTTAAGATTTAGGCAAAATGTTGACAAAACAACAGGCATATACCATTAAAGGATCTCAAAGTTTGGCTGCACAATAAGCTAAAAATTCTTGTTATTTCATTTTTTTTTTATATAAAATTCATTTTAAAACATGCATTTTCATTTTTTTACTGTAACTTGTATGTTGACACAATAATTTGAATTCAAATTGTATTATATTCTGAAAGTACTTGTTGTTGAAAAAATCAACACAATAGTTAATTCCAGGTGGTTTACACTTCTTGAATACACCACTACTATGACTACATGTCTGTTAATAATGTTGTAAGAGTCCTCTTCTGCATATAATTGCTATTTGTACCCAAGGATTCCTACATACATTTGCACTTATCCTCCTAAGATGTTGCTCCAATGATAAAATCCTGTAATGCATACTTAGCAATCATACTCTTGGAATACTTCCTATACAGTTCCTGTAATATAATAAATTCAGCATGTTTGTTTCTGTACGTGTAGTCAAGTAAAAAGATAACATCAATTTAATCTCCAATGATTTACCAAAGTTATAATTAGGAGATAACTGTATTTTATTTTTAGCTCTGACATGATCAATTAGTGATTTACCTACAATGTAGTAAACCCAGTAAAACCCAGGTTTTCACAGTATTTCCCACTGGGCTGGGCAATACTAAAAACCCAGGTTTTGCCAACCCTGTTTCAGGACATTTTTAGCTCGCTATGCTGTATCAGTTTTCTCAATGTTGAAAACTGTACATGATCATTTATAGTTGGCAATATTCAGTCATTTGGACTCTGGTGGATAGTTGTCTCATTGGCAATCATACCACGTCACATTTTATAATGAATTACTTATGAAAACAAACTCTATTCATGTATGTGTACTACACATTACTTGTGTATATAAGTATACTTAGTGCCTATAGAAACACAATTCATTTTCAAGCCCCCTTCTTGCATGTCTTAGACCCATTTAAATTACAATACTAACATAGTATGTTTATGGCTCTATGCATTCTAGAACATCTGGTTACCTTATACTTTCCAGTCAAGAAATTTGTGATAAGCTTCCATAGGGGTATAAATCAAAACTCCAAATGCTCTGAAAATTGATAATCTAGCAGACTGTACATTTTTTTAATTACCTCAGCAACGGAGGTGTGGAGGTTCATAATGGTTGAAATTTGCCATGTTAACATTACAAATTATTAAAGCTGTACCTCAAAATTGTAGGGAAGATAGCCAGACAAACAAAGTATCCTAATATGGACGGACTATTATCCCCCATTCGACTGTTGCTGGGGCATAATTACATCTACTGTAGCATGTGTAAGGGGACCAGAATTGTGTTTTTTCGGCACTCAGTATAAATTTCATGTAAAATAGATATAACAAGAGACAAGTAGACACGCTGAAATGTCTTGCCTGCTTTACTATTCATAATAAATTTTATGTTGATTGTCCTAAATATGCTAAAGATGTAATTTTACTATTTAAGTATCATATAAACTTAACATAACCAATGATCCATGAAAAAAATACTGTCTATAAGCAAATAATGTCAAGGTCAGAAAAACTAAGCCAGACAGACATGTGCACCTTACAACCATTGCTTACACCAAATTTAGCTGATCTCTTAATTGATTATAGCTTGCATAGTATACAACAAACAGACCAAAATATGAAACTTAATATTGACCAATGAACCATGAATATCAGGTCATGGTAAGATTAACCCTGCCCAGACAGACATTTTTTTACATAAATTAGGCCGTTAGTTTTCTCGTTTGAATTGTTTTACATTGTCATTTCGGAGCCTTTTATAGCTGACTATGCGGTATGGGCTTTGCTCATTGTTGAAGGCCGTACGGTGACCTACATGTATAGTTGTTAATTTCTGTGTTATTTTGGTCTCTTGTGGAGAGTTGTCTCATTGACAATCATACCACATCTTCTTTTTTATATGTACACCATGCATACAAGTACTGTAAAATACAGGTACCTAAATATTACAATAATTTTAAAGTAAAGAAAAGTACTAAATATTAAAGTAAATGTCCACTACTACAGATTTTTAGTACAGAAATAGTACATTTTGTACCTATTCATAAGTAGCAGTGTACATGTACATTATATATATATTGATTAAAGGTAAACTGATCATCACTATGAAGCAATGTTCAAAACACTCTGCCATTATCAGAAATCAAATTTATTTTAACTCCAATGACAATGTATATGTGCAAAACACTCAAAACTTTTTTAAGTAAATGTACCACAATCTTACAGAAATCATACATATACACAATCATGATCAGTGAGGCATAAAATTAAGGTCAAAAGATATACTTTTTGTTGGATGCTGCATCATAATTATTACAAGTTAAATGAATGCAAGTCATTGAGTACATGTAGTTACTATAGCTAGTACATAATATTTGAACTTAAAATAAAGGATAATCTGATTATTATCAGTCTCTGATCAGAAATGAAGCCACATGCACACAACAGTGAAATATAAGTCTCAGAGATGCACATATACAATCATTGTATATACATGTATGATTAAGATTAATACTTAGCATTGGCTGTCAACGTACATTTTTTCTACATGTAAAATGGACTGTCAGACATGGAGTCATTGGACACTACATGTAGGTTACTTTATTCCAGTATCAGTCATTATCAATAGTCAACTCCTCTGCCCATACCTTGTAAAACTGCTGAAAGAGAAAACAGTATTTAGCATGTGGAGTAGTGGACGCAATACTATGTCTATTCAAAGAGTTTTGCAAACAGTTTGCTTATAATATTATACACAAATTTCTTTCTATTTATATTAAACTTGGAATTATCCTTTCCTCCATAATGACGCATTTTGATGCCAGTCCACCCCTTTACTCCATAATGACGCCTTTTGATGCCTGTGTAGTGCCTTAGTTGAAACGATTTGCATATGAAAAAATCTGTATCAGACTTAATAAAATTTGTATCTTATATAGAAAGGATATTCATGCGAATATCTTACTGGAATTTCATTGATGAAATATTCGTTTTCACAATGCTATAAAACTTTAAACCTGATGATTTTTTTATTGAAAAATCCTATGCGAATCAGGTGTTTAAAAATCTTTCCATGGAGTAAAGGCCTTAGGGTTATACTATCAAATATCAACTAGGGGCTCTCACAGGGTTGGCAAAGTATTACCCCGGTGGGAAAATCCGGGTTTTCCCGGGCTGGGCAATACTCCCAGAAACGGGTACATTTAATACTGGGCAATATGATTTTTTGAGCTTATTACAACACAAAATAGTAAAGACTTGTTGTAGTTTCATAGTATTATAGCTAAATATATACATTTTATACAGATAACCATTGAGAGTTATTTCTAGAAGATTGAAATTTCAATTTCATTCTCTTCTCCACTAATTCTATGTAGGCAGAATACAAGATTTGCACATTTTAGGATACCTTCCAAGCATTGTTTCAATAATCCAAACTTTGAAAAAAATGCATTTTATTGCAGTGTTTGAGTAAATAAATTTAAATTGCTATGCAATCATATAGCTAAATAACACCCTACAGGGTCATGTCATTAACCCCTATAGAAATGAAAAGGCTGATTATTGTTATATAAACATGTGTTCTAATCTGAATAATTACTTATTAATTAATGATGTACATATAAATTATGTAAAGTAATTTTTCTTACATGTATATTTAAATTGTTAATTCTTAATATTAGTTATATACATGTATATTTGAATTCTTTGGCTTTATGTTTACAGTTTGACCAATCTAGACAGAAGGGTGATTCAATAGATTTTAGGAGAATTATTGAGAAAGGCTTTTCCATAAATATTTGTCTAATGTGTCTTTATGTACACTTGTCTCAGAGTTGCTAGAATAATACTTTCTCAAATGCATACACTTGTATTATAAGACTCTCAAACAAGAAAACTTATTTATAAATCAAAATATGTTTATTAATATCTTAAATGTATTGCATTTGTGTTTGATCACTGGATCCTCTTTAAAATTCAGGCCAATATTTTAAATTACCCAGTATTGCCCAGAATTACCAGTAAAACCTGGTTTTCCCAGTATTTCCCACTGGGCTGGGCAATACTCATAAAACCAGGTTTTGCCAACCCTGGACTCTCAAGAGCCTGTGTCGCTCAAATGTATTCACTGTTGTTTTGAAAATCATAATTAGTAGTATTAGATACCCTTTACTGATTGAGGCAAAGTTTGATTAAATTTTGCCCAGTAGTTTAAACTAAAAGCAAGTCATCCCACTGTAGTCTTACAATAGTAACTGAAGACCCCTTGTCATTATTAAATTAGTTTTCAAGTTGTGACCATTTGAAATTAATTTTATACAATTTTCCTTAGACTTCTATAATAAACCCTTTGATCTTTCCTTTTTGGTATGGAACCTTGAGGCTCAATTTCATCATGTTCATAGAGTTCCATAGAAAGGTACACTGTGTGAGATTTGCTCATTGTTGAAGGATGTACTGTGACCTGTAGTTTATGTTAACTTGTTTGTCATTTAATCTTGGGGAAGGAAATTATATCATATCTTCATATAATTATATATTAGTTCAGGTGTATGAACATAAACAAATGATGTACAATGTGTATTATTCCAGACTTTAATGTTTGGAAACCATAGGTTCCTTGTTTTTGGCCCATAATTATTAAAAGGTTTAGTCTGTTACCCCAAAATTAATCCAAACCTTCCTATTGAGGTATGGAACCTACTAAGTGGTACAATTTATAGAGATCCTACACTTATACACAATTTATTGCCATGAAACTTGAAAAATGCTTGTTTTGGACCATAATTCCTAAACAGTTTCTAAAATAAAATCATCTGAACTGAAACAAAATTTGAACTTGATATGCAACTTGTCATGGTAAAACTATACAATATGATAATTATCATATCAGTATCTTCATTGATCTTATAATGTTAACTGTCAGGAAACAAGAAAAATGCTTGTTTTTGGCCCCTAATTTCTAAACGTTTGGGGCAGTTATCCCAAAAATTCAATCCCAGCCTTCCCTTTGTGTAGTGATACATTGCATTACATTTTAGAGATCCATACACTGAAACACAAGTTATTGTCTGAAACTAGAAAATTGCTTGTTTTTGCCCCTTTTGGCCCCTAATTCCTGAACCTTTGGGGCAATTACCCCAAACTCAATCCCAGCCTTCCCTTTGTGATATGGAACCTTGTGGTACAATTTCAGAAAGATCCATACACTTACTAACACACAAGTTATTGTCTGGAAACTAGAAATTTTTATTTTGACCCTTTTGGGCCCGTAATTCCTAAACTGTTAGAACCATAACCCCAAAATCAGTCTCAACCTTCCTTTTGTGGTTTCAAACCTTGTGTTTAAATTTCATAGATATCCATTAACTTAAACTAAAGTTATTATCTGAAACCAAGTGTCTTTGGACGATGCTGACGACAACGTCGTGATACCAATATACGACCACAACATTTTTTGCTGTCGTATAAAACTGATTATTTGCGTGAATTTTCTAAGTCCAAGGACTACATGTACATACATGTAGCTCTGCAAAATAAAACATCTGAAGTTTTTTTCTGAACAGAATATATATTGAACTTGATCTGTAAACTTGTCATAATCTATATATAACATGTATAAGGGTGAGGTTGGGATTCCCTAACATGTTTAACCCCGCCACATTCTGTATGATGTGCCGGTCCCAATTCAGGAGCCTGTAATTCAGTGGTTGTCTTTTGTTGCTTTGTAACATATTTGTTTTCGTTCTTTTTTGTACATTAATGAGGGTGGTAAAGGGTTATTTTGGTGCAACGTGTTTTGCCATTTTATTTCATGTGCAGCCGTGAAAAGGGCTCGTTATTCACTGTGTTTCGTGAAATCGGTAAAAAGATCAACATGCAAAATTTTTTAAATTGTTTGTTCATCGTGAAATGGCAATTTTATTTCGCGTTTTTTTGTGCAGATACCCCCTTTACGCCCCTGATTAATTAGGCCATTAGTTTTCTTGTTCGAATCTTTTACATTTGTGATTTTGGGGCTTTTATAGCTGAGTATGTGGGCTTTGCTCATTGTTGAAGGCTGTGTCATTTGGTCTGTTGTGGAGAGATGTCTCATTGGCAATCAATTACACATCTTCTTTTTTTAAATTGTACCGTCTTGTTGTCGTTATTGATTCCTGCCATTTGCGAGTTCAAGACTTATGGGAACATTTCCCTCCCCTAGTTGGAAATCCCTTGGCCCTTGTGGTTGTTTTCTGTAATCTAAATATGTTTGAATAAAAAAAATCTACACAATTGTTTTCCTTCTGATATGACGTTAAATCTAATGTCAAAGTGAGGTACAGCCACCTGTATAAGAGTGTACACCAGATTAGGTATTTGAGCTGGCTTTCAGTTACTGCTAGCAAGTCTGGAAATTTGTCAGTGATTGTCTTGTGACATGTAATACATGTTTCAGTATGTGATAACTGCAAGTGTTTTGTTATCTATATAACTTAGAGTTAATCATAGATAAGATACATGTAATACAATGTAGTATCGGTTTGATTCATACACAAATAAAAAAAAGTGAAAATTTATACTGTATACATTACATGTAAGACTCAGTCAGAATTTATCATATCCATCTCCTTTATTCATAAAGAATTTTCAATCTGCCATTAAAGTAAAGTAATCTTTATTTACAGTCAGGTTGCTAACCGACTGATATTAATAAACAAAACATACATGTGTCTGGGAAGTTCAACACTAAAAGAATTCGATATGAGAAACTAAATGCTTTTGAAAAGATTTAAGTATCCATCTGAACATTGCAGTCAGGAGGGATTGGTGAATTCAATTGATTGAATGAATGAAAATAATGCAGGTAATCAACTAATAAGTTAGTAGTATAACTTTAGTTTAAAACACATTAACCTTATCTATTTTGATGAAGTAAAGTAAACAAACACTGAAACAGTTAATATTTTTCATAGATAATTTCTTCTTGTTCAAATTTTTATTGTTAAACAAATCGATAGCTTAAGACCCCATGACTTCGTGAATAATAGAAGGCAAGCTAAGTAACTGTTTACAAATAATAAAATATCTTATAATTCAACTGGAATTAGAAATTAGATGCGTACGGACCTATGGGGCGAACGTGTATAATTTGGGAGCGAACGGACACGATACAAAAGTCGAAGATGAAAACCATTCTCATTTAGTCATAGTCCGAGATTACTCTGACGTCCAACGGCTGTTTTGCCAGACAAGCTGGGGCCGTGGGACGTCAGAGCTCGTCCCATATCAAAAAGTGGATATTTGCCCGTCCAAAATAGATGCGCTGCTTCGTCGCTTCTGGTGCCAACGGACGGCCTTTGAATTATATAAATCGGGTATCAATTTGTTCATTTTTCATTTATCTTTTGATTTATGTAAGTTTCACCTACCTGCCACCCTTTATTTTCTCATATTTAGACAGTTTTCACAGTGACCCACCGATTCTGGCATTTTAACTTTCATTTTGAAAGATTGTCATGTGATCACGAGAAAAAAGTAAGGCACAATGGACTATGGGAAATGATGTATGCATATGACCCTAGGTCAATATGAATATATAATCTAACACCTCGCTCATTTACGATGCAAACAATGTAAATATCCGAGAGCTTCCGAATGTTATCGTGGTTGGCACTAAATGCTTAATACCGATCTCCTGTAAAGGAGGTGAAAAATCGTGGTTGGCTACTAAATGTTAAATATCGATCTCCTATAAAGGAGGTGTAAAAGTATAAATATTTGCATATTTGAGTCTCGAGGTCGCGAAATCTCTCGTAACTTGACGTCTATTTGAAAATAAAAGTAAAATGTCTGAATCGATGGGTCACTGTGTAAACTGTCTAAATATGAGAAAATAAAGGGTGGCAGGTAGGTGAAACTTACATAAATGAAGAGATAAATGAAAATGAACAAATTGATACCCGATTTATATAATTCCAAGGCCGTCCGTTGGCACCAGAAGCGACGAAGCAGCGCATCTACTTTGGACGGGCAAATATCCACTTTTTGATATGGGACGAGCTCTGACGTCTCACGGCCCCAGCTTGTCTGGCAAAACAGCCGTTGGACGTCAGAGTAATCTCGGACTAATTCAGTCATTGCAGATTTCTGTTTATTCCTGCACTATTAAATCATTTGTTTGAGTTACCTGTAGTATATCCTCGAGTATTCATAGCTCCTTGGTATTGTTTGTCTTGTTAAATTAACTGAAACAAATACTGCTGTTGTTGACAGTTGACAATCGGCTGTCGGCGTCCTTCTCTTCAAAACGCGTCATAATCTGTATCTTTCAAGCGTTTTAACAAACCGACTCGGACGACAGATTCACGGATATTGTTCTGATGTTCAAAGTATTTCTCCATGTGAAAATAGGTACCTGCTAGTTCCCCATTCTTAAGTTACTATACAAATCTTTGGAACATATAACAAATTATTTATATATATATCTCTATACATGTTTAACTTTAATTCAATGAGAAATAAACCAGCCTTGTCTAATTGGCAATCATTTACCACACATGCACTTATTAAAGCTTTCAAATAATATTTTACTATCAATCAATAATTTAACATACATAAAATTGAGAATGGAAATGGAGAACATGTCAATGAGACAACAACCCGACCAAAGAGCAGACAACAGCTGACTAATGCATCTGGGACACTATGTATATTAACATGATTAAAGACATTAAATTTATTTATTTTCAATAAAGTTTAAAAGATAATTAAAATATTTGAAAAGCTTACAGCTTTTTAAGTTTGGTGTAAATTTCCTGGTTTCAAGAATGTAACTTTTTTAATAACAAAGTGTAAATGTAACCATTCATTTTTCTGAATAAAAACATTAATCTAAGAATACAGGGACATTGTTTTGTAATTTTAAAATGTGTCCCAGTGCAACCATTGATAATGCAATCTTTCAATTTCAATGATTATAAAAAAATTTGCTTCTTGTAAAGATCTCATGTTATAAAAAGCAAAACAATAAATTGTAATATTCATGCAACTAAGTGTTAAACCTGGAATAACTAGTTCAATTTAACTATTAACATTTCCTGTCATTATCTACTGTTATGGACAGAATGCAACTTTTATTAACTTTGGAACTATTTAAACATGTTGATATAAAACATTTTTAAAAGTATATTCTGTTTTGAAACTCAAAATTAAGTTTAAGAAAGAGAAAAGAAATGCAGTTCATTTTAAACATTTTAAAGAAATACTTTTTATGTTTGAAATCAGAAGCAGATTTTAGGAGGAAAAAGGGGGGTATTTCACCACATTCCCACCTTTTGGAGACTTTTTACAAGTCTTCTCACTCTTTTTCACGATGCTGGACCCATGTCTGCCAATTATTGCAACTTTGCCCTTTTTTCTGTAACTATTTTCCATCATTGATTGAAAAAAAATTCCCATAATAATGGGGACACTCAAAATTTTACATTAACCTTTTTCCAGAGTTAAGGACAATCCTAAATAAACTACTTAAAATTTACCTTATATTTAATACCCAAAATTATCAAACTAAATAAAGATAAAGCTTTTACATGTTTTAGTTAAAATTTTCCCATTGATTGACAAACCCGGACAACTCATCAACTCATAAGGAAAATTGAGAAATCTTTTACATTATAAAAACAGTATGGAATATTTTTAAAGTATACAAATAAATAAATTGCTATCCAGTCAATACACATATAAACCCTGATATTATGATATTTATTTCTTCCTTATTTAGGTGAGGATCAAGTTATTAACATTCACCACTTTTATAATGCACGTTGAATCAAACATTTTGATATTTGTGAAAGCATAGCAGTTTTATACTGCACTTTCAATATACTTAAAAATTGATAAACATTCAAATTTACATTTATTGACTAACTATAGTATATATAAAATTCTTTTCTGTAAATATACTTACTTGTTTTTATTCATATGTCCTAATGTTAAACTTATGTGCAATTCAAATTGCTCACAATTTTCTTGACTTATAAGTTTGAGGAAAAGTTTTATGTACAGTAAAAAGGGAGATAACTCATGTTTGGAAGTAAATGATATATATATATATTATCCTTTCTTTTCTTTGCAATTATGGGAAGTAAAGAATCTATTACAGTAGCAGTAATCTATTTCACAAGTTGGGGTTACCTCCACATTTTTAAAAGTATAAAAGTGAAGAAGACATAAGATGTGTGAAAGTAATTAAATTTACAAATTAATAATTATAGAAATATTACTAGTAAATCAGTTAGTCCATCACTATAATATATGCATCTATGAATTTGAAATTCAAATAAGAGTTACACATGTATACAAAATTCCATTTTCATGACTCTACTAGAGATAAAATATAAACAGTGATACAAAATATAATTCAAGACCCAACATATTTTGTAGTTGCATCTAATCCACTATCAAGGGAGATAATTCATGCTTAAAAAGGATAAATATCAACCATTTACATTGGTTCTATGTCCTTCTTTATGTACATCTTGAGACACAAAGAATAACAGCTTTGAAATGATTCAATTTTGCAAAATTGAAATGAATAATAGTATGTGTAAAATTCAGGTGAATTTGTTTTCATATTGCAAAATTTAACTCAATAAATTTAAATTTCTCTTATGAACTCATGGTTTAATTCAGATAAAATGAAAATAAATTTCACAGGAGTTTTGATTCATGTTAATTTTATGTGAAATTGTTCACGTGAATTTAACGTGAATTTTTCACGTGAATTTAACATGAATATTTTCACGTGAATTTGACGTGAAATATTCACGTGAATTTCACGTGAAAATAGAATTTTAAATTAAATTGAGATTCCCAGGGAATATATGATACATATAATACAAGGTATGAGATGTTGACAAAATTTTTGATTTTCAGTTAATTTTTTATAACTTAGACACCATTTATATTTTTTCACGTGAAATTCACGTGAAATTTTTTACGTGAAATTCATGTGAAATAATTTCACGTGAAATTCACGTGAAAATTTAATGTGAATTTCACGTGAAATCTCTTCACGTGAAATTAACGTGAAAAGTTAACGTGAATTTCACGTGAAATCACTTCACGTGAAATTAACGTGAAATTCATGTGAAATTCACGTGAAATTCATGTGAAATTCACTTGAAATTCATGTGAAATTCACGTGAATGAGATTCACGTGAAATTCACGTGAGCAAAATTTGGCTGTGTACTATTGTTTTGTGTTGGTCTTTTTCTTTTTAGCCATGGCGTTGTCAGTATATTTTCGACTTATGAGTTTGAATGTCCCTCTGGTATCTTTTGCCTCTTTTTTTAAGAAATATGCAATGACAAATAAAAAGAACACTATACATGTAACATGTAGTAAAGATGATAAGGACCTATAATGTATACCTCAAGACCATCATGTAATATTTTTGAAGTTGATACGGAATATTTACCAACAGGGTCTTGGTATTCTTCTACATACCTTTCCAGAAAAAGGACGATATGTTCTTTGACGTAACCCTGTTTCATCAACATTCTGCTCAGACACTGATGACGTTTTATAAAGTCTGAGTATGTAATTTATATAAATACAAATCAATACTTGAAAAATTAAATTCATCAAGATAACGTTTTTCTATATGTTTTCAGAAACCATGGCGTTTCAACTGATAGACGTGACAGTTCTCATGACAATATTGATAACCCTTCAAGATGTCTGCTTCAGTAAAACTTCAGTGACATGTATGTTTCATTTTTATTATAAAAAGTCAACCGTTTTGAACATAGATTTTCAAGCATCATTTAAATACATTTATCAAGACACATACATGTCTAGTTAGTCGTCAATGATTCGTTTAAAATTGTTCTTGTTTATATTTCTATTGTTTAAGTGGACTGTGTAAGTACATTGTTGTTCAGGTGCCTGTGTGCATCAACGCAGACAGCTCATTTAATCAGCTTGCATAAACCAATTATTAAGAATATTTCATTGATGTATAATTAACAGTTGAGAAAAAAACTTGTAGTCGAAACGTGCATATGATGATGAGATTTGTTATCATTGCCACACAATTGACACATTAATGTTCCGGTTTAAATAAGATAGCGGGTGTCGTTTTTCTTTTTATTGATTTTTTTTTTTTTTTTTTAAATGTGAAGTGTGAATTGTATCGGTTTATCTTCTCTTTGCTCTTCCTATTTTTTTAAGCATCTATGAGCTTTATTAGTTAGACTTTTTGACAATTAAGAGCTTGACACAATGTGCAAGCTCACATTTTGTTCATTTTGGAGAAACTTGAACATTGTGGCAGATATTTGAATGCATGAAAATAAAGAGTAATCTACTTGTTTTCGAGAATCTAACAATTTCAAAGATGACATATTATATAGATACATGCCTTTTTGGATGAACGTATGTTTACCTCTATATGTTTTGGGATTTTTTGATACGTTGGATAGCTTTTGACGTGACCAATCATTTATTATTTGAATAAAGCGAGATTACATTCCGGGGAGTCATACCCCCAAGCCAAACAGAACTAACCTTTATTTAAAAAAAAGTCGATAGCAATTAAATCGCAGCTTGAAAGCAAACGATGGAATATTACAAATTATAAAATTCAGAGATTACAAAGTTGGTGTTACATAAAAATGTCCATCTAAGGTAACACATATGATGTTAATAAAAGCAAGTATCTTGACAAGTACAACGGGTATTACAGTTCAACGAATTATGCAATAGAGCTAGGAGAACGCTGTGATTTGTATGTACCCTGATAAAATTATCAATTATTAGCAGCATTTTGAATTAGTGTGATCAAAATTCATGCTAGATGTCGATCAGGCTGTCTGTTTTTCTCTATTACAAACGGATTGATTGAATGATTGTTAGTTGCTTTACGTCTATTATATAACGAAATGATGACAAATTATTGGATACAAAAGCCTTTGGTGAAATAATTCTAATTTTAATATAAACGAATCTCTGCATGCTTTGCAACATTGCAACATCTCTCTCTCTCCCTTTTGTTTATGCCTAAAATGTGCTTAATACTTGTATTTTATTTTTGCTAGATTCTTTTCCAAATGATGCATGTGATGCACCAACGTATGTTGTTGATAAAGACACCAAGGCTTTAATGAAGTTTGAAGGGGATTTAAGCCACCACGATTGTAGACAAATGTCGTTTACAACGCCCAAATCAGTTTTTTTTACAGATATCGCATGTCCGTAAGACAACTGCATTTTGACAGTCCTAAATGTCAAAGCATGCTTCAGTACAACATATTTGTCACCCATTACAGTTATGATATCAACAACTTCAAATTTAATAATGAGGTCATTTGAAGCATAGTAATATTTTGCCTAACACTTTGGATCTTTTGGTTATCGATTTTAGGGTTTGACACTCTTAACATGTAAAGTAAACTTTTAAACCCGATCAATTAAACCGTAGTTGTGATATTTATCATGTGCACACAATTGAAGTTCTGTTATTACTGGGAAGGACATAAAATAATGACTTAAAGTATTCCACTTCTCTCACGAACTTTTGAGAACAATTTACAATTACTTTGCATCATGTTAAACTGATTTAGAAAATTATGTAAGCGAATTCTTGATATTGATAACACTGTATATACATTATTGTAGACCGTCAATTAAAAACACACGATAACAAAGGGAGCAATACAAATCATAAGTCTAATTGAAACAGCCAACATCGCGGTCAAAAAGTGAAGAACGACGAAAGAATAGAAAAAAAAAAAAAAGTACACCACAAAAGATTGGGCAACATAAACCCATAAGCCATATTCAATGATTTTAGAATAGCAAATAGCAAAATTAAGTAATGATTAACAATCCGTAACAGCTACATTCACCCATCTATTTAGATAAAGCTGATAATAAATGTAATCTATCTCCATGTAACATTCAAACTCTATCAATCAATCTGATCTATGATGTCCTGTTTATGTCTTCTGTTTTTTTTTTTTTTTTTTTTTTTTTTAAGAAAAGGTATGGACTTAGAAACCTTTTTTAAATAATCTTGTAAAACATTCTTTCCAAAAGTTAAATGTTTTTTTAACATACAGGTACATGTAAAATACATTTAATACAAACAGGATTTTATAAGTGACATGTTGGCTTAAGAATCGTTTTAAATGTGCAGTTATTGCTATTCAATTATACTTTTTATTCATATTAAGTATATTTTATTTTAACACACTTTTATTAATTAGTAATTGGATGCAATATTAATTGATCAATTTCCTAGTTCCCAACAGATTTATACTTTTTCCGACCATTTTTTTTCAAAATCAACGTGTATATTGATTGATCTCATTTCTTAATTGGTTAAATTACAATTATGACGTCAAATGTTCTTGATGATCTCTAATGTTCATAAAATTTGACCATGCACCATGATGTCACATATACACACATGATTTTCCAGATCAGTGAAATATTTTGTCTGCATATCGTTTAAAAGTCATTACACCACCAAATCTCGTGCAATACGATATTTTCCACTCTCGATAGTTACATTTAATATATTCAAAAATATTGATACAAGCCTCGCGTTTTAAATTCTAAATGTCACTGCTTTAGATGGAAATTGGGAAAATGTTTGATAATATTTATAAATTGTATTTTGAACACTTTTCTGATTACTTTAAGATTAAAGGTAAAGGTTGCGATAGGGATTCGTACCCTTACCTCTTTCTTTCGAGTTGGATATACTATGTCGATTATGTTTCCTTCGAAGTAGAGAAAAAATGATAAACAAAATGATGGATACAACAAACAGATCGAAAGACCACATGTAGACTTTATACCTGACAAACTAAATGATACTTTTACGTTTGCAATTGAAACAAGAGTGGAATACCATTGTAAGTATATTCATATATACTTTAAGCTTTTGTATACAACTTACAAATCACTATGAATATGCAAATTCATTTTTTTCGTTTGTCATGTGCACAGCCGATTTTGTTTAACACACAGAAACAAAGCAATTTGAATGGTGTACTTTTTCAGTTTACAATTACAATTACAACTAGATTTGCCATTGCGAGCAATTTCGGATGGCACCTTTTCCATTGCCACGGGTACAGCAGTCATTTTGAAAATTCTAAAGTCAAAGGACACATCTATACATGTCAGTTAACATTTCTGTGAAGTTTCATTAAGCTTAGAACATTTTGAAAATTTTGACTATTTAACTGTTTCCTTGAAACGGCCGCCATTTTGGAAATTCAAAGTTTAATCGAACATCAGCATATGCCTATCAATATTTGTTTGAAGTTTCATTTACTTTGCAGCATTTTTTGGGGGCATTTTTGCTGTTTCCATGGTAACAGTGGTCCTTTTGGACCATTTCAATGTCTATTGCACAACTTCACATAGTGGTTCACATTATGGTATAGTTCATTCAACATTGGTCCATTCAATTCCGAGAACTAACTACAAAAAAATGTAGCGTGGACAAAATGTGTGGAAGAATAAAAATTAGAAAAAAAAACGTAGAATGACAATTTGTCGATCCAACTCCGTTGAGGGTGCCATAAAATACGGTTGGATAAAATAAAATAGAGAATGGAAATGGGGAATATGTCAAAGAGACAACATCCCGACTTTTAGTGTCTTCATTTTTTATAATTACTAGTTATGTAAAATAAAATGATTTTTTTTCTAATTTGATTTATTTTTCAAAAAGACGATGTTATTGCTGGTGTATCAGGTGGAGTTGCTGGATTTTTGGTCATAAGTGGATTGATTATTTATTGGTGCATCTGTTGTCGTCAGAGAAAACGACGAAGAGGTAGATACTGTTGCGCATGTCTTACACACAAACCAGGAAACATTAGTAAGTCTTTGACCTTTTTTATTCAATACAGGGTGAATATAGACAACGCATAGCAATGTTATGAGTTGGTTTTCTGAAAATGTCCCTCATTTTATACATATTCCAGCTTATGAAATAAAACTTGTCAAACACAATGTTGCTGGTTTCTTACTTTATCATACTTTGTCAGTCATAATACTGTGTGAGTAAATCGATATAAATATGTGTATGCACTTATTTGACCACAGTTTGTAAATAAACTGAAGAAAACGTGTATAGATATTTTAAAGTTTATTTGCATTTCTATCTTTTTTTAATTATATAAGCTTTACGTAAAATTGTACGAAATTAGCACAGATCTGATTCAATGTTTGATAATACATTTATATTTAATTTCATATATACATGTACAATGTTTGTGTATATAGATGCAGGAGGTCTCTCGACAGAGTGTTCCGTTAATGAACTATTGTTATGTTCCTGTATCTTGTGTAGACCTAAATTCCAGAAAGAAAGTGTACAGGGATCAGATTCACTTGACAAGGGTATGTGTTTTATATAGTTAAGCTGTATTTGTTTTTATTTAAATGATATACACATCTGAGCTCCTATATCATGTATATCAAAGTTGCAATTTTCGTAATTGACATATTTGTCAACTAAAGTTAAATTGAAATGAAAATGTATGCATTCGACTTGTTCTTTTATTGTAAAAACGTTATGATGACTAAACTGATAAGAGGGTCTATTCACTCTGCAGCTGTTCAATTAACGACAATCATTCTGACCTCAAGCCAGCTAATCCAGTCGATCTTGATGTTTATTAGTGTATCATGATTGCCTATTAGACCGGCTAAATACAAAAATACAAAGTTGTAAAAACAACAGATCAACAGCGGCTTTCTACAATGTACATCATCACCTATGATTGGTACTAGGATGACAACAAGTGAATCATTAAAAGGATAATACCAAAGGCCTGATGAAAATTAACAGCATATGAAAATAAATTGTGACAGTTAACAAACAACGATAGCCACTGGATTGAACATTCTTAGTGTTGGACAGCCATTTAATCATTCTCAGACTTGTTAAAGTGTTGTAAGAATGATATTCAAGATAAGATTACACTGTATAAATATGATGGAAAAGGTATGACGCATCAGATAGATAATGAGCAACAGATAACAAAAAAAAAAAAAAAAAGGAAAAAAAATACAAAATATTAAAAACACAAATAATTGTGTTCTGCAGTTTTAAGTTCCTTGTGTTTAACTGAAAAGTAATACGAAATTTAGTCATTACTTTCAGATTTGACACATGTTTGAGTTTTATTGATAGTGACTGCATTGGGGATGTCGAATGATAATGCACAAGAACCGTATGCTTATTATTTTCCACTCTGGAGATTTAACGTATTAAACAAAGGTTTACAGTGTTCTGGTTTCTGTTCGGGTACTTTTGGAATGAATCAGAAGTTTAGAACCAAAGAGCACAAAGAAGGAATCGCATATTAAACACACAACGTAAACAGGAGTAGAAATAAGCTAACACAAAGTATTCAATCATGTGTCTTTAATAGGTTATAATTCTATTATATCTTATAAATAATATCAACTACTTATTTTTTTAGTTGAACCTGATGACAGCAAAACTGATATGTATAAGGAAGCGGAATCTGTAAATGGTCTTACAGAAGAAACCACAGCTCCACTTATTCAGTGTGAATAAGATGGCGATAGACATATCTTGTCCGATTGCAAATATCATTGAAACTGTTATGCCTGAATAACAGCAAATAAACAATGTGTATTTTTATTTGTCTTGTTTGATCAACATAATTGTCATTACATTTTTAAGATACATTTTATTCGAAAGGGCTTCAAAGTGCATGCCACAGGAATTGATATCTTATTATGGTTTAATATTTACTTTTCTTATTATTTCCACAACGGAAATAAATGTAAATGATGAAATCACAAAAAAAAAATGAATCTTTTCATAAAATTTCACTGTAAATAATGTCATTTATTAAACAAAAAATATGTATTTGAAAACTATTTTCCCACAACTTAACCCCATAAAATAGTACCAGGTTAATTAAAAACAACACTTAACTGTGGTAGTCTATCGTCCAGTCCGATAATATTTTATTCATCTGTTTAATAAACTGCAACTTTAGTTTATGTTCAGGCTAGTAAGGTTGTCATTAATGATAAATCATTACGTTTAGATCAGTGTTTCCTATTTATTATTTAATGTTATTCTGTTAAGTAATTTGATCTTGTAAATAAACATTAAGATTGTTTTGAAATTGTATTGACTTTATAAAAAAAGAAGTAAAACTGAAGTCGAAAGAAACGAAATTTCAGAAGATTGTGGTAATTTTCATATTGGTTTTTATTACAAACTATTTAATTCAAGGAATAAATCTATTTCATTTAATTCAATTCATACAACGACAAGTTAAAAGCAACAGTAGTTTATCGATATTTATATATCTCATGATCAAAACATGTCTCAAATCTAGGTACACCACAAAAACTATGGGAAACGTATGAACTTCAAATGAAACTTGATCGAGTGTGTCGACAGGGTAAGATTCTCATGCTATACATCCATCAACCACCGTTCAAACCCAAACTAAGTCAAACTATCACAATAAAAAAGGACACAATCTGCAAACTTACGTATCAGACAACTATTCTGATATCTAAAGATTATAAAAGATCACGAAACTTGTCCTTAGTGAGTTTAGACACAAGCACATAGTATTGGTCAACCAATTCGTCATGGTGCCTGTAAACCTATACAGTGTCGATTCCAGCTGTTCTTCTTCATATCTCTGTTGGAGCAATTTTTGTGTCAGAAACACTTATGTTAATGCAATTAGTATAACGCTACGTTTAAACTGAAATATGTTAACGACTTTAAATGCGAAAGATCTTATATTATTGCATGTTGAGTTGTTTAAATCCGATACAACGATTAAGAAGACAAATCAAGTAATCACACAAAAACTGAAGGTATCGCATGATCTCCAAAACAAAACAACTATCTGCATTCACAGATATACAGCAAAACCTTGGTGATAAAAATGATTAGATACGGCAACTAAACCGGAACACTGAACGTGTTACGAATTTACAGGTTATTCACATTTTTATCATAGTCTAATGGTATAAAACAATTATAAATGTTCCAACTAAGTGTCTCTTATAGCGTATTTGCATTTCCACGATTTATCTCGACATCACGTCCTTGATTATTGTAGTTTTAATGTATATGCTTCCCTTTCATTTTTTATATGTCCTGTGTAGTTTTTAAAATAGGTCTGGCCCTTCAAGTATTTTAAGTTTTGGTACCTTTTCAGTAGTCCTTGTTTTGCACCACGTATTTCATGGTAATCCTCTTGGTCTGGGTTTTAAACAAGATTGAACAGTATTATGAGGTGACTCAAAATTTTGTTTCACTGTTTGTTTCATTTATTTTACTACGGCCATTGTCAGGTTCTTAATTGTATTAAGATCAATTTCTAGAAAGTCAAGAATTTTACTAATATATTAAGTATGTTTGACGTGTCTATTTTTCTCTTCTTCTGCTTCCGATCATAATGCACCAAACATGATGATATGATATGACTTCATTCTCAAGTTTCCTAACTTAAGCCGTGCTTTTGGCACAAAACCAACGCAAGTATGGAGATTCTAAATGGTCCTTGTAATAGTTTCAAACATACATATAGGTTGCATAAATAAAATTTACAGGACTCAAACTGCGCTGTTTTGTCATCTATCACTACGAATACCTCCTGGTATGACTTACAAGACCAATCTCATTCCAAATATCTTTACCTGTTTCCTTTGTTTCGAATTCGAATTAATAAATTTAAAAATGATGCGATTCTGTTTTATTATTTCTATGAATTTTTCTAGAAATAAAAATAACAAATTTGTTTACACTCACTTTAAAACAATCAAGTTCAAACGTATCATCTTGTTGAGCAATATTTACAATGGGTGTGACATTGAATTGTTTTTAGATTGTTTTTCATCAATATTTGTAATGCATGCAAAGCAGGAGACACTTTCTATGACAATGCAACCAGTTTTGCTCCTCCTTGAGTTCATGCCAGTCCTTTAAATTTTGTGTGTTACCTTAATTAATTTTGTAAAGGTC
This sequence comes from Mytilus coruscus, assembly GCA_017311375.1. NCBI lineage: Eukaryota > Metazoa > Mollusca > Bivalvia > Mytilida > Mytilidae > Mytilus > Mytilus coruscus. Next base: position 24,425,989 of record CM029608.1, on the reverse strand, counting down.
GAGAAGGGAGGGGAAATGTCTAACCTATACCTATAGAATAATTTGCCAAAATGTAGTTTATACCATGCATTAATAATATATAAGATAGAATATGAGACATAGAGCTTGTAGAAAGGTACAGGTTGTGCAAAATTGTTAGATTTTAGATTTTGTATAGATTTTTGTGATAGAAAGTAAAGTAAACGATCGAACTTTAATATAAAGTATGAGAGGATAGCTCTTATACACAGAATAAAAATAAAAAAGGGGTCACAGTCGTAATCTCTAGCTGCAAACACTCGTAAACTCCTAACGTATTCCTGTATAAAAGATGCATAATACTAGTTATCTCCCCTCATATATCAAATTTGAAAAACAGCGGTGAAACAATCTTTAAAAATACCGAACGAAAAGTATTATATATAATATTCTTTTAATCATTCTATGACTGTATACAACAGAAAATGGACATTAAATATGTTATATGAATTTATTATACTTCATGTCAAGATGTCATATTTTGATTGGTTGACAAGAGGGAGACAATTTACTCTATCCCATGGCAAATACTCTATTACCCTTCACGGAGACGCTTGATCAAGTGTGCGCTTTAATAAATACGGATGATTGTTATGTACAGGACGTCATAGTTTATTACTTTGAATTTGAAATTTAATAGACAGTAATAACAGAACATTCAGTATAATAAATTAAATAACACATATCTGAGAGGGTGATAGAGCAGATTGTTACCCCTCGAAAAGACATTGTCAACCTTGGGTTTGCCTCAGTTTACAATGTTTTCTCGGGATAACAATCTGCTCTATCATCCTCTCAGCTAGGTGTTATTTATATAATATTGTATATACATGTCTTCTTATTCATCATACTTATCTTCGTAGACTTTCTGCACCTCTTGACAATGAACGAATCATTGTGATCAACATTGCCTTGGGTATTAAATGAATATTGAAATTGGCTTCCTTTTAGTGACTGTTACCTTTATCAACGATATTTTTAACTTTCAATAAACAAACTATTCGCGTATATTTCAATATAATTAGCTTATTCGTTATCTTGGATTTACATTTCGACGTATTGATTTTGTACAGGCAAACATTTCAGCATTACATGTATACTAAAGATACAGGCAAAAGTAGCGAATTATATTTTTAATACAATTAACAAGGAAATGCGGCTTTATCAATTTCTCATTAGTTGTTTTAATTGTCAGAATAATTCTTTTTCATCAAAGTTGTAAGAAACTGATTAATAGATGTTGATTATATGTAAAAAGTTATAGAGGTAAATATAAAATATACAAGAATGTAGAATGCGAGTCTAAGTTATCTCGTGTAAAATTCTTCCATGGTTTAACCTCAATCACATTTACTTAAACCAATTAACTTATTTGACACGATTTGAATATACAACTTGTCGTCCATCTCTAATTCTTCAAGACTTCACACAACATTACATGACTGTTTTTGTATCTCATAATCTCTATATTATATATTAGTCATTTCTTACTTTCGAAAATCATTAGAATACGTTAAACTTTTCGAATGCCTCATAAAACAGCTAATAAGGCAAAAAATAGAAGCTTTTGTGTTTTGCAATTTTGAAGTTTCCTTCCGCTTTATTAGATAAACCAAAATACTATGTCAAGGAAGCGCTTGTTATTCAAAAATATAAAACACATAGTCATTTTGGATTTAAAGGACAATAATAATTCCTCATTCGACTTAATTATTTTTTTTAAATATATGAAATCCCAAAAGTTGACTGGGGTAGAAGTTGTGTCATCCTTAGGTCTTTTTTCCGACCGGTATAAAAACACTCGCAAAAGTGCGGCGTCGATTTGGCTATGTAAGATGTATAAATTCGCAGCCACGTCCGATCATGATGAGAAAGTTAAGTCCTGTTCCTCTTGAAACTAGGTTGTCAAAAACTCTGAACGGTAGGAACCCTTGCAACAACTCTTTGAGGGGATCGTAGGACCTATTGTTAGTCCTTATTTATGTCCTTATCGAATATATTCTATTTATTCTAGTGAAATTCCACATTTTCCACTCTATATCTCGTTTAACCACTCTATTACAGGACATGTCTATTGTAATAATTGTTAATGTATTTCGTCCTGAACATACATGCTATATTTGCCACTGGACGTAATACTTACAACAACCATACAATCAATCAATCACATAATTGAACATTCATTTGAATTCAATGATTCCACAAGTGAACTGATTGAATATAAGGGCATGTGTAAATCATCAGCACTGTAAGAATACTGATTTAAAAAAGCTGATACTGCTGTAACTAAATTGAGAAATATAATCTGCGAATCAAAAACACATAACCAAAAAGACTGGTCTAGACATTCTGTTGTTGATATTTCTCATTTAAATGTGACAATTCACATTTCAAAGTTGACATTACTCAGCTCCCAGTTCAAAGCCAGCATTTCCCACATCTTAGTTAGAACTAAAAATGTCAAGTATTCAAGTAATTTCTATTAAATGAAAATGAACAATTTAAAACTAGAATGTCCTTGCTAGTATTTTTATACTTTTCACAGGCGGGTTTTGTTTAGTCTTTATCGATTTGGGGGTAATGCGTTATGTGCACATGAAATATAAGTTGGTCAAAACAAATTGAAAGTAGGCATTGATTATGAAAAGATAAATGCAGTGGTTTGATTTACATTCATTGTGTTTTTCCATTTGATTAGAATATGTTTGATTATTATATAGTGTAACTTTATTTATATAATAAAGAACAGTACATTTGACCACAGGCAAAAAAAAAAAATTTCCACCCACCTATTGAAATAACAAATCAACACATTCACTGTATCTATCAACACATTACACAAATAAACACATTTCTTGCCTTGAACTGACTAATACATATAATAGATAAAACAACAATAATGTTCGTTTCAAGGCAGGACACAAATATGGAGAGCTTAGCGGTTGCAACAACAAGAACCACAAATAAACGATAACCTGTAGCAGTACCTATTTTACAGAACTTTTCATTTTTCGAAACTCTAAGGATTTTCTACCAAAGGAGTAGATTTTTCAAACTTAATTTGGGAAACTTTTCGTACTTTTTGGTCCTTAATGCTAATCAGCTTGATACTTTATTTGACCTGTTTAACTGTGCTGATTCGATCAATAGGAACGGGGACCAAGTTATTTGCTCCATTGAAACGCATTGAAAATCATAGTAAATAAATGGGGTGCTGTTCAATAAGTAATTTTGATAGTCACCTTGGGACTTCTGTTTCATGTTAGGCATTGGTTTCGAAGTTTCTAAGTACAATCGTAGTGCCTCATGACCTGCATTTCGTTGCAAAATGTTGTTTTGATTAACAACAGGGTCAGTTAGTCTACTTCCGGGGAAGAATAAAGGCTAGAATTTAGGCAATTTACTCTATGTACTGACGCCAGAATACATTTAAACCAATCAACATCTTTACAGAAATTCAAACTAGAAAGCCTCCCCTTTCAAATAAATCTACATTCAGTTACAGAACTTGTGGAATAATAACACTACACAATTTTAAATAAAAGTTATATTTTTTTAAGAACTACATTCGTGGGTACTAAACTGGTTGCCGTAACTGGGATCCTATTCCATCACCGATGAGTCTTTTGTAGAACATACATTGTCATTTCGATCAAGTAATTTATGTAGCGTTATCAATAGGTTTAATCCACCATTTTGTTCATAAGGAAATGTCTGTACGAAGTCTGGAATATGACAGTGTTATCGAAACCGTGAAAAAAATCGTCCATACTCAAATGACTCCCAAGATCTTTATAAAAAAAACCTCAGAATCCGGTAGTCATTTTTTACCTGCGTCGCTGAAGGCGAAAGCAGGTCTAGTAACCGCTCGACCCTGTCCGTCCGTCCGTCCATCAGTCCGAAAGACCTTTGGTAGAAAACTTTCCTCAAAATATTCTTTCTTGGTTTCTATAGAAGGAAATTATTTTATATTTTGTCTGTAGAATAATAATATGAGTTGCAGCGTGTAAGCAACTTTTACATCTGCCGTGCAGCTACTTCCTGTTTGCCGACAGTTTGACATTTGACAAGACGCATTGCACAAGAAAAATTTCGTCCAAGTTTTCTTGGCTTGTATTAAAAAGAGTGAATTCATATTTAGTCTACAGCTTCATAATAATGAGTCGTAGCGTGAAAGAAAGTTTAACATCAGCCATGCAGCCACTACCTGCTTTCCAATAGTTTGAAATTTTACAATTCTCATTGTAAAATGAAAATTCTCGTCGATTTTTTTTGCCTTCAGTGAACGGGAATTATCAGTTATGCTTCAGTAAACTTCCAGCCTCAATCAATTACATTCAACGACGCAGGAACAGACCCGGTGTTGGTCTTGTTTAATTTGAAAAGATAGATTGTAAAATTCCAACTATTTTAGTACATCTATTTTTGCATTACAACAGAGTCTGACGAATGGTTTAAATTATATACTCGACACAAAGATGTTCATTGATAGTGGTGTTGTGTTTTTTTTTCGTTTATTTTTGATTTTTTTACAACCAAAAAAGTGGACAGAAGTATTTGACCAATTCAATAAAAAAAAAAAAAAAAAAAAAATTAAAAAAATAAAATATACCAAACGGAAAGTATAATGCCACTAAAAAAAAGTTTTTAAACACCCACCCGCCGTATCCCCCCATTCTCTTTTAAAAAATGGAAAATGTATGTCTTAGCATAGAAATTTAATATTGTCAACATGCTCCTTAATTGATCGCCCTTTCTTAACACTAAGTCTTGCTGAATATAATTTTGAACTGTCTGTACCTAGCCAACGTCAATTGCGTTTTTTTTTTTCATGTCTCATGAACAAATTTAATAAATGGTGTTTTTCAATTCTATCATATGCCGTACATTTACAGCATGTTCCACCTGGATAACACCATGTGCAATAATTAATGTGTACACATTACTATATTATTTCTTAAAAGTCCACGTTGTTCAGCTATACAAAATCATTATAGGAGTTAGACTTCGTTTTAGAACGACGGTTTATAATTACACTTTGAGACGACCCAAGATATAGATGCTACCTGTAAGTGTAATTGTAAGTCTAATCGTAGGTGTATGTCAGTTTCCACAAGTGTCTAATAAGGCGACAGTAAGAAATACCACAATGAAAAAAAAAAAAGATTAATCAGATATAACATGTAACAGCAAAAAACATCAAAATACCTTACGCACTATTAAACATATTTTTTGTGACAACATTTCAATTTAACTGCACAGTGTTAAAAATTCCAAAAAAATAGATATCCGTTTTGCCAATAAGGCATCTGAAAGGCAACAAAATAATGCAATAAATAAAGAAAATTCAGATATTACATGAAACACTATAAACATCAGATTACCTTATGCAAAGTGAAGCAAAAATAAAACATTTCAATTTAACTATACAGTGACGAAAAATTAAAAACATTCCTTTTATTTTTGCCTTCTTACATCTTCACTATATTTGTTTTGTGTGGCCTATTATACATGTTTACATTGTGTGCAAAATAAAATACATTGTGTTACAACTATGCAGTTTAGAAATCACTGGAACAATCATTGATACTAATGGAATGATTACAACTTTCTATTTCACTTACATAACGTTTCCAGAATGATCATAACAAAAGATGCGTAATTTATATTTCTAGCGTTGTCTAGAAATTTCCGTTTGAGTATTTGAATGCAGACCCAAAAGTTAGTTGAATATAGAGATTTAGACAGACATAGATAGACATGGACATAGATATACTTAGACATCGAAAGACATCAACATTCTCAGCAGTTGGATTGACACTTTTATTTACAAACTACATCATACTAGATTGTGACCAATTGGATATAATATTTTGTGGATTCCGAGAAGATTTCCAGATAAAGAAAAGATAAAAGATTGGAATCATTTCCACTTGTATTTTTGTCCATCTGATGAGTTAAGCCTTTTTCAACTAATTTTTATAGTTCGTTCTTATGTTGTACTGTTATATCACTGTCCCAGGTTAGGGGAAGGGTTGGGATCCCGCTAACATGTTTAACCCCGCCACATTATGTATGTATGTGCCTGTCCCAAGTCAGGAGCCTGTAATTCAGTGGTTGTCGTTTGTTTATGTGTTACATATTTGTTTTCGTTCATTTTGTACAGAAATAAGGCCGTTAGTTTTCTCGTTTGAATTGTTTTACATTGTCATTTCGGGGCCTTTTATAGCTGACTATGCGGTATGGGCTTTGCTCATTGTTGAAGGCCGTACGGTGACCTATAGTTGTTAATTTCTGTGTCATTTTGGTCTCTTGCGGACAGTTGTCTCATTGGCAATCATACCACATCTTCCTTTTATATGGACATATATTTTGACAGTTAAGTTGACATTTCTTTTTATGTAATACTTCTTGTAAACTTGTGTATAATAAATCTTGTTAAATTTTATTATTGATTTGTGTCTTTTGTTGGCTACAATTAAAAGTCGATTTTTCTGTTCATAACAACTAATCTAATAAGTCATTTTAGCAACTTAATCCCACAAAAAGGTTTTACTGGATATCTTCTTACACTCGCATAAGTACAGGTGCTGAAGATATTGAGTTACTACAATGGCACTAACTGTTCAGAGTAAGTTTTAAACTTTGATTTTTTTGCCTATAAGGCAACAGCACGGGTCACCCTACTTGACCCAAAGACAACAAAATAATGCAAGAAATGCAAGGTTCAGCACATTTTTGTGATTTAAATCATTTCAATTTAACTACACAGTGACCAAAATTCGTTCTGTTTGTGCCTCATTATAACTTCACTACAATGTCATTGACTGTTCAGACTAAGTTCATATATGATTTACACCTCATTTAGATGGATGGCATGATTGGTGGAATAACAGGTGGCATTGTTGGGTGTGTGTTCTCACAGGAGTGGAAATCTATTTGTGTATCTATTGTCGCCGTAGGAAACGACTAACAGGAAGATACTGTGGCACTTGTCCCACATACGTACCTAGTTGCTTGAGTAAGTTTCGTTATTCTTCCTGAATTATGGTGTGCAGGTAAACGATAAAGAAATATTATTCAAACAATCAATGCAATCATTCTACTAAGAAAAATACGCTTTTCGCCTTCGGCTATTTCCCGCAATTCTTATTTTTATATAAACAAATTGAGGAAAGAAAAACAGTCACACGAATTGCATGAATTCAATTAGAGTAAACTAGGTTTACAAACACATATAAAATAATATTAGACTAACATTTATTTTTTATCAAGTTCACTTGTTTGCTTTAAAACTAGAGTAATAACGATCAATTGGTTTGCAATAGTTACTGTTTGTTGCAGACCTGTCGTCTCCTTGAAAAATGCATCATCATGCGTTATCTATATAAAAAAAATGAAAACTACCGAATCAAAATTGAAATATTGCGCCCAAAATATAATTTACACTATGGCTTTCCCGTTACGTCTGATTGCTCTGAAAACAAAAATGCACCAAACGTAGCAAACTATATTGCAGTTGTAAAAAAGTTGTATCGAATTCAAACTGTAAAGCAAATGACTCAATCGAAATTATATTGATGGCGAACAAATTTTCACATTTTTCAACATTGAAAAAGCATGTGATAGTTATGCTGCAAAGATTCGAAATAACCTAAACTCATTTGTTTCGTAAGAAAGACAACGGGTGACAATAAGATACTTGAATTTCTGTTTATTGTCAGTTCAAACTGAAAAGGTCTTAATGATCGTCTAAAATATACAAGACTACTGTTTCATGCATTTTAACATAATTTCAGAGTTCATGAAAAAGGGGATAGTCCAAGGTATCTCAGCAGAATTAGCTGTGGCTGGATATTATTGTGTTCCTGCGTACTATGTAGACAACACAATTGTAAACAACAGGAACAAGATCAATATGAAAAAGGTATGCAGCCATTGAATGGCGTAATCTTCATTTTAAAACCTATATTGTGTAATAGAGTTAAAGTGTAAACGGCCAATTTACACCATCCAAGTACTTTACGGGATAAACAATGCAAATAATGATTATGCATATGGTGGAAACAGGTTCTTTTGACTCATGTATCAAACACAATTCTTGCATACATAATGATATGAAAGAGAGAGGTACAAACTTACAAACATGTTGGATCCACTCTATAATTTGTGTACTAGGGTTTGGATTTAAATGTTTTGGCCTCGAAATATCTCTGAAGAGTAATACGCATCAGGTGCATTACCATTGGTACCACTAATGTTATTACAAGATATCCTTCATCATTTCAATTAACTTAGGCAATCGTATATTACCAACAGAGACATCTCTAGTCAACTTGAAATTTTCAAAATATGGAAAACAAATACCATAGGAAGCTACAATTGTCCAAAAGTGACATCTTTATCATACAAATCATTGAGATACAGCAAATGTGGAAGATCTTGCATTTTCAATAATACATACAATAAGAACACGATCAAATGCAGACTACACAATACATAAAAAGAAAGAGCCATTGTGAATGTTAAGATGTTTTGTATTATTGCTGCCTACAACTGCAAAGAGGTGAACGTTGTTGACGCAATACTAATCATCTCCCATAAAAAATGACTCAGTGAACAGATTTTTTTTTATACATATATATACGTTAATTTATCTACCATAATCATGATAATGATATTTCTCTCTGTTGTTTCGCAGTTAACTGGTCCGTATCATTAATCTACAATACTACATAGAATACAATGTACAACCATTGTTAATAACACAATCACTGGTTAATAATATAATTGATCGATGTTAAGTTCTGCAATTGTTTTCTTATTTATCTTTATAGTTACTATGGAAACTGATTACTCCTCAACTAATTCAGACAACAAATGGTAAACCGTCACGGGCTTAAATGATCCGGACACAGCTCCATTGTGTGACAGTTGAAACGGCAGATAGCTAAGGATATAGAAAAAAAAAAACCTGAAGTGCTTCCAATAAGAAATCATCTATTATAGCTGTGTATTTTATATATTTTTTAAAACTGTACATAGAACCTTGATAAATGCTTATTAATATTTGAGAAATTTAAAATTTGAATTGATTAGGATAATTGCTGTGGTAATGTGTTTTGTTGTTGTTAAAAAAATGCTAGAATAGAATATTTTATATGCATATTTATATTTTTTTAAGAAAAACAGTACAATTGATCAAGAGCTAACTATATTTCGTTTTTACAATAAAAAAGACAAATCAACACAATATAAAAAGAGGAGGAACGAAAGGTCGTATCAGACAACATAAATCTATTGACATTTTCGAAGTCTTAACACCCCAAAAAAAAAAACATAAGCGGTAGTTTGTACTTGCTGTATACGTACGGTTTTGTTTAAACTATCTGTTGTAACCAAAATAGTCGTTTTATCTAAAATTCTGGCGATTGTTCAATTTTCGTTATCTAAATCCATATAACATTTTTGAAACAAATAGGTTTAAAATCCTCATGTACAGTCCCGAAAGTGTGAATTTTTTTTAAAGCTGTGACAGTCATAATTAAACATGCTTAATTAAGTCCTCTTTTTTCTTTATGTCTTTGAAGTCGTCATTTGTAAATCTTTTTTATTTTTCTTAAACGTAGGACAATTGCAGAAGCACGACGTGAATTCCGATTTCACGTGCACATAACACAACATATCCGAGGGAATATGAATTCCCAACGAACAAATTACGAAATAGTTTGTGTTTTAGAGGTGGCAAAACTCAAATAAGGCATTATACCCATTGTTCTATGTGAAATCGTGGTCAAATATGACCAATGCAATGTTCCACTTAGCGCTGCTAATTTGACATTCTCTTTTTTTTTTCGAATTGATCTGGATTAAATGCGACTTGCCATAATCAACATTACGGGTGCAACTTGTGGAACAGAAACTGTTGGCTGAGTGTTTTGTATAGTTTTTGTTGATTGTTGCCCATCGTTTGGTTATGATGTTGTCAGTTTTTAATAAGTGTAGCCTCCAAGGATACTATCAAACAACAAGCTTTTGAATGAGTTGGAATCATTGGAAATAGTAAGGTGTGTCTTCTTCAGGGCATATATTGCCACCAAAACAGTTTCGCATTTCCTTTATGAATGTTTTGGTTTTGAGTGTCGTTATTGATTTGGCCTTCTAAAAACAGGTGGAAGATCGGAAGATATGAAGGGTACATACAAAATGTATGCGTCGAAGAGAAACTGATATTCCCATGGCAAATAAAAACCGAAAGGCGACTAAAAGACAAACAATTGATTACATCCACTTCATTTGGGTGGATACTTGTCTCAAAGTAAATCATACAACATCTCCTATTTTTTTTTTTTTTTTTTAAGTCTACATTACACTACGGAGAAGAAATAACTATTGTACAATACATATCAAATATCAGGTTCTCGGGAAGGGTTAGCCTAGAACATACGAATAAGGAAACAAATGAGCAAGAGTTGCTAAAACCTTGATCTGTATGTTGTCGTTGATAAAATGCCACAGTTTACATGATCATTGAATTTGATTTAATGAGTCAGAAATGACGAGCAAAATAATGTAATTTATAAATCAAAAATTTGCTCTCTAAGAACCATCTTAAAATGTGTAGAGAATACCTGTACTCTCCTAGTCCTCAATGTTTTTGGTTACTGTAAATAATCTTGGTCCGACGTATAGGCCTATGACTAACTTGATGACAATGTATAAGAAATTTGTATCTGTATTACTTATGATTTAAAATATAAAGAAAAAATACACGGAGACTGTCAGTTAACGAAACTTTAATGTTTACCAGAATATACAAAAATTGCTTCCCAGAAAAATAAAGGAACAAATATTGGGAAAATAGCAATAGAGGAATTAGAGCTTATGAGCCAACAACGCTCATTAATTTGGCAAAGAGGGTTCGACACTATAATTGTTTTAAGCATCCTACTTTCTCAACAGTTTTTTTTTTGGATTATACATTTACCCTTGTAACCGATCATTATAAAATGTCCCCAGAATGAAAAATAAAATGAATATGCCGAACTACAAAAAGACATCACTTATTACTCATATTGACATACATGTAGCAGCATTACTATTTACCAGAAAAAAAATTACAGGTTTCGGTACTAATCTATAGCATATGACATGATTGATGAGCGATATGTCTTCCATAGTCAAAAATGACATGACATCAGTTGTGATGAAAATATTCAAAAGATAAAAAAACAAATAGCATCCGTATCCACATGTTCCAAAAAAATTTCAAACACGTTGCGAAAAAATGTCATATTCTCGTTGTATATTGTTTCTGCATTAAACATTAATGTGAGAATGAAATAATAAATTCTATGTTAATTGAATGTATTTATTCTCTAATCTACACGTGATCACATAGGAGTTGGTTCACTAACTTTTAATTTCTGCCCTAAAGATCTGAAAAACTTTAACTGCGATAATGTTTTGAAAGTTTTATGTAAATATATGTTGAAATGCCCAGTTGATTCAGTTAAAAAACATTTTTACCAAACGCGTCATTAGTCATATGTTTGTAACGTCATAAACGTAATGAATTTGTTAACGCCTGATTGTTTTTCATAATTTGGCAAAATTCATGACTTTTCTTTAAAATTAACAGTGGCGCCACCCCTCGCCCACAAATAATTTTGCTAAAATATTTAAGTTATATTATATTCTCTACTTTTCAACCAAAGTTTTAAAGGACAAGGGGTAGCCCCACATCCGAAATGATGAAAGGTGTAACTGCAGCCTAAAATAACAATAAATAAAAATTGCATCTTTAGCGTTATTGTTATTAATTCTTATAAAAGGGGCAAAATATTTACACTGTGAATATCCTTTTTTTTTCATTATCACAGTTCACGATTGGGAAGGTAAGTCATAGGGTACAAACGGAATGTTTTTAAAGTGTTGATACGATGAGATTGTTGTTTTGTTTGAACTAAAAATGAAATAAAAGAAAACCTGATGATTTTGCAACATGAGACGTGATACCAGACAATCTCAATAATACTTTCAAGTTTCAAATTGAAACAAACTAGGATTATATTACAACTGTCAGTACTTTAGCAAAATTTTACATGATTAAAGAAAATATACAGCGCACCAACGACCGGGGTGGTTTCGGCTTAACATTGTATAAACATATGCTGCTATCAAACAGATTCGTTTCATAAAATGGATGTCCAAATCCTTACTTTTCATTCCTATCGACCCGCTTTGCAGAACATGAAAATACACGTGTTTTTAATTTGATGCTTTCGAAGCACTTTTCTGAATTAATCACCAACAGATGCACTCCAAGCAAAACAATTGAAAGCCAGAATGTACAACATGAATTCTTGAGGCGCTTAAGGAAGGTTCTAAATAAATAACCAAATCAACCTTACATGAGAAAATCTGAAAATAATTTTCTTACTATTTCATTAACGGTTATTTTAAGAAACGAAATCTGTAATATATCATGTCAGTGCCAAAGCATTGACTCCTGAGATAATGATTTCCTCGGGAACAAATTAAGAGGACAATAGTTTACCAAGGTTTAAATCAAGTAAATCAAGTAAATCAATAAAAGATAAAAGACACATCAAGGTAACTAACAAAAACTGAGAGAATCGCATGAACTCCAAAAGGTGCGAGACCGGATGAGGCCGACAGGTTAAGCGTCTATTGCTTTGGATGCATCAGCCGCCATTCCCACTCAGTCAACATGTCATAATCGGAAATAGGACACAATCGGTATAATCTAAAGATTAAGAACCGCGAACTCATGAGTTGAGATACCGACAGCAGTTTGGTCAACCAATTCTTTTCTTGATTGTGAAGTAAAGCTTCTTTAGTGTCGCTGTCAGTCGTTCTTCCTCATAACTCCGTAGATCACGTCCCTGGTTACGAAGTCCGCATAGTGTGAACATCACGAGCATAATGTATAAACTGAGATTTTTAAAAAGCCATACGAAAAAGCAGATGGTATGTTAAACGTCTTTCAGATATCATGTAGAACATACCTGCCCATGGTATCAGTGATTCTGTCATTTGATTCGTTTGGTAGAAAAGACTAAAGATGAAAATTATCGTCAGGTTATTTAATAGTATTGGGATTCGTTTAATCCAGTATATACAAAAAGCATGGACAAAGGACAAAACTTTATACCATTACTGTTTAATGAAAATGAAATAGTTTCAGAGTTCACTACAGAGGGGTTAGCCAATGGTTTCTCTGCAGAATGTGCATTGGCTGGAATATTACTGTGTTCCTGTGTTCTCTGCAGAAGACATCAATGTACATAACAGGAATCAGAGTATTGTGAGATAAGTACACGATGTATACTTGTAGATGTAATGTAGATAATGATTGTTGATAATGTGAAAACATCTTTCTTTAGTCTATGCATATTGATTCTTGTAAAAATCGATTTATTGAAAGAGTGACTGATTCATTATGATACCGTTTACTCCTGAAATACCTTATGCATAGATATTTTCTCGTTATCGTTACTTGAATTTGACATCTTTTACGGACTTTACATTTAAAAGAACAACTAATATGACATGCAATCAACAAATTGATTGGTATGGTAATTAAAATGTGTATGATAATGCATCACATAATTTCACTCAGTATTGTTCACGTTCAGTGACCCTATTAAAATAACAAGTTCATAAATGATCAAAGACAAGGATTTTGATAAAAATTTGCATGCTACTGGACTACCAGAAATTTTCACCTCTGTTGTGCTGTGGCAACAATGTCCGAGGAAAGGGATGCCAGCTAACATGTGTAACCCCGCCACATTATGTATGTGTCGTTTCCAAGTCCGGAGCTTGTTATTCAGTGATTGTCCTTTGTTTGCTGTATAACATGTTGTTCTATTGGTGTTGTGTATATAATTCAGGTCGTTGGTTTTCTAGTTTGAATTGTTTTCTAGTTTGTTATGTTGGGACCGCTTAAAACTTGCTATACGGTATGGGATTTGCTCAGTTGTTGAAGGCCGAACGGTGGCCTACAGTAGTTGACATCTATGTCATATGGTGTCTGGTGAATAGCTCTCTCTCTCTCTCTCTTAAATGTGTGCAAATTTTCAATTACCTTTGCATAATACATATGTATGAATATTTTCACTTCGATTAAGTAATTGATGTTGTTTTGTCATTGTGCCCTATATAATATGATTTTGTCCATTGAAGTGGAACAATTTGAAATTACGGATTTCTATGAGCCTATTTTAAATTTAAACGATCTCAATAACACTGGTCATAATATGTCGTTATCTGGTATTAAGATAAAATCTTAATGCAGCGTTTTAGATTTATATCCTGTTTGAGTGCAAATATTTTACTGTACACCAATGTTAGTCTTTTAAATCTAAATCAAACCACTCCTGACACACCATTTACTAAAAACGTGTATAATGTTTCATTAGAATCAGTTTCTGTTTTTTGAAATAACTATTTCGCAGTATTATTTACTACTCTTTTGATCAGTATTAACCAGCATACCGATATAATTAACAAAGCAGACTATGTTGATATGTTCCGTTCCGTTTTGTTGTCTTCTTGTAAAAAAATTATAACCGAAATGCAGCCATCGATATCAAAGTGTAGAGCAGCATAGTTCAATATCAGCAGGTTATACACTTCAAGCCTGCTGTTAGCATACGACCTTTTCTTACATATGTTTTTGATACAATATAGTTTATGATAGATTTTTTTGTAATTATGTGTCTGGTATTCATTATACTTTTATCATTTACTAAACGTCTTTTTTTGTACTGATTTGTATTCGTTCCTCTAGTATGTACATTGTGTTTTCCACTGATTCATATAAAAAAGGAAGCATGTTGACATTATGAAAATAATAGTTAACCCCGACAACTTTTTATTGACCCGTCCTGAGTATAACACATCGTTAGTTGTTGTGTTAAGTGAAATCTTAAAGTTAATGTTTATTTGGAGAACTTAGTGTTAATGGTAGGTGTTTGGTAGTCTCTGTTCAATTTATTCCAAATAATTTTGATTTTGTTTTTTGTCGCAGAGATGCTGTCATATTTTTCCACTCCCTACATATGTCTTTATGTATTCAAATGTGACGAACCAAGTACATGTAAGCGTATGGTTAAGTATCTTTAATTTTCTAGTTTGTTTGAAAAAATTACTATGGTGTACCATAATTACAATGTCTTCATGATATATCTTCTTAAGTTGTGTTTGGTTTAATCATACTTCTTATTTAGTCATGTTTAAAATTTAATATTTAATAAAAGTTCAGATAATAAATGAATTCCATATAATAGGTAAGTTCTTGTATTACAATGCATGTATTTTAAACTATGCAAATGTTCCCGTTCTTTATCCCTTTATCAAGATGCATTTTTTTTAATTAACAGGTAATATCAATATTATGCATCTGTTCGATGATTATCAAATATTAACTCCTTAGCAGAAAATATAAATATAAAATAAATTAAAGATGTTAGTTTGTCATGAATGAGTTACTTTATTTTTTCCGCTATGGTTCTGATGTATATCGCCTATAAAGTGAATTATACAAAAAGCCACTAAATGCATATACAGGTGCATATTTGGATCGTTGAATATAACTATTAAACGAAGTGCACATTTTATTAAGGTAAGAAGCTTTTGTCAATTTTGATATCTTTTTAACATATTTAAATCTGCGTTTGATTTACATAAACTACATCAACGGCTTGTCATCATAACATTATTTAAGCTATGTAGTTTAGACGCCTTTAATAATGTAAGATTGAAAACAATTAAGTAATGGTATACTTTCTGAAATGTTATATCTTTGTCCTCAAGACATTATTTTGCTATATAATCACACCGAAATTTACTTGTCATGAGACACAAAACGACAGGCGCTAGTAGCACGACTTCCAATTTAAAGTACCGGCGCTCGACACTTGTTTGTTTTTATCTACCTTCGGTTATCTGCATGGTGATTATAGACTGTCGTTGTTACTAATTTTGTGGAAATGGTCTCTTTCAATGGCTCATGAGATTTGGATGTGATAAGCTCTTTGTGATCTTCTTCTATAAATTTTTCTTGTATCTTCTCATATTTATACATTTATGTCATTAGTATTGCAATTAAAATTTGTGTGAGGACAAGTTCTATTAATATGTGCAACGTTTTTTTTTTTTTTTTTTTGCAAATTGAAGGACATTCAAAACCGAAATAACATTTTTTGAATGATTGAAACCTTTGAAGTATAAATGCAACGTATAACTTTTTTTATATTAAGATATACATTAATGGCTTCAAAATACGTACCTCGAAAGTAATAAAAAAAAAGATACCCACCAAATCATGCAAACGACCTAGTTAAAATACAATTAATTTTTAAATGCATTAATTAAAATTTTTGTTGCTGAAATCGATAACTAAAACATGTTCAGAGCTATAACTTGTTGTTTCTTCACGAATCAAATTATGATAATTTTATAGTTGGTCTTTTTGCATAACAGGTAATCTTTTGTGAAAGATTTTAAACGTAAATTTTATTTGACACATTTTAATAAGATATATTCATATTTTCCCTATAAAAACATATTTTATGGACATGAAATACAATTGATTGAAACCCTATTGCATCCTGTTTCACATCAACTCATGGCAGATTTTCATTTAACTGAAATTCAAAAGACGTGGTTATCTAAAATTTAATATATCATCATAACACATTTTTTTAATAATTTTTCTTCTCTCAAAGTTTCAAATGATAGGAAATGTAAAATTTCAGAGGTATAATTCCAATTAGAGTATATTTTTAAACATCAATATTCAAATGAAGTAAACATTTGTGTTTTGTAAAAACAGTATATTATTGAAATAATTGTCAATTTTCATCAAAATCTCAGATGATTTGTAACAGTTAATAACATTTTGAAAGCTGATTACTTGATTTGAATTCTAAATGAAAAGCGTCATTTTGCACCTTTTGATTGAAAGCAGACGATATGATAGCAACAAAATTATATAAAATAAACTTTGTTAAAGCCCTTCTTTTAATCCTGTTTAAAACTTTCTCTCGAGAGAGTTGACAACACTGTCATTAAACATGCATGAAAGTATTAAAACAATAATAAGCTCCGAGGTAAGTTGAAAAAAGGAAAGTTCATAAAACCTGACAAAACAAACGTCAGACTATATCAACCAACGGTACGAATAAAAAACAATTGTCACATTCCTGACTTGGTCAATTCGGTATCCAATAAAGTTAGTTGTTCTTTTTATCAACTGAACAAACATTTGGGTTGAATGCCTTTTAAACTAAATTGAAATGTTGATGTTTACAACCTCATTAAAGTTTGATGTCCTAAAGCAAAGATGTAAAATTAAAAAAAAAAAAAAAATACAAATATTGATGTCTGACAAACATATGTTTTTGAAAAGCTTGAACGTTTGATTAGCTTTTAGTTCCCATTTAATACGGCTGACTAGATAAGAAACCCATAAAACTGCTGATGTTGACATATACAACGAAAAGCAATCACTGTCAGTTAAACATATATTAAACGTACCCGAAGTTTATATTTATTACGAGCTTGTCATTAAAGAAATTAAAACCACTGAGGATATGAATGTTATTGATGAAGTCCATATTAAATGATATCCAGGTTAAATATTAAAAAAAGGAATTTTGACAATTAGAAATTTATAATTTGTAAGATAGATTAACATGAATAATGAAACCTTATTAAGGTGTGTGTTAAATTTGTATAATCAAGTAAAATATTAGTCATGGATGTGGCCTATTTCAAAGCTTCATTTCTGTTATAAGTATCCAACTTGCCCTCTTTTTGCAGGGGTATTCTAATTTTACCACTGCTCATATCCCTTATGAAGTTTACAGAAACTACAGAAGAGTTTATTGCTATATTTTCCTTAACTAAGATAAGGTGTGAAATATTTCAAACTACAGTTAAAGCATGCAACAGATATTCGTTTAAATAATGTTGCCTTTTTATAAATGATCCGTTTTAAACACTATTTTGATAAAAAAGAGTCAATCAATTTAAAAAAAAAACAGACTTAAGTAATGACGACGAAAGATACAGTCAACAGGTTATATTTCTATCCTGTTTTTGATAGTTCATTAATTTTCCTTTCCATTAGAAATCATCCAAGCAACGCGAACAGCTGATATCATGTTACATAAATTTGTTACATGAAAAAAATCATACTGAGGTACATATATGACACATTCTCTTTCCTTGTATAATATAAATAAGAAGATGTGGTAGAGTGCCAATGAGACAACTATCCATCCAAGTCACAATGTGTAAAAAGTAAACAATTATAGGTCAAAGTACGGCCTTTAACACGGAGCCTTGGCTCACACCGAACAGCAATCTATAAAGGGCCCCAATAACCCTATATTATACACACTCTTAATAATATATATCATAAGCAAGAACAAATGTCTGTCATTATTTCTAGAGTCGATATGTAAAACATGATAATGTACAACAAATGTTTTTATTTAAATGAATTACACCCATTTACCTTTAGTGATAATAATTTGAAATTACACTGTAGTCTGTGAAAACAGATATTAACAAAAATACCAAATTCTTGTCCAAGGTAAATTTAAATAAATGGAAAACAACTGTCATATTCCTGACTTGGTACAGGCATTTTTCGAAGAAAGTTATGGGTTCAATCTGGTTTTATAGCTAGCTAAAATCCCCACTTGTACGCATGACTGTTGATCTATAGTTCCGTTTTATTGACAAAAATTGGGTTAGCAACCCAAACAGATATAATTGGTTAACATGACAATAATTGGGATCCGGCAGCCAAAACTGTGAAAACATACATCACAGACATACAACCCAACTGACTTAAACAATCTAAAGAAGCATATAAATAAATCTGATAAAGACGCCAACAGCAACACTGTTTGTAGTTTGGTAGTATAAAAATCCCATTCGTCCGAATGGTACTTTTGGACCCATCCGCATCAGGAACGCACAAAGTCATTAATCTGAAAACTGGATGCACAAATACCGACCCACGTCAAGAGCAATATGACAAAAAGGAACATAATAGTATAAAGACAAATAAAGGAAAAACTGTAAAGTAAATAAACTGATACACATTCCATAGTATTGGGCCAGACAAAAAACTGTTTTCATATCAAACTTTCTTACTAGGTCATTTATAAGTTTTAGAGATTTACATTCACGACTATTTAATAAATTTTGTTAATAAATTTGAAACTTGAGTTTTACAATCTCGTTTAATCATTTTCATTTCTGTCAACAATTGTGTCAAAGAATATTGCTAACGAGATATCAGTATGTGTATCATCTGAAAGAAATATAAGTACAATGCAATGCAACCAGCGAATGACTAGTACGAACTGCTTATCTAGAGTCATTAAATTGGAGAAATGAAAGTTCTCATACCGCCGTCCACCTTTACAAAGCTTTACACACACATACTCAGTGATACTCGAAAAGTTTTTCTTCGGCGTTGAAAAAGACTGGTTACCGAGTTAACCATATTTGAATATTGTTAGATGCCATAAATCTCCTTATGGATGTTACTTCTCTTCCCATTTGGTTGTTGATTGAATGAAGTTTCAGTGATAATATTAATATCATAATATAATATTATGAGAAGTATGGTGTTTTATTCATTTATTCATTCTAATAAAAAGATCTGTAAACTTAATAATTAGTCTTTTTTTTTTAAATTTATCTTGACCTTGGTGATTAAAATAATTCGGTACCAAAACGCTGAACATAATCGAATTTCCAGGTTATGCACATTTGTATTATAGTTAATTGTTGTTTTGTTTTTCTTAGTTTTACAAGGTATTTGAATTTCCATAATTTATCGTTCACCTCCATGTCCTTTGCTTTTTGATGTTATAATCTATTTCTTCCTTTCTTATTTGGACGTGTCCTGTATAACTCTCAATTTCGAAAATGGATCAGACCCCTCACTTGTTTTTAGTTTTCAACAGTACTTGGTTTGCATCTAAACTTTGAAGGTGACCCTATTGATATCGGTTCTTATCGAATCGAACTGTGTAGTCAGGTGACAACCCATTTTATGTCTCTATTGATTCGCTATTTGTTTCATCTATTTTACCATAGTCCTTTCTTTTAAATGTTATTTAGAGCATTCTTTAGAAAGTTAATAAAAATAAGAAATAAGATGACATTTTGAAATCAGATACTTTCTGGTAAACCAACGTAAATACTTTGGCCGCATTTTTATTAAAAGTTCCTGTATGATGTTATTGACTTTTGACTCAACGACTTAACTTCTTTTTCCAAGATTTTTTCTCCATAGCATAAAGACAGTTTGCACATATAGACTAATCTTCATGATCTGTCCTCAAGTTTTCATAACTTAAATTTACTTTACATATGTACACAAATGATGTATCTAGAATGATAAATATGAACAATAATTTTGAGCAAACACAATTTGAAATACTTTGTCTTTCTATTAATTTTCTTGAAGTGCAACATATGTTAGACTAGACAACTTGAATGTAAATATACTTGAAGATTAGGTTTACCTTTTATGAAAATTGTCATCAAAACAATTTGTATAAAAGGGTTATTGCACTATTACATGCATAAATCAAAATAGAGCAGTCATTATCTGGTCCGTGAAATGGCTAACAAGTCATACTATATAATCATTACATTTATCTTATTAATAAACAAAAACATGATATAATCTGAATACTTCAATGAAAAAATATGAGCTATACTGTCATCATGGTTAAATTAGTTATTTTTAACCGCCTTTTTATTACATATATTCATTTTACAGTTAGGAAAAATGTTTATAAGCCTTGATTAATGAAGATTTATCATATTTAAATCATGCAAAGGACATATTTCTTAACACCACGAAGCCATTTAGGTGATTTCTTAACACTCATATGTTAATTATTGATTTTTTAGAATAAATGTTCTATTGAGAGTTGCTTTATTTATAATAATTCAAGAAAAATTCAATACATGTTTTTAAAAATAAGTGTTTTCTTATTCAAAGAAAAATAATCTCAAAACTGAATGGTGACTTTTTGTCCAGTGACTTTTTGTCCGTGACTTTTTGTCTGTGACTTTTTGTCCTGTGACTTTCTGTCCTACATTCGAAGAATATATAGTCCTTCAATTCTAAACATTTGAATCAAAGTTAAAGTGACAGATTGCTTTTGTATCTTATCGACGATGAAATTCGACAAACAGGTTGCAATCTTTACGTATTTTATGCTAAAAAATTCGCAACAAACCTCAAACTTTTTCCGTTAAGGCTAGTTTATCACAATAGTCAAGTTAAAAAAATAGATATTCCAAATACCTGTGAGTCATAGCCTTACAGATATGATAGATACATATTCAGTGTCTACTTAACACAAAATACAAGATGGTCTTGAGTTATAGATTCAAGGTGCTTAAATCTTTTTTGTTTACCTCTACTCTTTTCTCTGTATTTGTCTGATTCTATCATGTTCCTTTCCGACTTATGAATCTTGACGTGACTCGGTATTTATGCATCCAACTATTAAGTTTTTGACTCTGGGTTTACCTGGTGCGGGTCGGTCCGGAGGTGGGATTTTGAGAAAGCGGTTTTAACAGTGTTGTTTTCATTTGGTTTACCCTTGAATTTATGTTATACTTAACTTGTACTTTATCGAATAGTCGTATAGTTTATACTGTATGTACTATCAATAATAAAAATGTTTTTGTTTGCGTAGTTTTAAGTTTACTACAAACTACAAACACTTTTTTTGTTGGCGTCTTTTATATTATTTGTATGTTTGTGTGACATTTTAGTCAGTTGTGTTGTATGCTTGTGATGTATTTTTACCAGCTTTGGCTGTTGGGTCGCAATAATTGTTACATTAACCTAGTATGCTTTTTTAAATTTTAATTTGCTCACCCAAATTTTGTCAATATAACTAAAAAATAAACAACTAGCATACAAGAGGGATGTTTAGCTAGCTATAAAACCAGGTTTAACCCACCATTTGCGCCGGAAAATGCCTGAACCAAGTCCGGAATATGACAGTTGTTTTCCATTCGTTCCCTTGGTTGATAAAGTTTGATTTTCTCAATTTTTATGATCTTCCCAATGTTTGGTATTTTTTACACAAACATATAATCTCCAAATAGACATCCTTTTTTAAAATGACGTCTTGTAACTGTAAAGATCTCAACTTGAGAGTTTGGGCATATCTTGAACTTAAATATTACAGTAAGTAAAACAAATACGTTTGATCCTTTCTGGTCTATGGAATGATAATTTTGAAACTCACTTCACAGATTTCAAACAAACTTGTGCAGATTTCACTGTAACAAGTACAAGCACTTTTGTTATGCACCTGCTATTCTATTTTTGGTATGTTTGGTTTTCCAATGCCAAAATACAAAAAAAAAAAAAAAATAAGTAGATGTGGTATGATTGTCAATGAGACAACTATCCACTAGAGACCACAGAAGTAGATGGACCAGCACATACAGCATGTATAGAATGTGACAGGGTTAAACATGATAGCGATCGCTCATTCTTCCCTAAAGCGGGACAGTGATGTAATAATAAAAAAAAAAACATACGCACAAACTATTAGAACAAGGTGAAAAAGGCTTTTATAGCTGACTATGCGGTATGGGCTTTGCTCATTGTTGAAGGCCATACGGGGACCTATAGTTGTTAATTTCTGTGTCATTTGGTTTAGTGTGGAGAGTTGTCTCATTGGCAATCATACCACATCTTCTTATTTTTATATTGACTCATTGGGTCAACACAAAAAAGCAATTATCAAAGAGACTAGAAACCCTGAATAATCGCAGTTACTGCAAGCTAGTGCAAAAATAACTACCAAAAATAAAATATTAATGTTACAATATGGACTTATGAATGAAGTTGTTAATCCGCAACTCCTTGAACATGGCTCCTAGGAATTCAATCTACATGTTACCTGCACATATACGTTTACACGTTTTATCAGGCATTTCCTAATTTTTTCACATTAGCAAATGTCTGTACCACGTCAGGAATATGACAGTTTGTTCCAATCGTTTGATGTGTTTGAGCTTTTAATTTTGTCGTTTGATATGGGACTTTCAGTTTTGAATTTTCCTTGGAGTTCGGTGTTTATGTTATTTAACTTTTTTTTTAAATCTTATCTGATCAAGTCTTTATAGAAATCACACATTATTGCATATATTCATTTGAATGGAATTGCATGCTATTGTATGTTTCATTTTACCGAGACATGGACTTTGAATGGAAGTTGTGCACATACTATTGTAATGTTTGACCTGTTAGATTTGCCCATACCGAGACATGGACTTTGCCATTTCTTCTTATTTTATTTTCAGATGGTTGATGATACATGCCTTTCATAAAAGATTGAACAATTTTTGACAATCATTTTCTTAATTTCAAATCATTGACTACACTTCTTCTACTTTTTAAATTCGAACCAATACTAGTATCGAAAACGATTGGGAAAATTTCTATTCTTAATCATCAATGATGAAATGTGATATAAATAACCTTGTTTTTACATAAATATTATAAAAACTGATAACAAATACCAAATTTCAACTTCAGGATATTAAACATAATAACCAAATATATATATTGCAATAAATAATAAAGTACAATTGGACACATCAAATATCTAAAATCCATCGGGAAAAAAGAAGAAATTCCAGAACAAAGGAAAGATAAAGTGCAAATTACAAAATGAATTTTATATAGAATATCTGATTTTACTTCGACTAAGTAATCGATGGTGCGTTAGAAGTTGTGATATC
This sequence comes from Mytilus coruscus, assembly GCA_017311375.1. Taxonomy (NCBI): domain Eukaryota; kingdom Metazoa; phylum Mollusca; class Bivalvia; order Mytilida; family Mytilidae; genus Mytilus; species Mytilus coruscus. Next base: position 24,402,127 of record CM029608.1, on the reverse strand, counting down.
AATATACTATATCTTATATAATGTTGTGTATTAACGTGGGACATAATGATGTACCTTTAGACCCATCCAACACATTTTAAAGTACACGGATGTTGGTGAACCTGTTCTGAATTAAAACTATATCAATATTTCTTTAATATGTAAAAACTGCAAAAGTTTTATAACTGAAATTGTTTAATGAATACTAAACCTTAAATTGTTTTAATACATACTAAACCCAATATTTACTTGTTTAGATTTTACATTTATTCATAACAAAATTGTGACACATGTAGCAGCATTACTATTTGTTAGACAAAAATGCAGTGTTGGGTATTAATCAATACAATGACAAGTATGTCTTCCACAGTCAACGATGACAAAATATCAATTGTGATGCCAATAAAACCAAAAAAGTAACGATTTCATTTCCAAATTTTTTAAATAGTTAATTAAAGCACATTGTGAGAAAGTGTAATCATGTTTTGTTTATTTCTGTTTTAAATATCTATGAGACAATTCCGTAATGAGTATATTTAAAATTTGCATCTCGTGCAGACAAAATTGGTAGAGGTTATATGTTATGTTAATAATTACCTTCATGTAAATTACATTCAATTGCTCTCTCATATGTTCATGGTTACTAATTTATCTGAGGATAAATAAAAAAGTACACAGGAATTTATTGTTAACAAAATATTAATTCCAGTTTTGATTCCTACCTGTGTTATCATATATACAAATTTTTAATAAGCACAATATACAAAATGATATACTTGTAGTTTTATGTCATCATCCTTTTTATTTGTTATCTGCCCTTGAGTTGTTTGTTAATTGATTGTAATATCGATATACATGAATTTCCAAATGTCATAAAAAAAGGTAACGCTTTACAAACCAAAACAATAACAATTTGGAAATTATTTGTTGCAGGTAAGCTAGTTATTATTATAAGAAATCATCAACTTGACTTAACTCGTATTATTGGTATTTACGAAGTTATTTGACAATGGATGACATTGTGTGTAACAAGAAGATATTACACATTTGCACACGTATAATTTAAGATAAAATACACATTCATGTTGAATTCATACAGCATTTTCAGAAACAAAGAGTAAAGGCATCTTTCCAAGTTCTTTCTATTCACATATATCAAAGATGTCTTTAAATAAAACTAACTTCAGATAGTGTTTGTAAAAGAGAGGCGAAACATACCAAAGAGACATTCAAACTCATAAGTCGAAAATAAACTGACAACGCCATAGCTAAAAGAGAAATAGACAAAAAGACGAACAACAGTATAAAAAAAAAAAACACAACATAGATAACTAAATACTGAGCAACACGAACCCCTACAAAATCTGGGGGTGATTTCAGGTGCTCCGGAAGGGTAACTCAAATATCCTTATTCGATTCATTATCAAAAAAATAATTTGTGGATTGCTTTCTATGTTCATCAATGATGACGTTTGACATTAGAACGCAGGTTGCATATATGTCATGCTGTAAAAAGTAGAACTAAATAAGAAATTTGTCTATTAGGATACTAACACATTATTGTCAAACAATATAAAAATGATAGATGATGGAGATTGAAGGGAATCATCAGATATCTGCAATCCATTGAAAAAGAACCAATGGAAATCGACAAGAGAAGACAAACAAGCAAAGGAGAGCGACACATTTGTTAAATTTACACGTGTCAATTTAAAATGTATTCATATTTTCTTTTCCTAAAGGTTTTATCTTTCTCTCTGTGAAGAAATAGGATAGTAGAAAATTTCTTAAAATCCCTTTGAAATACATATGAACAATTCGGTGTACGTAATTGAAAAAAAATATGTAATTTGCATTGCTTTTAATGCATTATATTTTATAGTTCTGTCTATTGAAATGCAACATTTTTAAGTATTCTTAGACCGAACCAGTCTAGCATTTGTAGTTAACAGTACACAGATGTCGGTGAACTCATTCTACATTTAAACTAGTATACAGTCTTTAAGAAGGATGTTTAGCTAGACATTGGGATATGTGTTTGTTAAATAACATTGCATTGCATCATTTTTTATATGTTCAATGAATACATTTTTTTACTAATCTGAACCAAACAAATTACACACCGTTTCCTCATTTATATACGTTTTTAATATTTCTTTAGAAATTAATCACTGTCTGTTATGAAAGCGCTATCGACCTCTACGTCTTGTACCATTTTACCCTTCCTTAACACCTAAGATCACCGTCACTTTTTTATAGTGTTCGTTTTACTCAGTTTATGTAATGTTTCATAAATTTGTTTGTCTTTTCGTCGTCTCCTGACATGACGTTATAGTTCTGCTGTCTTAGATCTTTAGATTCGAGAATTATAGTCATATCTATATATTCACCGATAGTGTTTTATTCCACTTTGTGATAAATGAACTGAAAATGGAATCGCATGACGACTGATGCATGCAAAGCGGGAAAGCCTAAACCCCAACTCCAGTCCCTTCTTTTTTATTTTACTGTCCCGCCCTATTTAGAGTTAATCTGATTCTGCAGCTTGAATATCTTAATGTGTACCCTAAAAATGAATGTTTCCGTTTTGAACATCGACAGCTACCAATGCATCTGGAAAAATGTATATGTCTGATGTTGTTTCGAACTAGGTACATGAAAGTTATTTACATTTAACCTTTCAGAAGATACAACACTTTTTTGCAGTAGATATTAAAAAAATACCTTCATTTCATTTGACACCGTCAAATTAGTACCACTTTTTCTAAAATCCTTAAAGCTTTCGTTTAAAATTTATAGCAAAGGATGCAATAAACATGTGATAATTTTATTAATAAAACAAAATCACTGGGATTTTTAAACGCCTTGTTTGTCAGTCCAACACAACTGCAGTAAATTTTCAAAGACTATATATACAACCGTACAACGGTGCATGGTTGTGTACATCTATGTTTATCTTCGACTGATGAATTCTAATTGTCCCATTGGTTTATTTCGTGTTTTTATTAGTATACAGTTTTGTTTCTAATTTTAGACAACATGACACTGAAAAAGTCAGCTGTAGTAATTGCCATGATGCTAATGGTAGAATTTCACCATGTCTGCATTGGAGAGAAGTTTATGACATGTATGTTTGTTTTCCTTTTTACTTACGGAATAATAATAGTAATATCCATTTGTCAATGTTTGTAATTCAAAATTATTAAAAAACCAAACATTAGTTACATTTTGCCGCACCGAAGAGATTATTTGAAAGTTCAATTTTGCACTAAATATTAGAACTACAACTACTCTGAAGAAATGATCCTATACATAGCATTCAAATCATATTCTTTTTTACTTTGAGTTTAAAGTTACACGTTCTGGAATATTGTTTTATTTTCAATGTTTTGTTCTCTACTTTATTTGTTCGCATATAAAGATTTATCTTATTAGATTCCTTCCCAACTGAGTCATGCAGGTCTGATCCATATACTGTTGATACAAATACCATGGTTTACATGAAGTTTGAAGGAGATTTAGGAACCCGGGAATGTAGACAGATGTCGTTCACAACTCCAAAATCTGCCTTTTATTCATATACGTTGTGCATGAAAGAGCTATTCTACAACAGTCCCAAATGTCAGAGTGTGGTTTACGCCAGGACATACTATGACTCCTATGACTATACTTATGATGATTATAAGGTATATATTTATTGTACAGGTATAAAAAAGGAGGATGCAGAATTCGAAATAAAATGTTATTCAAATGTACTAGTATACTATTTCTTGATGACAGTACATGTATATGGGCACAAACCAAAAGGGCAACTTTCGACAACCATTCGCAAAAATGAGGAAATTTGATTTATTGCCATTACTTGATAAGACCGGAGGTAAAACCCTGAAGTGGTAATAACAATGTTTAAGGGTTGACACATATTTTCTTGTTAGCTACTGGTAATTACTTTCAATTGTAGACGGCTTGAAAATAAACATGTAACTCACAAGTTCATCTGAATTTAAGAAGGAGCCTATTAAAAAAAAAGAAGGGAGAAGTAACAAAATCAGCATTACTAAAATAAACATAAATAAGAAGAGGCAAAATAAATAGGTGCACGTATATAATATAAAATCGTGTAATAACTACGAAAAAAAAAAAAACCCAGCGTTATGTGCAATACAAACTCACCCGATTATTTTGCCAGAAATGTTATCATGTGTCCGAATGTAGAAGACTATCCTTTATCTGGTGTGACATGAACAAATGCAAAATAAGTCAAAAGAGAAAACCAACGGCTTATTGTATGATTGATGGATTGATTGTTGGTAGCTAAACGTCCAGTGGTAAATATTTCATGCATATTCAGGAAAAAATGAATCAACAAAACATACACTCGGTAGTTCCTGGTAATAGAGGTCATCCGGAGTGAAGGAACTTGATATTTGGACTGCCACTGGAAACTAAGGGTATACTGGATATGGAGCCTGATTTGTGCTTAACAGAGTCAACAAAAGAACAATGTGGTTAACAACAAATACTAAATTACAGGCTTAATACTTGGGACAGGTGGGATGAAACATAATTGTGAGCATTCAACCTTCTTCTAATAATGGATAGTTCTGTAACAGCAAATCAAAATAACAGAATTAATCATATGTGTTCAACCTATTTAGGGGTAATATCATATACAGTGTTTGTTGCATTCATTTACATGTAAATGCCATGACAAAAGGATTTGGTTTTCCGAAAAGTGTAGCATATTTTGCATATGTAATGCTGTTAATTTCAGAAAAGTTAGCGAAATTTGATACTGTGTATATTTTTGTTCTTCTTTCAAGATCACAGGAGAAGGTTGTGGAAGAATGTCGTTCTCAAAGTGTATAAAGGATGGAAACCATGTAACGTTTGAACTGAAAAAAAATATAGAAACACATAATGAGTATGACACAATGTCATACAATAAAAGACCCACGAGAGTGATACCAGACAAACTCAATGACACTTTCAAGTTTCAAATTAAAACACAATGGGACTACAATTGTGAGTACTTGAATTATTTCTGTGAATAATGAACATGATAACATAAATCTGAAGTGTTTGTCAAAAAGACAGCACACCAACTACAAACATAACATAAAGAAGACATAAAACGTTTACATACAGTCTGCATACACATATGACAAAATCTAAGTAAAAAAAGTCCATTGAATCAAATGTTCAATAGTTTTATTCATATTTCAAAACCATATATGTAACATCGTAGTTCATCAAGGTTAAACAAGGTCACCATGTGGTAACAGTATGCTTTTTAAGTGAACGAAACATAATACAGTTAATATTTGAAACCAACATCAACCTCCAAAAAATGGTAAATAACACATTTTGATTTTCAGCAATTAACGACCCTATCCCCCTCTAAATAGGAGTATACAATCTAAATACACATGATACAGTCAAAATGTAGTGTAAGTGCATTTCTAAGTTTCATTGTATAAGTGTGGGTTTTACTCATTGTTGAAGGCCGTGCGGTGACATATTGTTGTTAATTTCTGTGTTATTCGATCTCTTGTGGAGAGTTGTCTCATTGGCAACCACATCTTTTTATTTTTATTTTTCCTTTGAATTAAATTATATAAAGTTCTTTTTTTTAATTTCTAAAATCAGATGGTTTGATTGGTGGATTAACCGGTGGAATTGTAGGATTTATTGTTCTCACAGGAGTTGGAATTAGTTTTTGTATATATTGTCGCCGTAGGAAACGATTAACTGGAAGATACTGCTGCACTTGTCCAACTTACAGAACTGGTAACTCCAGTAAGCTTCTTTATTATACTAAACTTCTCTCCTTATAGACACGGGATGGTTTTTTTGGCCTGACATTGTATACACATATGCTGCTACCAAACATATATTTTTTTTTTTTGGAATAGATGTCCAAATTTATTACTTCTCATTCTTGACAATCCTGTTTTGGAGATTGAAGACTACGGTACACTTCATAAATTGATGCATTCGAAGTGCTTTTCTGGATTTATCATCAACAAAAGCGCATAAAGAACAAACACAAATCAAACCGAAGGATGTATAACATACATTCGTGAGCAGATGATGGAAAGTTTAAGGAGAACAACCAAAATCAACTTAGGTTAATTTGTCCTGAGGAATTTGGAACCTTATTTTCTTTCTAATTTCAAATTTCATCAACGTTATAAATCGTGTCATTGACGAACCATTGACTACTGAACTGATGAATTTCTCGGGACCAACTTGAGGAGACTTTAGTTTATCGAGGTTCAAATCTCGTAAATCGATACAGAAAAGACAAACCAAGGTAGCAAACAGAGTGAACTACCAATACAGAGAAAATCGCATGACATACAAAATTGCATGCATCACCCGCCATGCTAATTCACAATCTGTCAAAATGTCACAATTGGGAATAGGACACAGTCGGTAAAATAACAAATCATACGACTTTTTATCTAAATATCTAAGACCGCAAAATCATGTCGCTAGTGTGTTAAGACATCGACACATCGGAGTTTTCAACCAATTTGGGATGATTATCGTAAAACTTATGTTATGTTGATTTCACTCGTACTTCCTCATAACTCTGTTAGAATTGCTTTTGTGTAAGAAGCACACCCTTGTAAATGAGGTCTGTATAATAGGAACATGCATGAGCGTTACGTATTTACTGAGATATGTAAACGCTATACGATGAATTAGAGGATATATTAAACGTATTTCAGATGTTGTTTAGGATAAAACTGTCAAGGATATTATTAATCCTTTCAACTGAAACGTTTTGTAGAAAAACTAAAGATGGTAATTATCGCCATGGTATTTGATAGAATTTGGAGTTTTTTTTATATGAATGATACTTAAAAGATTAAATATAGGACAAACATACATACCACTTCAATGCAATTCATTTGTAAATATTTTCATATAGAGTTCATCACCGAGGGGTTGTCTCAAGGTTTCTCAGCAGAATGTGCTTTAGCTGGTATATTACTGTGTTCATGTGTTCTCTGTAGACGACAACAAAGTAAAGAACAGGAACCAAACCAATGTGAAAAAGGTAAAAGATATACGGGTATATACGTATATATATATATATATAATTGAGATAAGAGTTATTGATATAGTGTTTAATAACTTTCCTCAATCAACGTATATTGATTCTTTCACCAATTAGTTCATTGAAAACGTGAATGACAAATGTGTTATAATGCACATTTACCAATCACTAAAAATCGTTTTGAAACTCCTGTTGAATATATAATTTCTTGAAACATTTGAAATTTGACAGCTACTTCGACCAGCTACTTCAACTATAACCTTGTAAAACAGATGATGAAAATCTTATTTACTAAAAGACATGAAAAAAAAAGAAAAAGTCTCAATAATATGACATTTTGATTCGTATGATCTTCTGCACAATATTCCACTGCTGAAACGCAGTGCGATCAGTTTGATTCAATCTGTTAAGGTAACAAGACGAATGATCTCACGGATGTTTATGAAATTTTGTTTGCAATTATCAGAGAACGAAGAAAGCATATGAAAATTGAAACAATGATACATGTAACGTTATACTTTCCGCGATAAAGCAAATTGAGGTACAAATATATAGAACACATGTTATTATTGCAAAAAATGTTTATCAATTTCGACTTTATAATTTGACTCGAAATCTTGTCCCCAAAATTTCAAAATTACATGTCATTGATATAAAAGGCGTAGGGGTTACGAATTTCATTTTTTTCGGTATGAATATTCGAATTGTACATCCAAATATAATTTGTCGACGTTTTTAGATGTTGTAGCTATACTCGAATGATTTATAAAGCAAAACCAAATTTAGTGACCCCGTATAAATTTCATTTCAAGAAAAACAAAAACTTAATTGGTAATCATGGTAATAATGATAATAATATCATTTTTAAAGATAATGCTTCGGACATTTTTGAAAAAAGGTAATTTAAGGTCAAATTATCCAAATTATTTTGCGATATTTTCGAGCATCTTGTACATGTGTAATTCCATTTGCAGAATATTGAATTTGCTGTATATCGGACGGTATACAACCAGGTATATCATTTATCGATAGTCATAAGCATTTCCATATGCGGTAGTTGCTTGCAAAATTTCACATAAATCTGTGGAATCGCCCATTTCAGTATGGGTTACCTAAAATTAACAGTTGGTATTCATTTTAGCTCTTAATTTTTTTTGATAAAATTTGAATGTAAGGTAGAACGTAACTGACGATATTTTTTTTACTGCAAGCAAATTGTCAGAGTACAACTTCATTGTCTGAAAGCAAAATATCTGAGAGCAAAGAAAGAAGTACGATAAGCGCTTTAATTTAGTCCCTGAAATGACAAATGATATCAGTCAGCCTTTTCAAACTATGTTGATATATATTGACCAAAACAGCCATTGGTGCATTTACCAAATATAGCCATTTTATCAAAATAGACAACAGATGTATCTAAACAGTAATTTTACACACATATGCATCTTTGTATAAAACATCTTGCAGCAAAATATCGTTTTAGATACAACTGTTGCTCATATCTAAATATTGGTAACAAAATCTCAAAATTGGGCTATTTTGGCAGGTTTTGCAGTTTTTCTTAAACTAAAGTTTGAAGACTTTTTGCAAATATGTAAGACAAAATTCAAAATATAAATACTGATGATCGATAGTTTAATGCCTTAAGAAACTATGGCTCATGTTATTTGGCAGATTTATTATGGTTTTTGATTTTCGAATTCAGAGTGCCAAAATGTGGCCTGATCAAACTTTGTCCTTTCACACAGGATTGAGATCGTAATGTTCATATATTTTACAACGTTTTCAAAGCAAGTTTGTCGATTTTTATTACAATTCATTATTTTATTCAAAAGCTTCAACGTAATTGACAAGGATAACAGAAGTTAAATTTTCCCAACAAACATTTAATAAAAGTTTTCTTATATTTACTTTTAATATAAATCTCCAATAGTTCAAGGTAGGAATTGAGTAGGCCATTTCATAATACCGACCATTTCATCAATAAATAAAAAAAATCGATCAAATATTTTCCCTCTTGTTTTATTATTTTTGTTTTTATTATAGAATTTTCAATTCATTAGTTTTATTAATATTTACCAAAATCTACGATTATTTCTTCTATGTCTTCACAGTTTCTACGGCACCTGGTGACACCTTAGTTGATTTAGAGAAGAAATTGGAATCCGTAAGCGGCTTGAAAGATCCGGATACAGTACCGCTTATCCAATGTGACATTTAATATGAAAGACATTAGATACATACAAAGGATCATTTAATGCTGTAGATAAGCATACATCAAATATAATCGTACATTTAATATCTAATTTCGTTTAAACAATATTATTTTTCATTTTTAGAAGTGCACAAATGACAAATTTGCAATAGAAATATAGAGATTCGGAAAACAAGAAAAAAATGTATATTTATATTGCTCTAAGTATTTTACTTGGCAAAAGCATGAAATTACAACGACTTATGAATAACACTTGAAAAAAGGATATAAAATTGGAGAAAAAGATAACCGCAGTAACGAAATGTTGAACCCTTTTTTTTTTTGCATTTAGGTTGAGATGTTTGAAAAAAAAACATTAGCACACACCTCAACTAAGCAAATCTAAATAGTAAAATAAGCATTTTTTAAAATGTTTCTTTACAGTATGAATTGTGTATATGTTTTGAGGCCGTACAGTGCATTATAGTTTTCGTGTCCATTGGTTTATGGTTAATCGGTGTCTGATCAACAATCATACCACATTTCCTTTTTTATGCTTGCTTCTGGTCTTTGCTTTGGTGCGTTATTTTGGTGGTGTTCGTGTTGCTTAATCTTTAGTTTTATGTGTAGTGAAGTTGCTCGTCTTTTCGTCACTTTTCATTTGACCATGATGTTGTGTTTCTTTCTTGGAGTTATTTTATTGTCCCATTGGTACTTTTTACTGTTTTAAATAGTGTGTATGCATGATATATTAGATGGCAACTTATATTTTTCTTATGTCAAATAAAGCATGAATTAATTGTTGTCTTTTTATTTTATTTATGCCCAGTTTGTTGTTTTTTTTTTTTTTGAGATTGATTGATGATTGTTGCCTTTCTGAAATGCAGTTACAAATATGCTATGCATATTCAGGACGAGAACAAAGTAACAATTAAAAACGAAATTTGGAATTGACAATAAACTTTGAAAACCGACATATATTTCCACGAATATTTTCAAAGAGGAAATCTTGAATAATCGTAATTGTTTTCTATGTTCCTTTAGAATTTCATCTAAAGATAAAAAAATGGATTTTTTGTCATTGTAATGGATACAAACATTACATATTAAGTGTCCTTACAAACAACGAAATTGTTGGGTCTGCTAAATGCTCCAAACTATCAATATGAATTTTATCTATGGATATGTTACAATTTGTGTAACTACAATCACGTCCTCTTTTCTTCAGTTGTGACTTCACAGAATAAATGTCAGTAACGTTAGCATTTTCTACATAAGTAAATGCCTGTACCAAGTCAGGATTATGACAGTTGTTTTCCATTCGTTTGATGTGTTTGACCTTTTGATTTTGCCATTTGATAAGGGATTTTCCGTTTTGAATTTTCCTTAGAGTTCGGTATTTTTGTTATTTTACTTTTTCCTATTGGTGTCGATACTGCATTTCCCAGATAATACAACTGAAACCGGTATGATATACTTGTGACTTATTCTAACTTATGTTTCTATGATAATTAATTTAAGAAAATAATTTCAGCAAACACAATTTGAAATAATCTATGTTACTATTGATTCGTCTTGAAGTGTAAGACTTGACAACTTGTATGACAATTTACCTGAAGTTTGGGGTTTACTTTGTATGAAAATTATCATTATAATAACAAGCATAAAAGGTTAAATAACTATATGCCATTATTACATGCACAAATCGAAAGAGCGCAGTCATTATCTGGTCCGTGAAATTGCTAACGATTAATACTATATAATCGTTACGTTTATCTTATTAATAAACAAAAGCATGATATAATCTCGATACTTCAATGAACAAATTTGAATTATATTATCATCTGTGTTCAATCAGATATGGGCAACAGCCTTAACCAAAAAGGAATAAAAACAACGTTTTATCTCTTTAAAAAAGCTCTGTTGACTAGATAGGAAAATGAAGTCATGGGCATATCTTGCACTTTAGTAAATTACTGTAAGGACAAAATCATGCTTCTATAAGAACAATTGTGGAGACTGTTGGTATTGTCATTTTGTATCTTTTATGACACAGAAAAGATGATGAACACATATTCGCGCAATTTTGAAATCAAAGATTCAAAACAATATCAGAAATAAGGAGGCAGATTGTTTTTGTATCCCACGGATGCTGACTTTCGACCAAAAGGTCAAGGATGGCATGTAGTTCATAACAAACCTCCGACTCTGTCCATTATGGCTTGTGAACTTAATGGCCAATTTAGAAACAAATAAATATATCAAATGCATATGATTTATAACCTGACTCAAATATACAATATCAACATCGACATCCCTTTATCAAAATGACATCTTGTAAGCGGAAAGATCTCAAATTGAGTATTTGCGCATATTTTGAACTGTTTTGCTATAATATTTGATTGTTTGGTTGTCCAATACCAACATAAAAATAAAAATTAGATGTTCAATGACTACCAACAACAGACAAAACGACTTAGATGTAAACAGACTGGACAGCTACATATATAATGTGGCAGGGTTAAACATGTTAACAAACACCAAGCCTAAATTTGGACAGTGATGTAGCAACACTACGTAATCACAGGCTTAAACAAATAGTTGAAAAGGCTTGACTCATCAAATCGCCACACGACACAAGAAAGATCTAAAGACACTAAGTATCGATCTAAGAGTACTCGCAGTTACTGAAAGAAAGTTGAAAGCTAATCACAAATGATAAAAAAATAAGACATCAATTCTTGGGTATTGCAGTTTAAGAAGTCCACAATTCCTTGGACATGGCTTAAAAGAATTCAACCCGTTGTTGCACCGAAACTTTTACAGGACATTAAGATAGTGACCTGCTATTTACATGTTTGGTCTGAGGGATATTTGATGGTTTTCCTTACCAAAACATGGACTTTGCTGGTTCTATTTATATGGTTTTCAAGTCTACATACAAAACATGGACTGAATTTTTCGATTGCTGGTTCTACTTATATAAGTCACTTTACCATTCTTCAGTTATTTCCTTTATAACTTGTTATCATCATCTGTGTAATTTTAACTCTTTGATCAAGGCTGCACATAAATCCTTTCTGAACCCACGCTTCTGGGTCAAAATTGGTCTCTTGGGGCTATTAACATATTTTCCTTAAAAATCTTAACGGTAGACATACACAAATAGATGGAACCTTGTGATTTGATTAAGACTTGAAGTTATTTATAATCTGTAACCTAAAACAATTACATAATTATGTTTCTTAAATATTTTAAAAGTTTTTCAAAGATGTATAAAATAACTTATAATATTGTTGTCATTATTTTTAAAGTGATCTTTTATCTCTATACTCATCAAAATTTGATAAATTCTTAATTTTATTTAATAAAATGATATTAAAATTCATGAAAACTGCATTAAGTCCATGTTTCTATTGACATTTTAAATAACTATTAAGTTATTAAATAATTTTTGAAAACAAAAATACCTATATTAGTAACTAAAAAAAAATAACTTGCTTAATAACGCCCCTGCCTGTTGTTTGTGTCTTGATGACTTTTTGGAGCATATTATATAGTATAAACTATATTTTAATTATATCATCTAATCATAAAATTTCAGGATTTTTTTTTTGTTATAAAAAGAATAATTATTTAATATAATAAGACAATATCTTAATGACTTTTACTTTTGTGGAGACTTGATATTTCTTTCGAAGCATTGCACAGTACTATTGAAGGATATGTATCTATTTTATAGTTTTGTAAAATGATGCAAGTTCTATTTAAATAGACCAGATGTTTACACAGGTGTTATTAACGCTTCCTCTGTAATTCTTTACTTTCCTTTTTATAGAAGTGCTAAAGATTTGATTGACATCTTAATGGATCATGATAATTATTCTTACATAACATGCTGAGAAGAGCCTACTTAAAAAGCTTCGAGCATCCCCCAATTATGCTCGGAGCTTCCTCGTTAGAATAAATCTATGATCTCTTACGTACCTATAAATTATTGGTATATTGTGTATGTTCTTTTTGTAGGAAACGCTGAGCTGATTATGTCTGATGTTGCAATTGCCATAATAGTAGCAACAGCTTTCCATGCCTGCCGCTGTCAAATTGTAAGCACATGTATGTTCATTTATGTTTTACTTAATGAACATGAGGAGTAACCTTCATTTGAAGCTTGAAATTATTGAAACTTAAAGAAATCGTTGGACCTACGGTAAACAATGTTATCATCGTAATATGTGGCGTCAAATTAGTTTTTCTTCGCCAGAATATGTACACGTGGTTAATTTTAATATGCACAAATAATATAAAATTGATTAAAATTAAGTAACACAATAGATATAATGTTCAAAGATATAAGCAATAGAACATTATAGTACAGTTACAGTTTAGACAAACATATTTCTGTCCTTACTACATATGGTTCTGTACATATGTTTTATCTTTTATTAGATTCTTTCCCAACGGATACATGTAACTCTGATCCGCATGTTGTTGATGCAAATACCATAGTTTACATGAAGTTTGAAGGTGATTTAGGAAGCCAAAATTGTAGAAAAATGTCGTTCACAACTCCAACATCTGCTTTCTATTTGTATGAATTGTGCATGAAAGAACTGTATTATGACAGTCCTAATTGTCAAAGTACACTTTACTTCTCGAGACATTGGCCTCACTCTTACAGCAGTGCATATCAGGTAAAGTAGGAATTATTTAACAACGAATCTCTCATATATTATTCAACCCATTGTATCGCACGGTGTGATTTGAATAATATGTTTTTACTTCAGATTAACTTATACAAGAAATAATGAAAATTGAATGAACGATGTTAACATTGAAACGTTTTAATTACGTTTGTCGCTATTCTTTGGAATGATTCTTAAAAATGCCAAAAACGTTTTAAGAAGTAGGAACCTTAGTTTATGTAAAATTAAAAATGTTGACCACTGATATGTTATACAGTTTAAAAACAGACTTAATTGTTAAATTCAATAATTCATTTCTCGGTAATTTTGAAATAAAAGAATCTTTAAACAATTTAAGCTAACGCCAAACCTTTGATATATATCATCAATTGTCTGTAAGAACACGAATTTCTCCTTTGAGAAGTAACGTTTATAGTTCAGCCTAATGTAAAATTAATCAAACTGCATGAGATAGATTTAAAATTCGATATAACAAAATGAGCATCTACTGATATATCATTGATTGACAATTTTTTTCCTATAATGCAATGGATAAAACCTATACAAGGAAGCAAACAAGATATATGAAATTAACAAACCAGAGCCGGCTGTCAGAATGAAGATTCATATTAAATCAATTCACTAAGGATTTACTACCACAGGAATAAATACCCAAGCTGTATTAGGCAAAGCGTCTCAGACATTCGGTTCCTCAATGCTCTTCACCTTCGTTTTCTATTTGGCCATTAACTTTTTTTTATTTGAGCGTCACTGATTAGTCTTTTGCAGACGCGCGTTCGTCGTACATAATTATAAAACTGGTTTTCCCTCCAGTATATCACTCGCCTAAAAGCCAGCCCTTATGTGCTTTCATGAAATACCATTGATATGGTCATAATCCTAAATTTACTGTTAACAAAACTTTGATTTGTTCGAACTACTAAGGATTGTCTTCCAATATAATGGATTACCTTATCTGTATTTGAAATAACCTTCATGAAATTTAAGTTTTCCTATTATATTTGCTTTCAAACATTTTTTGGTTCGAGCGTTACTGATTAGTCTTTTGTAGACGCTCGTCTGCCGTACACAATATAAGCTTGGTATCTTTGGTGAGGTTTTTTCTTACCTTTACACACAATTGGACTGTCAAAACGACTGTTTACAAATTATGTTTTTTTTCTGTTTATATAAGAGGAGAACGTTGTGACAGCTACTCGAGTGGTATAAATAGGATATTCTCACAGTGTTTCAGCAATGTAAATTATGTTTCATTTGAGCTGAAAACACAAAACAATAGCTACAACAGATACGACGATAGAAAACAAACAGACATAATACTACATAAACTAAAGGATACGTTCAAGTTTCAAATTGAAAGTAAATGGGATTACAATTGTGAGTACTGTACAAAATAATGTAGATATTGATTATGCACAACTTTAAGAACACTTGTGTTATAGGTCAATGATACAGTAAAACGACGACAAAAAAAAAAAAAAAAAACGACCATACACATTTTTTTTACTGAATAAAGGAGTTTATGCAATTAACCCAGTTTTAAGCAGCCCTGAGAAAAAAAAAAAAACACATGTTTTTTTTTACACAACAACTCCAAAAGATCTGCAATCAACACCAAATTCTAAAAAAACTCATGCATCCAAAGATAAAATAAATTTGAGTGAAGACGTAATTATTGACATACTTGTATAACATAAATTAATGATTCTTGTTCTGTTGAAAATGCTAAATGAACAAATCAATGAAAAACCAAGAATCTCGTTCTCACGATATGAGGGGGTTGACAGGGGTAAGGAAACATGGGAAAGAGCGACGGGAAGCGTGAGTCACGGGACTGGAAAAGGGGGAAGAAGGCGGAGAACAATTGGGATAAGCTGGAAACAAATATTATATAATTTTCGTCTGGGAGGAAGGGGTGTGGAAGTGGGAGTGAACTAGGAGATTTAAAGTGGGAAGTGGGAGTTAGGGGAAAAGGAAAAGAAAATCAAGGACCCCCTGTCCATCCTCTCTGATATAACATCGTTATTATTAGTATGTTTAGTAATAATTTTTTTCGGTTATTCAACCAATAAGAAGCTTTCAACAATGATGTACAATGACAGTTGCCAGTTACATTATGTTATTATTAAAACTGCATTTGAACAACACTGATCAAACCTTCGTTCACATAACATTACTACCTATTTTAGGTGATGTAATTGGTGGAATAACAGCTAAATTGCTGCAATGTGCGTTTTCACAGGAGTAGGAATTTATTTTTATATCTGTTGTCGTCGTAGAAAACGATTCACCAGATAATACTGCTGTTCATCATTCAGACACAGAAACTCAAGTAAATTTCCTTATTTTGTTTTAATCCTGAAAATTCTAATCACCTAGACTGTGATATTAGGTCAGTCAAACTGTATGGGATATGTTTTAGCATCAAATCTGTATAAATGTCTGCTCCAACACAACATTCTCATTTTTCAAATTACATCGATTATCTGTTCCCGACCTGGATATGCTTGCAAATATTACATTAAAAGCAATCATAACCATTTTACTACATACTACACTAGTTTGTGTCTGTTAGTTATCTCTTTTGAGTCCAATCTTAAACAAAACGTATTCATGAGTGACGACAATTGAAATTGAAATAGAGTGGATCCCTAAGGGTGACCGGGACAAGTATTTCTAGTCGTTTGTGCGATTTCAAAACACACCCGTCATGAAAAGACAGCGCAATGAACGTGCTGGTGGAGAGCTGTCTCATTGAAAATTAGTCATTTTTTTATATAAGGTCGGGACGACGAGGGAACGCTAGCTATGACAAACTTGGATTATTGCACATGTAAGATTTATACTTATTCATAGTTTCAATTATATTAGAAGTCCAACATTAATGTTTTCGACTTCAACTTTCTAGTCAACGGAAGCATTACACTACTTATGATGAAAGGAACTATTCTCCACCAAAAGAAAACTTAAATCTGTATCCTCACGATAGGAATACTGTTTACTGAGAGGTGATAGTTATAGATTATCGATGGTTTTTCAAACGAGACGGTGTTCCCCAGCTACAATCTCGTCAAAGGGCGATAACCATCCTACAGTTTGAAAGACCATTGATAATCTGTTAATCGCTATTTTGCCTTTGACGTAGTTGATGTTTGCACTGACAACGTCACGTGCGTCCTAAGTTTCTGACGATAATTTTCTATCTCAAGCAAGTATCATGATATGAAATATTATCACAAATAAGGTCAAAGGAACAATACACAAAACAGCGATAATCGACTTTTCAATTCAAGTTAAAGAATTTTGATGTGCAGTGAAAAATAGGTGGACGGTTTATATTATTGTAGAAATTGATTGCAATTGAAAATAGATAATGATCATAATTGAAGCTTACAAAATCCAGAACTTATTAACAACGATTGAACAGTGCAAAAAGCAAAGGCTAAATATTTAATTGCATTGAAATTATAAGAAAGTACCTCTGAAACGAATAAAGTTGAATATATTGACATGATACAAGGCCAAGCCGTGTAACGATCTTTTTAAGGATTGTTGTATATATAAGATGATTTCCTCATGTATTGTACATCATGTCTATGGAAAAGCATATATCAATGATGTGAAAACATTGTATATGTTATTGATATTTTGTATCCTTGTTTTCATATTTAGCTGTCTTTGACTGTTATATAAACAAAGGCCTGTTGCTAATAAAAATAATGTTAACCATATTTGGACACAAAATATTTGTTTTATCACACAGTGAAAATGATTTTTCTTTTTTTGTGTTTGCCAAGTTAAAAATAAAATAAGCGCTGATATTAAACCTTAATTATATAAGCACTATCAAATCAGCAGTAACACATCGTGTGCCGAATTCAATGCACATACTCACTTTGTCATTAATTTGTAGTCGGCTAAACAAAAATTCCAAACGTATTATATGCGTATATCTATTGCGCTTTTATCGGCAATTTGTACATTTTCCCTTTGATCTCACTGCTTAACTGTTGAAAGATCAAGGACAGGACTTGATACTCGAAAATATCAGGCCATGACGTCATGTATCAGTGCAGCAACGTCCCTTGCTTAAGTTCATTTACGTCAATTTATCAATGAAACGCACGTGACTTCATTCATACAACATGTACAGCCGAACAATCACCCAAACGTTTTGTACGCCTAAAAGTAGTGTTACTTACTATTCCATTTTACATTTACATTTTACTGAGCCCTAAAAACATACAGTTAAGAGAACTTGTCGATAAAAAGAATAAAGACATTTTATGTTTTGATACTGACGTCATCAGCTCGAATATCAGCTCGCCCATGCGGAATGTTGTGTTCTCAAAGCTCTTCATCATTGTACTTTACTTGGCTCTATAAACTTTCGAGCGTCACTGATGAGTTTTTTTTTAAAGACGAACGCGAGTCTGGCGTACAAAATTGTAATCCTAGTATTTGTGATGCGTTTATGCATATCAAAGTAGCAGTATGGCATTACAAAAGCTCTCAAAACTTCTTAATCACTAACAAAGACCTTAAATTAACTCGGTCTTGTATTGTTCCTCTTGTTATTTTTATTTTCTTAAGTTATTGATTTGAGAATAATATAACAATTGCTATTTATATGTCTAAACAGATCTTTTAGAAATTGATGCCATTCCCGCTGATTTAAAGAGGTATTTGGAAACCGCAACCGGTATTAAAGCTGCGGTTACAGTACCATTACATGTTCTACAGTGTGACAACTGAGATGTCGGATATGCGAGATACATAAAAACAATTGCTATAGATATGCATACATCAACTGTAATGGTGTATATATATTGTCTTCTCAAACTACTTTAAAAGGCAATGAACTTTGAAAGTACTTGAAAAATTTGAAACAATACAATTACAATAACCATTTTGTTTCTATTTTTTTTTTTTTATATAGTATATTTATAATAAAATACAATAGTATTGTTATACAAGTATGATTTTTCGCGGTAATATTATTGTTATACACATATGCATTTTCTACGGTACTACAATCTGTCGATACCTATATCTAGCATTTCACAAGGTCATGTTTTTCTCTGACAACAATAAAACCATTGGATGTTGGATGTGTACTGATTGGTATTTAAGTCTAAGATACACAATTTGTTTAATTTGTTGTTATTGGCTTGAACTAACAGTCAGTAACTACGAGTACTCTGAGATCAGTACTATGTGTCTTTTTTGCGTTGGAATTTCATTTGGCCCACCTTAAAACCGGCCACTCCTACCCGTTGTTATTGCTAAATAGTTTACATACGAATGTAGTCGTTGTAGCAATTAATAGTATTTGAAACAATAATATCCTGTCAGGTTATTTTCAAATTGTTAATCATTATCCTATCGAATCTAAGATACAAGATAATTGACAGAATTTAGCAGTAATTGACAGACGCGAAGTCGCAAGAACTAAAAAACGCGAAAACGCATAATCACAAAACGCAAAATCGCAAAACTCAACACCGCTCAATCGCTATATAACGAGTTCGGAAACGCGAAATTGAAACAGCGTTCAATTACTTGGTATACTTTTTGATAAGTAAATCATGTTTTTGTCAGGTTTTAATCGTGATGTGCTTTGTACAGATTTAACGAGTCTGTTCAATTTTGAAATTTTTGGCAGTGTTTGGAGATTTATAAGGCTTGTCTCCCATTATTCGAGCTTGGTCTATAGTTTTCGAAACTCTGATCGATTTCTCAATAATATTTATTTCCTTCCGTGAATTATTCTTCTGCTTTGTTCAATTGTCCAAAATGAAAAATTTTGGCAGTTAAACGATTATAATTTACAATGAAAAGGAAATCTGTTTTCTGAATTGCGTAGTCATCTTTACCTAACTTTAACGACGGAAGCGGCTATTGACAAAATGCAAACCTTTAAACTGGCAATCCGCGCTTTCAGTAAAATTTCGGGTTTCTACAATTTTAGGACTTTATATATTTTGCTGAATAAATCGCATATGTCAATTATATTTTGTTATTGTTAATATCAATTTTCTCTGTAACTATGACACGCAGATTTATGAAAATTAAGTTCATTCATTCACTTTGCAATTTAGAACTTATATTTGTTTTATGGTTATTCGAATACATGACCATTAAGTAACCATATTAAATTGTTAAATGTGACACATCAAATCAGCCTATTATAAATATTGCAAATACGTCATGAAAACCTCAATTTGATTTAGATTGTTACCCTATATTATTCATTACAAAAATAGGAAGGACGACATTTTGCCCATGCATAATTGACACAATTCACCCAGGCATATGAATTTTTTTTCGGGGCTTTACATTTACGAACTGCGAACTGAATCAGCATTGAAATTCATTTAATATTCATCTTATGGTTTTTATTGTTTGATTTTTAGTTATTATTTTTAAATATATATATATATATTGAATATATAACGGACACAGCAAGCAATTATGCATGGACACTCATTTCGTCAAATGTAATTGTCAGCACTAAAAACCGATATTGACAAGAGTCAACTCATTTACAAATGCAAGCTGATCAATACACAAGTAATGCACCTTACAAACAAAACATTTCATATTCAAGGAACTTTTATAAGCTTTCGTGTATACTTAAAGAAACGTCATTAAAAAAAAAATGTTCACATTTATCAATATAAAATAATAATAGGGTTCACCGAATTCGTTTTAACAGTCATTCAGAGTGGTGCTCTGGGTGAAAAAAAAAAACATAAATCGATTTAATAGAATTTCATCCCGTTGTAGGCCGTAAAACATCGATTTTTTACTACCAACTAGGTAACAGATTGGTTAATGCACCAACGACGAATTCGGTAACCATATGTTTATTTTGTACAATTAAAATGAAAATTTATATTTCAACAACATATAGTCTTTTAAGAAAAATCTAAGGATTTGAAAATGGAGATTAGATGATTTAAAAACAAACTTTAGATCGTCTTTCGCCAATGTCATATGCTTTCTATACAAATGTTTAACTATTTTGAAAGAATTCAATAAGTCATATTTCAGAAAATAAAAGAGATCAATGCATTATTTTTCGATTTTCAGTTATAGTTTAACGAGCCAAAGTTAAATGCCAAAATGTTACCAAAATATTTGACATAGCCCATATATTGTAACTTGACCTTAAAAGAAAATACTGTAACTTGACCTTAAAAGAAAATAAAATGGCAGAAAGAAAATGAAATGGCAGAAAGAAAATGAAATGGCAGAACGCAAATACAGCAACACCAAGAACCACATGTTGTCAGAAAACTAGGATTCGGAAATACGAACCTGAAAAAAAGGGTGAACTCAGGCACTATGGAAAAGTAAGCAGTTTTCATTTACAAGTTATTGAACTGTATTACTTCATAAAAAGTACATATTCATTAACACTCACAAACCATTAGTTTCTGATAAGAGACAAATGTATACATTAATATTTGATGAGGTCAAACAAGTTTTTCAAGCACTTTGCCTTACACTAAAAATTTGATGAGAGAAAATGCAAAATGCAAAATGCACATTAGATCTTACATTAGAAACAATTTAGAATTATCAAAAAGCAAAATAACAAAAATACCGAACTCCAAGGAAAATTCAAATCGGAAAGTCCCTTACAAACACAACAATTATCTCTATGATATTGAAAGAAATCAAAACTTCATAAAGATTGTCATTCAGGACAATTTTGTATTTGTGCGTATGAAAAGAAACGATACGTACACATGTAGCTGTCGAAATGTCTCCAGATTCGATCGACATTCAAGATGATTTAATCCACTGCATTAACTTTATGTAGTATTTCAATAGTGAAAATATGTTATTCTAACAAATGAATAATACTAAAAGAATAGCTCATAACCGTATATTTCTCTCTCTCTCTCTCTCTCTCTCTCTGTAAAATCAATATGCCAATGGTTGACATAAGAAATGTTACTTTAATTCATAAACATACACTTATTATTTATTCAATGCATGACAAACATTATTTGACAAAAATTATGATATTTTTATACACTTTCATTAATATGAAAATCGATAGTTGATTTTAAAACAGCAAACTTAAGAATAACCATACTTGTATATACGATATACAATATGGCATCAACGCTATTCCACGTACTTTTCGTATCTATACAAGAACAAGAAATGTGGTTTAAATGTTAAAAACTAGACCAAAGTAAAAATATGTGACAAATTAAAAGTCATTGTCTAGTCATATTGTCCATATTGAATTGTATACATTCAAAGTAAATATGAACAATTTAAACACATGTTATAACTGTCATATGTATCAATCATTATCAGTTGAATTTTATTACTTTTAAAGTTTCTGGTTAAATGTTCAGAATTCAGACTCAACAAACTGTGGGTACATTTTGTGGGCTTCGATTGCCAAGTGGTCTGATTAGTTTATATACAATGTTAATCAACCTGTTCACACTGAGGATGGGAGTTCGAATCCGAACTGAATTGAACAGGTTTGCCAGTTTTCCTGTCGAAGGTCGGTGCTTTTCTGTGAGTACTCAGCTTCTTTCACCAATAAAACTGTTTGCAAAGATGTAGATAAATGTGTTTAATGTGTTGTTTCGTTAACAATTAATGAATCAATCCGATTATTTGATGAATATGTCTTTATGTGATTAATCTTGTTGTTTCACCTACTATAGTATCGATCATCTAACATGTCTCATCAATTATATAGTAGTTAGCAAATGAACAATTTAACCTCTATTTTTAATATCACGAATGCAATGCGTATAACCTTAATGATCATGCTATTCTTTTCACATCTGTTTATAAATGCTATAGGTCATACATATAATAAACTTATACACGAATAATGTTGAAATAATGTAAAACACTTGTCGTATGATGTTGAGCCGCTATATTACAACCTTTTACAAATTCATGGTGTATTTCTAAATACATTCTCCGAATTTGACTATTCCCGCATTTACGAATTAACAGTCATATATGGATGCTCTGTATAAAATGATCTTTGGTCTTTTTATTGTGAACTGAAATTATAAAAAAATAGAAAGATAATTTAACGACAGAAACCTTTTAATTAGTATTACTTGATGACAACTGTGTTATAAGAACTCAAATACAGTGACGTTTGTATGCACATGTACTGAGTATATTCAACGTAATACTCAACATATATGCTTGACTTTTGAACTGTTATGTGAAGTAAAATTATCATCAAGAAGATTTAATACGATTGGCAATGTGCCAAATAACTAAACAAGATCACATGGCGAAGATGTAAGCACTTATGAGTCACAGAGTTATTGTATAGTATTGTAGTTTCGATAACAAAAAATATGTTGTCCTTTCTTAATTCCAGCCAACTGAAATCAAAACATTGAAATTGTTCGTTAATAAAGGATATAAAAAGTACAATCAACGATTGATTAAAACATTGTTTTACAGGGATATACCAATTGAATATCTCTGTCTCTCTTTAATGTTTTTACCTCCTTTCCACTGATGATATCTTTACTTTGATACCAGGGTGACAATCTTTCTGCACTGTCAATAGTCGTGGCATTATCATATGTCTGAGAAATCTGAAGCACATAATACACACTATTAAAGTTTTATCATAATATTATTTCATATAATTATCTACTAGAATAAAAATTCGAAGTAATACGTATTCCTCAACTAAATTACTGCATAAAAATCAGCTTTGCGCTCTGGTTGTTCCCCTTTTTGAGTTTTATTTATCCTACTTTAAGTACGGGCAAAACACAATGCGAATATGTAGTATGTTTAATTGAAAATAACTGATTTCGAATAATTTGATCCAAATATATATTACTTTGATTCATGATCAGTTTGACCACAATAATCGGCTACATTGAGAACATCACCGCTGTATATATACGTTTTAGTTCTATGTGTTCAAACCTAAATAACTATATCACTAGGTCATAAATTTAAGTCTTAACCGCCATTTCGAATAGAACCTCATCTGAACATATAAACGATAAGTCTTGTATTTACGTATTATTAATCTAATACTGCTCAGTCGTTTCGCTTGCAGTCAATCAAGTCAGGGTAATAGCTTTTGACTATAAAATACTTGTTTTTTTATTTCAATTTGGCATTTAATTTAATAATTGTTTCACTAGTGTGTGATAATGGTAATATGAGCTTTTGATTTTGCTATTTGATAAGGGACTTTCAGTTTTGAATTTTCATTGGAGTTCAGTTTTTTTTATTTTACTTTTTATGATACAAGTGCTTCCTACCATGCTTGCAAAGTAAGCCTTCGGTGTTAACTGATTAATTTTGATCTGTGGATCAGAGGTATGGACTAAGGCATAGACAATTTCAGTACACGATATGTTGCACATAAAGATCAAAAGCTACGGTTATTTTCGAAAATGCCTCGGTCATTAATGTTAGTGGTACAACAAACTGTAAATGAACTGTATAATTTGTTTTTAACATCCCGTTCAGTTTCGTCTTTTAATTAGCAGCCATTTTGAATCTCATTAAAACAAGATTAATCGAGAATTACAAAAAAAAAAAAAAACAAATCCGTTTGATGTGATGTACTGTTATATCATATTATGATTTATATGCCATGACTGCAAGTAAACCCCATGCTAACAACATTTATTTTTTGCTAAATACGGGTCATCAAGTTAACGCTCAATCGAGACTTACAGTATGATAATCTATACAATAAACTATAATATGATCAAAATTCTTAATTTGGCACCATAACAGACAAATCGAAACTGCTGTATTATCATTTTATCTCAAAACAAATTTGCCTTTTTTTTTTGTGTTTTCATGAATAATTTACATATACAACATACGACGTTAAACAATCATTTAAGGGCGATATTTTTTTTTGTGACTCATATTATGTTAATCAAGTCTACAGATGGGTGCAGTCCTAACCTGTACAGCAGGTTAACTTGATAACCAGTCATTTTGAGTGGTCAAAGTTAACCTGTGACCGGATTTAGGACTGCTCTGACCAGTCGTAGGACCATAATCTAGTTAACTTGAAAAGCGAACTTGGTCCTAGGACTGTTTTTATGTCTGCCAAAAAGTTAACTTGGAAACAGGTCCGCTATTGATATAAGTTAACTTCGACCAGTCCTGCCCTAAAGTTAACTGTCATAAGTTAACATAAGTTAACTTTTGCTTTGACAAATCCGATCGAAACCAGACCTGTTCCCAAGTTAACTTTTGACTGGTCTGCTCAACACTAAGTTAACTTGTAACCAGGACCGCTCTACATCGATTTTTAAAAATATTTTTTAATATCTTTGTTTCGTAGTATAAACATCGAAACTAAAGTAAAATTAGTACTTCCGTTATTTTATAAACAGGATTAAATATAAATATTTGAAAATAAAGTACACATAAAACGTTGCTTGTAACACAAATTTATCTGTGATCTGCCAATCTATAAATTAAAAAAACGATCTTGGTTACAATGATAACGGGCACTGAATATATAATATTCCAATACCCATCAAATTCAACCATATTTGCACTTTATTATGTATATCTATGAAAGGACGTATATTAGATGTTAGTTATACGTCCTTGTTAGTTAAACGTCCTTGATCTATGTAGCCACAATCAGCAATATTTTAATTTCAGGATAGAATTTATTATACAAAATGAAAGCATCATTTACACACATGACTACAAATTTTTGTTCGCATATTAAATCAGCCAAATTTTTTATGTCAGGATTCAATGTGTAATACAATGGACAGCAATATTGCAATACAATAACAACAAATTTTTGTTTGCAAAAATTTAGGGTGCCAGCATGTCCACCTTTTATTCAAAATATAGATACGTAACAAAATTTCAGTAGTTTTGATACCTCATGCTGACTTGTACAACAAAATTATTTGACCGCATCGACCAAAACTGACCATATGTGCACTTTAATTTGTAAATCTATATACCCGCATAGTAAATCAGCCATATTTTTATATCAGGATTCAATGTATGATACAATGGACAGCAATATTGCAATACAATAACAACAAATTTTTGTTCGCATAAATTAGGGTGCCAGCATGTCCTCCTTTTATTCAAAATATTGATACGTAACAAAATTTCAGTAGTTTTGATACCTCATGCTGACTTGTACAACAAAATTATTTGACCGCATCGACCAAAACTGACCATATGTGCACTTTAATTTGTAAATCTATATACCCGCATAGTAAATCAGCCATATTTTTTATGTCAGGATTCAATGTATAATACAATGGACAGCAATATTGCATTACAATAACAACAAATTTTTGTTCGCATAAATTCAGGGTGCCAGCATGTCCTCCTTTTATTCAAAATATTGATACGTAACAAAATTTCAGTAGTTTTGATACCTCATGCTGACTTGTACAACAAAATTATTTGACCGCATCGACCAAAACTGACCATATGTGCACTTTTATTTGTAAATCTATATACCGGCATAGTAAATCAGCCATAATTTTTATGTCAGGATTCAATGTATAATACAATGGACAGCAATATTGCAATACAATAACAACAATTTTTGTTGGCATAAATTCAGGGTGCCAGCATGTCCTCCTTTTATTCAAAATATTGATACGTAACAAAATTTCAGTAGTTTTGATACCTCATGCTGACTTGTACAACAACATTATTTGACTGCATCGACCAAAACTGACCATATGTGCACTTTAATTTGTAAATCTATATACCGCCATAGTAAATCAGCCATATTTTTATATCAGGATTCAATGTATAATACAATGGACAGCAATATTGCAATACAATAACAACAAATGTTTGTTGGCATAAATTCAGGGTGCCAGCATGTCCTCCTTTTATTCAAAATATTGATACGTAACAAAATTTCAGTAGTTTTGATACCTCATGCTGACTTGTACAACAAAATTATTTGACCGCATCGACCAAAACTGACCATATGTGCACTTTTATTTGTAAATCTATATACCGGCATAGTAAATCAGCCATAATTTTTATGTCAGGATTCAATGTATAATACAATGGACAGCAATATTGCAATACAATAACAACAATTTTTGTTGGCATAAATTCAGGGTGCCAGCATGTCCTCCTTTTATTCAAAATATTGATACGTAACAAAATTTCAGTAGTTTTGATACCTCATGCTGACTTGTACAACAACATTATTTGACTGCATCGACCAAAACTGACCATATGTGCACTTTAATTTGTAAATCTATATACCGCCATAGTAAATCAGCCATATTTTTATATCAGGATTCAATGTATAATACAATGGACAGCAATATTGCAATACAATAACAACAAATTTTTGTTGGCATAAATTCAGGGTGCCAGCATGTCCTCCTTTTATTCAAAATATTGATACGTAACAAAATTTCAGTAGTTTTGATACCTCATGCTGACTTGTACAACAAAATTATTTGACCACATCGACCAAAACTGACCATATGTGCACTTTAATTTGTAAATCTATATACCGCCATAATAAATCAGCCATATTTTTTATGTCAGGATTCAATGTATAATACAATGGACAGCAATATTGCAATACAATAACAACAAATTTTCGTTCGCATAAATTCAGGGTGCCAGCATGTCCTCTTTTATTCAAAATATTGATACGTAACAAAATTTCAGTAGTTTTGATACCTCATGCTGACTTGTACAACAAAATTATTTTACCACATCGACCAAAACTGACCATATGTGCACTTTAATTTGTAAATCTATATACCCGCATATTAAATCAGCCATATTTTTTATGTCAGGATTCAATGTATAATACAATGGACAGCAATATTGCAATACAATAACAACAAATTTTTGTTCGCATAAATTCAGGGTGCCAGCATGTCCTCCTTTTATTCAAAATATTGATACGTAACAAAATTTCAGTAGTTTTGATACCTCATGCTGACTTGTACAACAAAATTATTTGACCACATCGACCAAAACTGACCATATGTGCACTTTAATTTGTAAATCTATATACCCGCATAGTAAATCAGCCATATTTTTTATGTCAGGATTCAATGTATAATACAACATGTACAATGGACAGCAATATTGCAATACAATAACAACAAATTTTTGTTCGCATAAATTTAGGGTGCCAGCATGTCCTCCTTTTATTCAAATTATTGATACGTAACAAAATTTCTGTAGTTTTGATACCTCATGCTGACTTGTACAACAAAATTATTTGACCGTTTCAACCAAAACTGACCATATGTGCACTTTAATTTGTAAATCTATGTACCCGCATAGTATTGTACCTAACGCCTTTATGTCTTCTCCTGGCGCTCCTGTGCACATTTTAATAGGACCGCAAATGTCAGCAATAATATTGGAAAACAATTAATGCAAAATTTTTCCGCATAAATTGAGAGTGTCAGCATTTCATCTCTGTATTCATAATATTGAACAGTCACTAGAGATAGTAGTTCAGGATGGTGTGTAAAACAAAACTATTAGGCCGCATCATCCAAGTACCAACACTGACATGTCTGAATTCATTTGTACTTTTAATAAAAAGTATGAGGTTCTCTTCTGGGAATAGTATACTGTTAATCTATTATGTCGGTTGATTGATTTTGTTTGTAGTTAAACGTCAAGTGGCATATATCAATTAATCGGCAAAGACATTTTGAATCTCTCGACAAATCTGACGAATTTGACGAGATTGTTGATAGTTTTACCACACCGTACTATGTATCCGGACACTGTACAATTATCGTTAGAATATTCTACGGAAAATAGAATAGTAAATCCAATGCAAATAAGTTGAATAACAATGAAATATCCATGCATGTATAAATGCATAAAGTAAAATTTAGAAAGAGACAGGTAAAAAACGGGGAACGAAGCAACGTCGACAATGATGTTGATATCCCATGATATAAGAATATTGTTCCGATGCGTTGGATAACCTTTCTATCCGCCTTCTAATAAAAAAAAAAAAAAAAACTCTCATTTCCTTTATGATAGCTCTATTTTATTGTATAGCCATTGTTTTATGTATATAAGAATATATCAAATAAAAAAAAAAGAATTTTGTATAATATCTAGTAGAGTCTAGCGAGTAAAGAAATTTGCTATCTGGGGAAAAACAATGCGAATGCTGTTTACATATTTCAATTAAAGCTCAAGTCTGATATGAAAACTCTTAAACACGATAATCTGTCATAAGCAGACAGGTCTGGTCAATAGCAGACTTGTCCACAGGTCTGGTCAGAAGTAGACCTGTCCACAGGTCTGGTCAGGAGCAGACCTGTCCACAGGTCTGGTCTGGGGCAGACCTGTCCCCAGGACTGGTCAAACGCAGACTTGTCATCAGGTCTGGTCTGGGGCAGACCTGTCCTCAGGACTGGTTAAAAGCAGACTTGTCCACAGGTCTGGTCTGGAGCAGACCTGTCGACAGGTCTGCAGCAGTCCTAAAAAGCAGACCGTAGGTCTGGTCAACCAACGACGAAGTTAACTTGCTTGTCTGCTTAAAATTCTCAAGTTAACTTAGAGAGCAGTCAACAAGTCTGCTCCAAGTTAACTTTTGTCAAGGTTAGGACCGCACCCATCTGTATAATAAGCATGGCGACAAATTATGAATACCAATAGGACCGAGAATGTTTACATTCGATTCTTAAATATCAAATATATGTGAACATGTTTTATTCAGAATACAGCATTATTTCTTGTGTGTAACTTAAGAAATAATTCATGGAAGCCATAGATTTGTTGGAAATTTACACACGGCCCAGGCCATATGTAAATTTACAACAAATCTATGGCTTCCATGAATTATTTCGATATTAATATGACAAATACGGTCATTAAAAAACTGAAGCGAAGGTGGGTATGCTGTGCGTTTGGCTGTTCTATTTTACACACTGTTAGATAAATGTAAAAAAAAAAAATCTAATAAATCTGTAGCTTGCATCAATCATTTCTTAAATAACCGCTAGAAAAATGTGATTGATTCTTTTAATTCTGAAAACAAACATTTGCCATTTTTAATTTACATTTTTTTTTCTCGTCAGCTACCGTCAAATTCACTGTTGACATTTTGTAATCAAGGAGCCGCTATGTTGACTTGCTGAAATCAGTAAATGTGCGAATAATACATTAAAATAGAAGAAAAAAAAAAAAAAACAACACCTACCCCAAAACTGTATTTTAATGCAATATTATCCGAGTTTAGAAGGTAAACACAATGGAAAAACCTTCAGCTTTGGGGTTTTCATTCGTATGACGTCATGTTTTGAAATGAATTTTAATTTATTTTGATTTTGTACATTTTCCCGATCTCTAATGCATTCATTTTTTTTTTGTTAGGCCTCCCAATAAGAATACAGATTCTGTAGGTTTTTTTTCAATTGTATTTTTTAACACAGATAAATCGACATAGCGTTTGCACATAGGTTACGATACATGTGGATTTACGTGGGAGGTATATTTTAACAGCCTTATTATGTACATCTCTGAGTCTGCGCTAAGTATAGATATATCGAGAATTTTATCACGGTGTTGTTTACAAAGCGAAAGAAGCACGTCATATTAGAATAGTTGTTTAATCTAGACAATACGATGTGCCAAAGGTTATGGTGGTAATGTGGAATGGTTAGGGAGGTGGGGGTGTCATAGATTCTTGTTTAACGTGGTCCATATTGACCAATATCTGGTAAATGATCAAGATACGAAGCTGACTTTTAAGTCTTGATAGTGACTTCAACCTCATATTCACTGGGATATAAAAGATCATAGAGAGCAACGAAATGTTGGGTTTTTTTTTTGTGAAAGGACATCATCAATAAACCTGAAAGTAAAATAAAAGAACCTTGCAAGACACTTTGTTTTGTCTTTGAGAAGATTCTGTATGAATTCTGCTTCATCTACGAACTAACACAAGTCGGTCTGTAAGTATGGTGCACTCTATGTATCCATTATATAGTGCGTTAAAATATCACTCCACCCATACTGAAACATATGTTGTTGATCAAAACATTCGGATTTTTTCATGATCTTCGATGTAATTATTGTTCGTAAATGATTCTTCACAATATAAGACTTTTCATGACTTAGAACAAGGAATGTGTATCAAAGATTCCCATCAAAATAAGAAAGTATTAACAATGGTCTCCAAAACGGTCAAACATGCAAATTTTATATGATTACTGTAAACCGGGAAATTTTCGAGCCGTCTTTTTTCGAGATTTACCAACAAAATCAAGATTCGCGCCGTTTTGAATTTGCAATATCCCGATGTCCCATATAAGTTTATTTATAAATGATTTGGAAACTGTACAGTTTTAATACATGTATTTATATCAAGTGATAAAACCAATCAGAAATCCTTTTGTCGGATCAGATTTAAAATTATTAGTCATGTTTGCTAGTAAAAACACGTTCACAATAAACATGGAGTAATGACCTAATTACGACTAAATTAAATGCTGACAGAATTACTGCTAATTAATCAATCTTTTTATCTGATTGATCAGTGCAGCAGTTACAATGGGTAATCATTATTTTTAAAACCTGATTGACAGGTGTCATTTGCATAACTGTAACGATAGTTGTTTATCTAGCAATATCCGTAATGTCAACTTGCTAGAGATGTCTTCCATGTTAATTAGACTATCACTAGATAAAGTTTCTAACATTGACTTTCCATTAGAAATAAAGTTATGTTTTGCGGTATAGATCTGTCGTCTATAAAACTGATGTTTTAAATTAGCCATCTTCATATCATATTGGCATACGGTCATGTTTGAGCTTCATTTTGTGTTTGGATTTCCTTGAAATATTCGCGGTCGTTTTATTTTCGCGCTTCAACTCTTACCGCGAAAATAGCGAAAATAAAACTGCCGCGAAAATTTCCGTTTACAGTACCTTAACTATGTAGTTTGTACTGATGTCAAAATGTTCATCAATCCTAGATGATTAAAAATGTATCGGTTGAAACGCTTTTCGAAGTAATTTCAATAGAAGGCATAATCCTTCTTTCGATATCTTCTTTTTCACGTGCATTGAACAAATAAAGTAGAAAAAAACCCAAAAAACAAACTCCAAGGCAAAAAAAAAAAAAAAATTACAAAATCAGAAGCTATCGACAAAAGGAACAAATGAAAACCAACTGCCAAATTCCTGACTTGGTACAAAAATTGTCATAAGAAAAAAATGTGGGTTGAACCTGGTTTTATAGCTATCTAAACCTGTAGCTTGTATGACAGTAGTTGTTATCAATTTTATTGACAACATTGTGCGAGCAACCCAAACAGACATAAAAGGTTAATATGACAATGATTGAGATTGATTTTAATATTTATTTGAATTTTGAAAAAAAAAGCACACAGTTCCTGATGCTGATGAAGGTTGCAATTATGTAAATATAGACAATGCAATTTCCATAGGAACTCCTTTCACGGCTAAAACTGTACCACTTTTACTAGGAAGTTTCGTAAAAAAATATATCCTAGAATGGTAAGCTCATACAGATGGGTGCAGTCCTAACCTGTACAGCAAGTTAACTTGATAACCAGTCATTTGGACTGGTCAAAGTTAACATGTGACCGGATTTAGGACTGCTCTGACCAGTCCTTAGACCATAATCTAGTTAACTTGAAAAGCGGACTTAGTCCTAGGACTGTTTTTATGTCTGCCAAAAAGTTAACTTGGAAACAGGTTCGCTATTGATATAAGTTAACTTCGAACCAGTCCTGTCATAAGTTAACATAAGTTAACTTCAAAACCAGTCCTGCCACAAAGTTAACATAAGTTAACTTTTGCTTTGACCAATCCGACCGAAACCAGACCTGTTCCCAAGTTAACTTTTGACTGGTCTACTCAACACTAAGTCAACTTGTAACCAGGACCGCTCTACATCGATTTTTTAAAAATATTTTTTAATATCTTTGTTTCGTAGTATAAACATCGAAAATAAAGTAAAATTAGTACTTCCGTTATTTGATAAACAGGATTAAATATAAATATTTGAAAATAAAGTACACATAAAACGTTCCTTGTAACACAAATTTATCTGTGATCTGCCAATCTATAAATTAAAAACGATCTTGGTTACAATGATAACGGACACTGAATATATATATTCCAATACCTATCAAATTCAACCATATTTGCACTTTATTATGTATATCTATGAAAGGACGTATATTAGATGTTAGTTATACGTCCTTGTTAGTTATACGTCCCTTTAGTTAAACGTCCTTGATCTATGTAGCCACAATCAGCAATATTTTAATTACAGGATAGAATTTATTATACAAAATGAAAGCATCATTTACACACATGACTAAAAATTTTTGTTCGCATAAATTTAGGTTGCCATTATGTCCTCCTTTTATTCAAAATATTGATACGTAACAAAATTTCAGTAGTTTTGATACCTCATGCTGACTTGTACAACAAAATTATTTGACCGCATCGACCAAAACTTACCATGTGTGCACTTTAATTTGTAAATCTATATACCGGCATAGTAAATCAGCCATATTTTTTATGTCAGGATTCAATGTATAATACAATGGACAGCAATATTACAATACAATAACAACAAATTTTTGTTCGCATAAATTCAGGATGCCAGCATGTCCTCCTTTTATTTAAAATATTGATACGTAACAAAATTTCAGTAGTTTTGAAACCTCATGCTGACTTGTACAACAAAATTATTCCACTGCATCGACCAAAACTGACAATACGTGCACTTTAATTTGTAAATCTAAATACCCGCATAGTAAATCAGCCATATTTTTTATGTCAGGACTCAATGTATAATACAACATGTACAATGGACAGCAATATTGCAATACAATAACAACAAATTTTTGTTCGCATAAATTTAGGGTGCCAGCATGTCCTCCTTTTATTCAAAATATTGATACGTAACAAAATTTCAGTAGTTTTGATACCTCATGCTGAATTGTACAACAAAATTATTTGACCGTTTCAACCAAAACTGACCATATGTGCACTTTAATTTGTAAATCTATGTACCCGCATGGTATTGTACCTAGCGCCTTTATGTCTTCTCCTGGCGCTCCTGTGCACATTTTAGTAGGACCGCAAATGTAAGCAATAATATTGGAAAACAATTAATGCAAAATTTTTTCCGCATCAATTGAGTATCAGCATTTCATCTCTGTATTCATAATATTGAACAGTCACTAGAGATAGTAGTTCAGGATGGTGTGTAAAACAAAACTATTAGCCGCATCATCCAAGTACCAACACTGACATGTCTGAATTCATTTGTAATTTTTAATAAAAAAAGTAAGAGGTTCTTTTCTGGGAATAGTATACTGTTAATCTATTATGTCGGTTGATTGATTTTGTTTGTAGTTAAATGTCAAGTGGCAACTATTTCATTCAAGTGCACATTGAGTATAATTTGGGGACATCCCATATATCAATTAATCGGCAAAGACATTTGGAATCTCTCGACAAATCTGACGAATTTGACGAGATTGTTTATAGTTTTACCACACCGTACTATGTATCCGGACACTGTACAATTATCGTTAGAATGTTCTGCGGAAAATAGAATAGTAAATCCAATGCAAACAAGTTGAATAACAATTAAATATCCATGCATGTATAAATGCATAAAGTAAAATTTAGAAAGAGACAGGTAAAAAACGGGGAACGAAGCAACGTCGACAATGATGTTGATATCCCATGATATAAGAATATTGTTCCGATGCGTTGGATAACCTTTCTATCCGCCTTCTAATAAAAAAAAAAAAAAAAAACTCTCATTTCCTTTATGATAGCTTTATTTTATTGTATAGTCATTGTTTTATATATATAGGAATATATCAAATAAAGAAAAAAGAATTTTGTATAATATCTAGTGGAGTCTAGCCAGTAAAGAAATTTTCTATCTGGGGAAAAACAATGCGAATGTTGTTTACATATTTTAATTAAAGCTCAAGTCTGATATGAAAACTCTTAAACACGATAATCTGTTATAAGCAGACAGGTCTGGTCAATAGCAGACTTGTCCACAGGTCTGGTCAGAAGCAGACCTGTCCACAGGTCTGGTCAGGAGCAGACCTGTCCACAGGTCTGGTCTGGGGCAGACCTGTCCCCAGGACTGGTCAAAAGCAGACTTGTCCACAGGTCTGGTCTGGGGCAGACCTTTGCTCAGGACTGGTTAAAAGCAGACTTGTCCACAGGTCTGGTCTGGAGCAGACCTGTCGATAGGTCTGCAGCAGTCCAAAAAAAGCAGACCGTAGGTCTGGTCCACCAACGACGAAGTTAACTTGCTTGTCTGCTTAAAAATTTTCAAGTTAACTTAGAAAGCAGTCAACAAGTCTGCTCCAAGTTAATTTTTGTCAAGGTTAGGACCGCACCCATCTGTATGCACTACTATTTTGTTCAAAGGTCAAAATATAGGGCTGTTTGGCATATTTTCAACATGTATATGCCCCGAACTTCTTACAGTTTAAACTTATACTAAAATTCTGAACTACCCCTCCCTTCACTTTGGGCCTTCCACAGTTTTCAATTTGGCCGCTATTCATGTGTATCTATACTGGTAACATTCCCAAGTTATGTCTCTATGAGATGAAACAAAGAGATCATATCTGGAAACCAGCAGGTAAACAAAACAAAATATCTATGAACATTATATATCTCCCCAAAAGAGGCATGATTTGTGAAACAGCTGTATTTTCATAGTGCAACCTGATGATATGCAGGTTTTAACAATAGAGGAGACAATTTAATAGTCTGGTCTGGTATGGTAAGAAGAATAAGGATATCGTGTAATCAAATACAAATACTACAGATATTGCATATATTTATCAAACTTTATGATTAACACTCGTCGGGGGAAACGTTATCGGAAGAGGAGAAAACTGGCTTCCTTCCCACGATGTTCAAATTGATATGGTTGTCACTAGATACAAATATAAAAATGTTAATACTTACACTGATTCAATTGATTTTGTTCTTTTCCGTCCCTTTAAATAATACAAAAAGCAAGTCATTAATATGACCACAAGAAGTATGACCCCGATAATGGTACTAATAGCAATGATGTACTTAGACTCCAAAACAAGTTTTTCTGCTTGAATGTCACAATATTGTCCAGAGAATACAAAGTCTTCAGTCTGTGGGCATCTACAACAAATGTGGGAAGAGATTGTATTGGAAAATATAAATTCAAAAGGAGATATCAAAGAAGAAAAAAGTTCACACAACACATCCATAAACTATAGACAATGTAGATGGCGAAACATATTGATTATGAAACATTTATTTCAATCTCATCAAATAACAGAATCTGAGTATAATAAACTTGAAATGAAAAAAATAAAAAAGGTTACCATATTTTAATTTCAATATATTCTGATAGAATTGAAAAAGACTGATGAAAAATGAAAATAGGTTAAGCTTTGCACGAAATTGTTGTAAAATGGAGAGTTATATTGTTACTTTAGTTTTTAGTCATGTAGATAATTTTACAGACAACATATTAAGATCGATTGTGTTCATATTTCGTTATCAAAATTAGAAACAAAATATGTTTACTTAGATAAAACAACTTACTTAAATTAAGTATCTTTAAGTTACATGAGTTAGTGGTTTCTATAAAAGTTAATATAAAGATTATTCATGATTCTGCTAACTTAAAATAGAAAAGTTTTATCAATTCAAGTAATATTTGCATCTTGTTAATGTACTTATTCTTTACAGGGGTTATATCCTTTTGCTATCAATGAAAATTTATATCCGCATTTTTTACATTTTCCGGTTAGTCTTATTTGTTCATTGGTATTGTTCATGTTGTTCTCTCTTTGTTTTACTCTTAACCTTTAGATTTTAAAACATACCGGCATGCGGGGTTTCCAAGTATGTCTAACATACAATATCCATTGTTTTTGCATTGAGGTTGTAAATGCTTACAAAATGATTCACACTTAGCAATGGATTTGTTAAATGAGTATCCAACTCCACAAAACAGATACGATAAGTCAGTAGTGTTCTTGTCTTGTATTTCTAAAAAAAAAAAAAAAAAAAACATTAAAGATCGAAATACTAAGGAATGAATCTTCATATGTATGTTATTTAGATAAAAAAGAACTTCACAACCTTCGAACTAACAAAACAGTATTCCACACAAATCACATACTGTTCTTGTTTAATGCCAGTTATTGTTTGTTTTTTTGGGTTTTTTTTCAAATTTTTTTATTATAATAAAAGCCATTGCTCGATATTTTGAAAGAACAATTAACGGATTTTCCTACAATTTGCCTATTGATGATTATGTAATTACAGCATCATTGTCTACAGATACATCGTCCTTGGGTTTAAAATGGCATTAACTCATCACCACGTGCATTGATCTTTCAATGACAAAGAAGTATATCGTAATACTGATCCTAATGAACAGGTTTGCGACTGTCATTATGTACAGTATTATATCAGGCTTATATTCTATGATATAATAAACATTATGCAACAGACATTTTAATACAAGGTTAATACTTCAAAGGGCAGCTTATTAATCATAAGTTTAATTTTTACATTTACATTAGTTAATCCAAATATACGGAAAAGAAAACAGATACACTTTATCAATTAGACATGTTACAAAAGGTATTGTGATAAACTTTAAGCAGGTTATCCACAAACCATACGTTCTACTCACCTGTAGTCAACAAAAGCCTTGTTTCGTTCTCATTAGTTATACTGAGATCCATGAAGGTGGAATTGTTTAGAATGTGATGCGTTACTTGTTCTATTATTTCAAAACTTTATCACTGAAGCCTGTTCCATTGAGGGCTTTGAAAATATAAATACTGATTCCGTAGTCTATCTGTAAGCTAAAAACAGAAGTATTAAAAATAGAATTTTCGCTTATTCTTGATTACACTGTAACATGTACTTATTAGAAAATATGGTTGAAGACAAATTTACAGAGAGAAAACTAACGTTTTAATTATTAGCAGATCATCTACCAAATTATATCGATTGACATAATCTATAAAAAGTTTCAAGATGGAAACATGAAAATTTTCAAGTCTTGATCATGTTGAAGATGAAGGTCTAAATCAAAATGAATAATTCTTTTTTAGTTTGCTCCAAAGTACACAAACATAAAATGCATTCAACCCATAAATCATTGGCATGTTCATCGGAGTAGACAAAACATATTTGGTCAGTCAGCATAGTTTATAGTATGCGCTTCGTGGATCATTCAATATGTTTTTTTTTCTTGTGAATTGGTGGAATAGAGCACAAAAGATTTCTTCATCTGCAACACGCTTTGTTATTGAGATACTTTCAGGACAATCGGAAGTTAAACAAAAATGTTTATCATTGTTATCGTCAGATAAATACAAAATGTTGTAAAGAATCAAATATTGTTACTTACTGTTTGCCAATGCTTTAATTAAAAATAATAGATTTCTTTTAAATATTTCATACTTGTTTATATACAAATGAATATTCACATGATTCAGTATATAACTAAACATACTTTAGGTTTATGCGTAGACTATGCAAAATACTTATCTTATTTGCTCAATGCTAAATTGAAATCAATTCTATAAATGACAACATTATTTTTTTTTGTCCTAATTACATCACTATTAGAACAGAACTAACTCTAGACGTACGACTACCCACAACAGAAACTCAATCATATAACTAAACTGCAAAGAATACTTACATCGTTTGAGTTTCCCTTTTGTATCTTGAAACCTTATCGATACAGTCTCCATACTCTCTACATACACTGTTTTGAAAAGACAATTAATAATGAACAAACATATTAATTTTGTTACAAACAGTTTTTTTTATTAACATACTGGCTTAGAACACGGAGAATTTGAAAACAATTAGAAAAGATCGTTTTCAGTATGTAAATAAATCGAACGAAGAATATTTTAATTGTTCTTTGAGTTTTTCCATCAAAATAAAATTCTATTCTAAACG